>VZTJ01003580.1:3186763-3284209 GCA_013397795.1 Orthonyx spaldingii
TTTTTTCATGCAAAAGGAACATGGCAAGTGAAGAAAATTTAGCAAAATTGGCCAACAGTTCAAAAGTTCTCTCTTGTAAGCTTTTGATATTTTTCCCAATCACTGGTTCTCTCTCATCTCTTAAGACTAAGAGGAGATGCCATGATTCTCCTCTGGATGAACATTTTATTTTGGCTGATAATTTTATTCATCTCAACTTTACAAATAGTTTAACTGTTCCTTCAAAAATCACAAATTTGGTTATCCTGAATGGAAAAGATTTAAAAAGACCATTATCTTTGCAACTGTTGACTTTCCCACCTCTGCATGACTCTAACAGACAGGAGGGGAAAAGCAAATATTCCATTGATCTCATTAGAGATGCTTCCCAAAGCCTTTGCCTGGACTGAGCCAGGGTGCTACTTTCTGCTGCCAATTATGGCTCCCATGACATCTTGTAATTTTGGGCTACGCAGAAAGTACCAGTTCTAGCCAAAAATACCATTAAAGGTGGCGAAATGGGGAAGATCAGGAAGTTCATCAGGGGAAAACCACCAGTCAGCTGCGGTTGGTAAATTGATGTGCTGACATGTGAAATGAAAATACCCTGAGATCTACATGCATTTAAAAATAAAAGGAAAAAAAGAAAAAAAAAAAAAGAGAGAGATTCTACCAAGGTGATTGAGCTTAAAGAACTTTTAAAATTCCTGCTGTTTCTGTGCAGCAATAGGTGATCAACTTCATATTTTCTTAAGTATTGAAGGACACACAGCAGAAGCATTTGCTGTCCATAAGTGGTCTTCTTTCAGCTACAGATTAAAAAGAGAAGAAGTTGATTTGGTTTCTTTAGGCACTGAAGATGATACAGAGCCATAAGCTTCAATCTTAGTAGAAATACCCCTTCCCCTCTGCCAGCTTTGCAGTGGTGGTGTTTGCAACTGTCCCAGGTGGGTGCACAGGCAGAGCAACTCACAGCTTCGTTGGTGATCACCACTGGCACTTCTCAAATCCAAGGAAATAGGTCATGGATATTCCAGCAATGTAATTTACCTCTTCCTAGGCAAGCTTCCCAGTGATGGCCCCGAGGGTGCTCTTTTTTCTTACCTTTAGCCATTGAACACCTTTCATTGCAAACCATCTTGTTGATGTCAGTGTAGAGAATCTGGAACCTGACCCAGAATATTATTGTTAAAGCTCTTTTTCCTGGAATAGAGAAAATTTACCTTTACTGGCAACCATGTCTTTATTCAAATGCTGCTCCTTGTGAAAATGATTGGGAAATTGCCAGTGCAAACAACAAATAAGAACTCCAAGAACTGGCCCTTTGTGATGAGTGATTTATGGTTTATGCTCTAACCTATATAAACTACATATTTCTATTTGGATTTTGAAAAACAAGCCAGGAAAAAACAACAATAGCTTCGCAAAAAACAAATGTGTACAGTTGTGGAATGTTAGTACAGTCTTTGGCAAAGGATCAAATAGAGATAAGGCTCGATTCTATAGGGATATTAACATTTTTTAAAGCAATCAATGTGAAATAAATCCGAGAATGCATGTTTAAATTATAAAAAAATTACAGCATGAATATGCATTTTGTCGTTAACTGCTCCCTGTTGTTTTGGGCTCTTGTCCTGTTTTAGTACAATTTTTGAGGAGGAAAATCCTGACTGGAACACAAGTTATATTTCAACTCCTATTTTAGGTGGTTCTCAGTCGTGGATTTCCCTATTTTCCTTATCATTTTTCTTTGATTTCCTTTTTTAAGAGTATTATCCACCTCAGCTTGGCACGGCTCAAGTGCACAACCGCAACCTTTTCCATGACCCAAAAGTCAGTGCCACTCTGTGGGTTGGCAGTTTGCAAATAAAACATATCCTTAATGAAGTGTGGAAGCTCCTGTTCTTTTCTTTCCTCAGGAGACGTGCCTTAATCTCTGGCTCAGAGCCTTGTCAAATGCTGCAGTACAGAACTGGCAAGCTCGATGCTGCTAATGGATTGAAACCTCCACCAGGTTGTTCATTTCTAGAGGGTTTTTTTTTTTTTACTCCTTTCTTTTTTTTTTTTCTTTCCCCTAAATACTGCGGCAACCAAAGCATCACTCCAGCCCTCAGTCTTCCATAATGATTGGTTAGGGACTTCAGTGACAACTCTACAGTATACACGTAAGAGAAATTTAAATTATGCCACTAAAATGTACCAAGGATTTGGTTCCTTATGTAGGTCAATTATTAAGGGAAAAAATAAGATTAAAACCAAGGGGCTGTTCTGTGTATTTGAAGTTATTCCCGAAGATGTAAAACTGTGCTATTTATGCTTATAACTTGTGACAGGTTCTCGAAGTCACACACATTTCGTCTCTTCTACAGCAGAAGATAAAAATGTTTGGATTTTTCACTTTTATTTTATTTTTTTCCAGCAAGTGACCATAATCTAGTAAACAGATTTGAATGAAATGACTAAAAATTACTACAAATTCAGGACTGAAAAATATTATGGTCTTTTTTTTTTTTTTTTCTGGATGTCTTTGACTAATATTGAAAAAAAGGTAGTTTTCACTATCTGTGGCATAAATTGAGATAAATTGATAAACTAAAAAGCTGTATTTTTTTTTCAAAATTTGGATTTTTTTTTTTTTTCTTATCACACAGGTATGTTGTGAGATCTTAGATTATTTTTTCTAAAAATGCTGGGCTTTATGCAGCTGAAGACAATTATATCTCAGAATTTACCTCTTTATGCAGTGATTTTGAGAGGGGTCCAGACAACCTGATCAGGGTACAAAATGCAAAGCCCATTTTCAGAATGGTGAGCAACAACCTGTATTGCAACTTGTTGTTGTCCAGAGCTTGAGAACTTTTACACCAGGTGAAAAAAAAAAAAGAGGCAGAAAGAGAAAAAGCAATTATTCAATCCCTCATGCTGGGGGCAGGAATTTGTAGCATTCCTTCAGTCTCTGTTAACCTGGTTCTGTCAATGTCAATAACTCGGTGACATCCTGGGAAGAGGCAAAGCTGTGGGATGCTGGGTACTTGGGTGCTAAAACGTTATCAAATAATGAATGTGAGGTAGCGCTGCGAGTTCTGCGCCGTTGTGCCTGTGCTCCTTGCAAGCACAGGGACTCCTGGGGGAAAGTAGGTTACCCTCAGTTCTGCTGGTGGATGGAAGGGGTGAAAAGGAGGTTTTCACATTCCTGCCTTTTTAGATCCACGCTCTAGCATGTTACTGGAGGGGTCTTGGTGTGATTTCTCTACCGAGCAGATGGGAAGTCAGGTTTTCCCAGCAATGTTTTGGCATATCGTGGGGTTTATTGTCATATTAAGGTTGGAAAAGCCCTCTAAGGTCATTGACTCCAACCATTCCCCAGCACTGCCAAGGCCACCACTAACCCTTGTCCCCAAGTGCCACATCCACGTGGCTTTTAGATCCTTCCAGGGATGGGGACTCCAGCACTGCCCAGACCACCACTAACCCGTGTCCCCAAGTGTCACATCCACGTGGCTTTTAGATCCTTCCAGGGATGGAGACTCCACCACTGCCCTGGGCAGCCTGCTCTAATGTCCAGAAGGATTTCACGCTGCATCTCTGTTGATGTTCTCCACAGAACTTCACTGCATCTCTGGGAACTACTGGAGTAACTATTCTTCTTGAATATATTTCCATCAGTAAGGAATTTATATAACCTGTGATGACCCTCATTATTTCTCCTCTAGAGAACTTTGTTAAGGGAAGTGTGGGAACATCCACGCATCGTCTTGCATAGATAGTCTAGAACCCCTGGGACAGCTCAGCAGCTGCCTCTGCTGCAGGTTACTTGAAAATACTTTTGAGCTGCCTGCTGGAAGTAGTGGTTTGCAGTGTGTAAAGGCAACAGATTTAGGAGAGGAAATAGGATATGATATAGGAATTGACCCAGCTGTGAAGTGTTATGTCAGTTCAGTGAGGTTTCTGGAAGAGAAAATAAAAAAGAAAAAAGTAATGCTTGGCTATCTTTTCTTAGAAGGGTGAGTTTCATATTAAACAATTGTGAGTCTAGAATGCCTTTAAAGAAGACTGAAAGGACACCAGAATCCTAGGGAACAAAAGGAAATTTGTGGAGATCAGATGCTGTAGGAGAGCTGAAACTCAGAGACAGAAAGAAGGGAGTTCTTTGGAGTGAGAAACTGTGTGAAAAGACACGAGTGGAGAGAGATTAAAACCCGTTTGTTAAACTTGTGCAAGGATGGACTAAAGAGTTTAACATGAGGTGAGAGGAGAGGACTTAAGGAGCTCCTGGACTGTGGCTACATTATTCAGCTGCTGGTTTTTGGATGAATGACTCTGGACTTTGAAGTGCAATTTGTGGATCACGTCCCAGTGAAGGGAATCCTGATGGAGTTATTCTCCTCTGCCTGCACAGACCTTGATTAGTGGTAAAGGCCCAAAGTGGCTAAGACATGTATTAATGTAAGGCTTCCAGTTGTAAATCAATATTTGAGGTAAATGGCTTTAACTGTTCATTATGGAAACTTCGTTCTGAGAACAGTTAGAAGTTTAAAAGTGAAAGTGAGATTTGGCAAACAGCATCCATACTTAATCAGTCACACAGTGGCTTCCGTGCCTAAGATGGAGCTTGCAGCTTGTTTGTTCTGAGAAATGCAGTGTATTCATTCATCATGTTTATTCAAATTAGGGCTTCCGAGGAGTAATGACAATGTTATTGTACAGAATTACCTGCTGTGGTTTAAAGAATGCACCTGCCAGTATGAAAATCAGGGAATCTGGTGATGGCAGGTTTAAAAAGAGTTCAGCAGCCCCGTGTTACCCTGTGAAAAACAGCAGTGACTCCCGTGACTACCTTGACAACAGCAACCAGTATTTGTAACTTTACATTTCTTCTTTACCTCGATGAACTTATGTCAATGTCACTAAATGTGAACTTTTACTGTCAGCACTGGAAATTTGGGCTGTATGAGAGCTACATTAGGAAGCACCGTGCTAATTGCTGCAGACTGAATTTAGGTATTACTTTTTATTTTTTTGAGGGAAAACAAAGTTTTGCTTTTATCTTTGCTTTAGCAGAGCAATATATTTCCTTAATGACTTAGAGCTGCATAAATCTCTACTGAATTTCTTTACAGTTTTTTAAGGTACTTTACCTCTTATAAGACATAATTATTATTGAATAACATATACACTGTCTGTAGGAATAGTTATTACTTTTTTCCTCTGTTCTTATAGAGGTCCCACTGCCAGTTTCTCCTCCTCCTCCTCTGAATTAAAAAAATAGAAATAACAGTAACAGTCTTGCTGTTTTCTCCCTTCCAAATAGGTAGAAGAAAATTACTTGATTAGATTATAGGGTTTGTATATGTGTTTAAAGAATTTATTGTGGGAACTCTATGCTAGAGCCAACGTGATTAATGGTAATTAATGTTCCCACATTTAATGACAAAAGAATTAATAGAGAGCAGCCTCTTACCATAAAGTGTTTCCTTGACATTTCTTACTAAAAATAAAATTTCTGAGCATGCCACGTAGATTTTTGGGAAAGAAGAAAGAGAAAGATTAGGCAAGGAAACATCTCTCTGTAATTTAAACCATTATTTCTCTGACAGCTTTTTATCTCCTGTCTGGAAGAAATAAACATATTAAATTTTTTATTAAAATAGTTAGGCTTTGTGAGAGTACTTTTTTCCCCAGTGCAATAATAAATATTTATTTGTGCCAGAAACAAAGAAGTTTCTCTACGAGGCTTTTACTGATGCTTAGCCAAAGGTAGGAGTCTCTTAACCTCATAAATACAGCTCTGATGCACTTGCTTTCTCCTGTTCAGTAGAAATTTTTGATGGATAAGTAACATTCCTATAGAGAGGGGGTCATCCACTGGTATTGATCACCTGCCTCCCCATCCTCCATTGATTGTTGTTTATGAAGGATGAAGTGCACGATATCACTTAAAGAACAGCTCCAAAACGCAGAGTTAAGCCACAGCCACAGTAAATTTCCAAACAAATAACAAAGGCTTTCCAGCAAAGATCTTCAGACATACGGGCTGGACACTGGATGTGGCCAGAGAAGGAGTTTAACGTGACCTAGCGAGCTCTTGCAAAATCCTCCTTCTGTTGCTTGTGCTCTGCCTATCCCCTGTTGTGTTCCATTGGCATGGCTTTAAATATCACCTCCTACCCGGCAGCGCCGCGGGGGCAGCGTGTCTGGATGGAATGGTAGGAGACTGGTGTTAGGCACTCACATCAGAAAGGGGATTGCATCCATTTGGGAAAAAGCTCTTGGCCAAAGTGTCCGGTACACAGTGAAATTCCATCCTTTTGAAGGGGAAAAAAAAAAAAAAAAAAAAGAAGAGCATAAAAAGAAAAATACTGTCAGATGTCCATGTACTATTAGCACAGAATAATTTATACTGAATTCTGCTCTTACTGTTTTGGTAGATCTGGATGTGCTCTGCCTATGATCTGGATGTGGCTGGGGTTTCTCTGTCTGTGCTTCTGGCAAATGCGGTCAGTATTTAACCCAGCCTGTATTTTTGTGCTTGCCATCTGCTTAATTCTGAATGTCAGATCCACAACTGGCCTGGTAGTTATTGCTATTCAGCTATTTTGAACCCAGCTCAGTGCAACAGATAGTAGAGGATGTACTGGTTATGTGGAAATGTCATTTGAGCTGAGTCCCTTCCCAAGAGTTAAACCCAAACCTTCCCATGAAAATAATAAGAAGGTATGATTCTCTTGTTTGTCTTTTTTTTTTTTTTTTTTTTTTTTTTTTTTTTTTTTTTTTTTTTTTTTTTTTTATTGCATTGTTTTCTCCAGCTTTGTGCATTCTTGGCTTTGTAGCAATCAGAAAGGAAAAAAAAAAAAATAGGGAAAATATAGTAATAAAGGCTGAACTGGTAAGAGTTTTCCATTTGGTTGGAATACCAAGTCAATGGGCATGCCACACTAAACCTCTACTAAGTAATTTTCAGAAAGATTCTGTGTTTTCAGGTGTGGAACAACTTCAATACATTACTTAACTGGAAATGTTTAACTAAAGTGGGCTATTCAGTTCCTGACTTTAACCCTTCTAGCCCTTCTTACACAATCAGGCTGCTCAGATTCTTGTTTGGATCATCTAATAAAATAATTGGAAATGGTTTTGATGACTCCCTATAACTTGGAAGTTTGGAAGTAATGCTGGAATGCTGGGAAAACTGCTTACAGATATTTCATGTTAGGGAAATTACTTAACACTCACAGTTATTTGTATACTTCACAGATCTGATTCAGTCTTACAGTTTTGATGTCTCAGACAAATGTCAGCACCTTTACAAGGAGCACATTGACAAGTGGATGAGACAAGCAAGTGGGCTGGAGAAGACATCTGCTTCCAGTCTCCTGATGTACCTCGAGGACCTGTGTTTGGAGGTAGGAGAACTGCTGCAGGATGGGAGGGAGAGCTCAGCAAGGATATTTTTTTGGTGACTGAAACGAGTCACGTTGAGTGCAATTTGCCCATCTCTTGGGGCAGCAGTGCCCATAGAGGTCAGAGGTGGTGTGTGGCTGCAGAAATTCCTCCAGATCACAAAATGGTCATTTTATGTTGGAGGCTGAGGGAAAGATGTGGGAAGGAGGGCTTGCAAGGGCGTGATCTGTCTCCTAGGCTACAGTGTATTTCTGAGATGTGGCCCCCACTGCAGGAGGCTGAGGTCAAGAAGGGCTGCAATAGGTTTAGAAAGAGGTTTTTCCTTACTCTTGTTGGATGAGGTGCCCAGTGCCTCCTTTGAAAAAGGTGTTGCCTATTCCCAGGTGGCTGAAAGATGGCTCTGTCTGCCAGGCCAGCAATGGGAGAGTGCAGGTGGACACCTGTGGAGGAGGCTTTTTGTTTCCTCAGCCCCACACAATCCTTCTGCTCAGAAATGGTCAAGTAAAAGGCATACACCGGTGAATGAACCTATTACACAGAGCTACCCAAAAACCCTTATCCAAACGCTGTCTACCAGATATTAAAATGTTAAGGTATGTCTGATTGTAATCCATTTATTGTTTATGAATTCACAATCCCCATGGATGTCCCCGGGTGCCAGCTTTTGCTTATGGATCTCTGAACCAGCTGAAGGAAATGTAAAATCAAATGTAGACAGACAGCTCCCTCTCGAATACATATCCACAGAGGCTGAGGAACACTTGTTATGCTAGCAAGGGTGTGGAATAAATTAGGCTCAGGAAATTTGCTCTAGACCCACCTATTTGAGACGGGAGGCTTTGTGTGCCGGCCCTGGGGGAGCGGCCGTCACCGCGGAGCAGACAGGTGGATCTGGAGATGCTCGGGCTCGTGGCGTGGCACGGGACCAGCAGATCAATATTTAATGTGAAGGCTGTTGCAGCCCCTCACATGCATAATTTATCCCTGCTTTTGGGTACAGCTGGACCTGAGTCAAGCAGTGCTTCCAGGCTGCAGGGGTATTAGAAGTGGGTCCAAGCACTTCAGATGATCCTCACCTTCAAAACGGGGGCAATTCCAAAGCCAGGGTTCAGCTCTTTCCCTCCCCTCTCCTTTGCCCAACACACAAACAAATGTTTTGGGGAGGTCTTTGAAATTTGTGTCGAATTACACTGACTTTCCCTCACTGAGGGGCACATAGTAATGTTTGTATAGAACAGAATTAGGGCCCCAGAAAGAATTAAGCATTTCAGAGTTTAATTAAGTGCGCTAACAACACATGAGCAAAGTCAGTCTCATAAAAGAGAACTTTATTGTGCAAATTGACACAAAATAAAAGCCCTTTGGGATTAAATAAAAAAAAAAAAATCTGAAAAAAACCCCCCACATTATGGGGAGCAACCTGGCCACCCTGGTTCATTTCAGTGAGCAAATATCTCTGCTTGGGATTTTTTTACCCTGACAAATGATTAAATTTCAGTGATACGATAGCATGCAATGCTAGCATAACAAGGTATGAGCAAGAGGGATTTGCTTTTGACTAGTTAAGAAATAAGCTTACTAATTCACAAATTTATTATAAGATTAGCCTTTAATACCTGATAATCACCTTCGTCAAGGAAAATTTCGTCTCTTCAAAAGGCAAAGGAAATTTATAGATGGGTCTTGAGCCAGGCTCGTGGGTGGTAGACAACATTCAGGAGACGTCCAGCCTTTCTCTCAGAGCAAGAGAAACAGAAACAAGACAGGCATGGCAAAATCTCAGATGCCTTAAGATTATTAATCTCTCTGCAAAAACAGGTTTGATCTCTGTCAGGCTGTCCATTAATTTTGATGGAGGTACTTTCAAGATCTTATGTTTGCACTTCAGTGGGGCTGTTACAGCTAAATACGCAAGTAAAAATGTTTTCTCATAACATAGAGAGACAAGTGTTCCCATTTCAAAGGTGATGTTGTCATATAGATGTAAGAACATCAGTATTTGCTAGTCTTGTTATTATCTTCTTTGCAATAGCCCATCTGGACCTGAACTACGAAATGCTCCCAATGTGTTAGGCTTTTGCAAACATCTGGAGCAAAAAAATGGTCTTTCTGCTCAAGGACTTTTAGCTCGAACTAATGAAAAAGGCAAAGTGTGGGAGAGAAAAAAAGGACAGAGAAGGGAAAAAAAAGATAACTTTCCACAGCCCCACAGCCTCTTGCTAACAGATGGAAGTCTGTCTCCTGACTCCCAGCCGAGACCCATTGCCAATAAAGGATATTGTGCAACTGTTGAGCACAAGTTTATACCCAAGTCACTCATGCAGTGATGCTGTGGACAGGTATGAGTGTAACACAAGCCCTGTCAATATGCCAGAAGTGGTTGGAAAGACAAATAGCAATACGAATACTCTCTGTGTTGCTGTCATTAGCTTTCAGATTCAAAAACTACAGGCTGAGGACAACATTTTATACACAGATGCTGAATCTGGAATACGATTCTCCTCCCTGGGTACCAGGTATCACATCAGTTCTTACACACTTCTGCAGAAATTAGGTGAAACTGGGACTTGTGAGTCAGCCCTTGTGGAAAGGAGGAGCAAAGTTAGCATTGTAGCCTGAGATGCAGAATTCCCGGTCTCATTGCCACTGCAGACTCAGTGTTTGGATCCTTCATCTTTTGATCTGAAGGCTCCGAATATGACCATCCTTTGCCATAGTGCCTCAGTTTCCCCCAAGGTGCTGTGTCTCACGTTTGTCTCTTGGCTGAGCCCAGGCCAGCAGAAACATTCCTGTAGAGCCTCCTAGAACTGCTTAAGTTGGGAAATCTCTCTGAGGTGATTGAGCCCAACCATTCCCCATACCTGCCACCACAAGGCCATGTCCCCACGTGCCACAGCCACGTGGTTGTTAAATCCCTCCAGGGATGGGGCTCCGCCACTGCCCTGGACAACTCTTCTGGTGAAGAAATTTTTCCTAATATCCAAGCTAAACCTATGACTGCAGCTTTTGCTGTGGCAGAAGTTCTCTTTTCAATCCCCTACCTGTCTCCAGCTGCCAATGTTTGCAGAAGTTACAGGAATTTGATTATCTTCAGGACTTCTACCTCTCTATTAAATTGGACTGAAATAAGCCAATGAATTGGCAAATGGTTAAGGAAGAAGAGGTCTGGCAGACAGGGCCAGTGTGAAAGCTTCTTTGCTTCAGGAGAGTTGCCCAAAAAGAACTGAACTCAGAAAAGTGTGGGATTTTGAGAAGTATAGCAGCGTTTGAACTGTAACACAGATTGTCTGGTTATGGAGTGAGTGAAGGAGAACAAATAAAGGAATGAAGTAGAGAGGAAAGCAAAGGTCAGTCCCCTCCTTGGGTGACATGGAGAAAGAGATTAGAAGTTTCTATGATTGGGAATATAGTCTTCCCCAAATGAAATAACAGTTTCAAAGGCCAAACATTAAACAAAAGCTTGTTTATTCAATTTATTACAGAGGTCTTAGGCTTAGAGTCCCCATTCCTTCACTTTTTATGAGTTTCTACACACTGGAACAGGACACAGAAAAAGGTCTGGTCCAGAACCTTTTGAGTATGGAGCACCCAGTGCTGAAGGTCCTTGTGGGGCTGTGACCTTCCTGGGTTCCTCCTGGAGAAGAGACAGGCAAAAACCTCTGTAGAAATCCACAAACTTTACTACACCAGAGATGACAGAGGGGCAAATGGCTTCTCTTGTGTTTCAAGTGGCAGTTTCAAAGCTAAGTACATTCCTGAGTAAAAACACAGGCAAGGGGCCTTTGGAAATTACCCAACAATGTTATAGAGCTTCCCGAACTTGAGTCAGGCAAAAATACAAGGACCTGAATCAAAAGGAAATGTTTTATACCTTGAATGTCTTTCACATATCTTTTTCTCTTTTTCCCTTTGGAAATGCTTTTTTCCTCTTGTGGTTGAGATGAAAAGTTTAAAGTATGGTAACGATGGAACAGTCATATTGGCTGGGTGATAACTGAGCATTTTGGATAGCCTGATATCGGATTTCATGGGTTTGCACATCCCTGGAAGTGTCCAAAGCCAGCCCTGGATGGGGCTTGGAGCCACCTGGGATAGTGGAAGGTGTCCCTGCCTGTGGCAGGGGGTGGGACTGGATGGTCTTTAATGTCCCTTCCAACCCAAACCATTCTGTGATTCTGTGTGTAATACCTACAGCTCTGCATGTAAATGCATCCTCTTTCTCTCTTTTTGTGCTATTTTTTGTGTGAATGTGTGTATTTGTGGTGGAATCGACAAACTAAATGACTGAGAATCCCACTCTCCATAGGCACTGGATCAAAGACTGGCATCCAAGGTGAGAACTGATTTCTCAACACACCGATTTTAAAACTCTCTAAGTTTAACTCGTACTGGAGGTATTTCAGTTTAAATTTCTGCTTTTCCCATACTGGGTGCTTTCATCCCTCTTCCACGCATGAGGCTGGGATAAGCAGAGTTGGGGGAGGGCTGATGCCCTCACCACCCACCCTCTGAGAGCGACAGCACCACAACACTTGTCCTCCAGCCCACAGCCTGTAACAAGTGTTCAGCCACACCAGCCCTCTGTGAGATTGTACCTGCAGTATTTATTAACCAACAGACCTAACTCTGCCCCTTTTTTCAACCCAGCTTTAGTGACTGTGCCTTCAGGGTCAATTCACTCAGCCCTCTGCACCCTGTGGAGGGTGAGCAGAGGCAGGGATTTTCCGTGCCTGTTCCTTGGCTGGCTCTCAGCACACTTCCCCTTCAGATTTAGGGGTTTACATGGATTCTTAGGCATTTTTGTGTTAAAGTATTCCTTGCAAAGAGACAGATGCACTTGTGTGGAGAATCAAGGCAGGTGGGCTGCCCTGAGCAGAGGGCTAGCCCCGCACAACTGGTCATTCAAAATCAGTGCACATCATTTTACAGTTTTAATATATAAAACCAGCTAAACGAGGAACACAGCACAGAAAACTGCAAGGTAAGCTGCCTGTAAGCCCTGTGCTTGCATAACAGTCCATATACTCTGACAATGGAGCTAATTTTCATTTAATAATTCCTATAGCAATTCCTAATAATTAGCTGATCTAATTTAGATTTGCATTTTGTCTTTTCAAAGCTATCCTATTACAAAGAGTTGAGGAACATTGCCCTTAAAAAATGATGATATTATCCTGACAACCTGGGACTGCTGTTGGAGAAAAGGTTTTGCCTGAAAGGTTTCAGGAAGTTACAAAACTCCTTTACATGGCCTGTTGGATCTGTGTATGATTTCCAACATTACACAAAATAAATACCAGGAGACTGGTGTGGTTTATACAAGAGTTTATAGAGAAAAAAAATCCACCCACCAGCTCCCTTGCTGAGGATTACAACCAGGTCTCTGCTGCCAAGTTCTCTGTTTAGGTAAAGCATGAGAAAATCTACCATTTTTTTAGAGTCACAAAAGGGGTGCTACAGGGGGGCAGTGAGAAGTTGACAGCTCTTGCTGCTTAAAAGGCAGCTGTTCCTTCTCAGGTACTATTATTAATAAACCCTAAGGTAATGTTTGCTCTGAAATATGTCTAATTGAAATAATTTACCCTAACCCTTAGAGAATTATGAAACTGTTTTCATCATGTTCACACACAGCAAAATAATTATGAGATGCCATATGGAAAAGACATCATGTGGTATATGTATTTCTGAATGTATACTTTTTGAAATGGTTCCCACAGATAAATCATACAGCTAATTTACAAAGAGGAGGTGGATAGTAGTTCTTAAGTATGCAGTTTAAGTTTAAAATGGTTTCAGGCTGGGTAAATTTACAGTGGTGATGACATGCAGTAATTGCACTGATCACAGGATGTATATCACAGAAGATGTCGATAATGCCATTAAGTTACACTGCACAAAATGGAGCAGAAAAATTCTGCTGGTGACTCTCTGCTATTGCCATAAACCACCCCCCAAAGCCTCTGCAGGTCCTGTGTGGTCCTGAGCTCGTTTTGCAGCTGATATGTACCTGACCAAATCACTGGAAACGCTCCTCCATCCTCTGTGAGTCTCTGAGATGTTCCTGGTTTACACTTGGAAAGCTCTAAGCAAAGGAAAGAATCAAATGTATAAATTAATACATTTAAATACAGAAATTTGTTTTGAACAAAGCCCTCAAGAGAATATCTGCTACGATGCTGTTCCTGTCTGTCCATCTCTTGAAGGTTTTCCAAAAGGTTTTATTCCTGTTCTGTACTTACGTGCATTATCTTGTATATGTATGATACATCTATGATTTGATGTATGCAGGTTTGGTTACATACACACATACACAGGTTTGGTAGCAAGAGAATTCTGCAGGGCACTTCTCGGTCTTTTTCCAAGTAATTTTGGAGTAATTTTGGTAGCTGATGAGACACCCGAGCTTCTCTTCCTGGTAGTTAAGAAGTTTTAAAGGTGCTTTTTGAATAAGGAACTCTTATTAACATTTCTAGAAATCTGGCTGGAGATCAGGCTGTCTTGTCAGACTTCTGGTAGTTCTTGCTTCCAGATGGATGGAAGTAAAATCAGAGAATATCTCACTGCACCCTCGCTGTTTCATGTCCCATTGAAAACCAGCAAGGGACGAAGACACAAAGATATTTCATTCTGTCCACTCCATTCTCTTCATCTTTAAGGATTCTTCCAAAAAAAAGGTAATTTCAAACTCGAGCAGTTCATATTTGCCTGTGTCTGAATTAGCTCACCAATTGCTCCTGCAATTATTTCTATGGTGATTACTGAAATATTTGAAAGATGTGGAGTACACAAACTAATTCACCCTCATCTCTGTTTTGCAGGAACTGCAGGCAAGCACGGCAGCTGCGATGTTTATCCCCCAGTAATGACATCATTACCCTGCATTACTGCTCTAGGTAGTGTACTTGTCAACAGCCAGCAACTGATGAGCACAAGGAAAATATTTACCCAACTTCTGTGCTGTGGCATTACCCCAGTAATGCCATTTCAGGAAGATCACACTGCATTCCCGAGATTCGTGCTGCAGAAACCAAAAAAGCTCTGACATTTCTGTGCGTGTAACACCAGTCTTCAAATAACCACCTTTTAGAGACAGTAATTACAGTAATTCTGGTTTCAAAGGACAAATAAAATATTAAAAAAGAAGGGGAAAAGTGATATTCCTCACTAATATCTAAAGGTGTGAGTTTTCCAATACCCTCCCTGTGTGTGGAGCGCTAGGGACATCCATATTTGATGTCTCCATAATCTTCCCAGGAATAACCACATAAGCCAATATTTACTCTCTCTGTCTGCACAGATACAGTATCTGAATGCTGCTGCTGCTGCATTAACGTGTGAGTATTTAAAGTGAGCTCTTCTGTCTCATCCCTGGGAGCTGCCTGCACAGGAGAGGTCTCGCCTTGCGCCTTCCCCCTCTCTGTCATTCCTGCTTTTGGGTGAGAAATGTGAGGCTCTTTCTCCGTTTCTAATGTTGCACAGGCGAAAAGGCAAGTTCCCCTTTTAGCAACTTCCAGTCATTTGTTTTTATGCTCACCAAAGGTGTATCACGGCTGGTGTTATTACAGTGCCCTAAACCAAAATCACATTTTTTTTCCCGGTGAGTTACAGTAGATTATTTTTTCACTACAGTATCCGAAAGCATGAAATAGAGATTTATGATACTCTTGTGTTTTCCACTTCAATTCATGTGATGTGGAGAAGGTAAAGTGTCTCTAGCTGCACAGTATCCCTTTTTTTTCTCTTTGGAGCAGAGCGTGCTGTGTGATTAGAGGATAGTGAGAAGGTCACTGACCAAACTTTATCTTCCACACAGTTTCCCACAGAATGTATTCCTCCTAGGGAACATTTTCTCAGCTCAGGTTATTTCCAGAAATGTTCTCAAACCATAAGAGCAGTCTTTGCAGTAAAACATTTCATTCCCACTTTTTATCCTTTATCTAGCAGCGCAGTGCTGACAGCATTTATGTTTCTGCTATTGACTGGGCCAAGAACAACAGGATTAATGAGGTTGTCTCTTCATGAGTGCATTATGTTTTTTTCCTCTGACCTTTCAAACATGGGAATCTTCTGTTTGCAATATTTCTTAAGGAAGGAAAACCCCTTTTTGCCGAAGCTGGTTTTGACGGTGCCTGCACCTCTCGCCAACCTGTGGGCTGGAAGGAAACGGGAAAAAAGCAAAAGAGGGAATATCTTTATTTCCTCATTTTTTGGGAAGAGCTGTCTGAGGGGATATGGGATATTTTAAGGATTTTCTCAAGCCTTGAAATTCTGATGATAAATCTTGCATGGCTGCCTATGGACTATCGTGTTACAGGAACTGTTCAGGAGACGAGTGGACATTGCCCTTCTGGTGTAATTATTTATTTATTATTTCCAAAGGATTGCATGTGTTTAGACTGGACAAGGAGGGGAAGGAGGAGCCACTGGACTCACAGCCTTCCACAGAACACTCTTGTGTTTTATCTTGCCTATTCCTGATTATTTTTGACACTGGGTAACTGGAACGCAATCAAGATAGGATCATTTCTAAGTGCAGCAGGACAGGGAACGTGAGGAATTTTCCCAAGGATGGGAGCACAAATATCTTTAAACACAACAAATAGCTTTGCACATATGACATCCTTTAGCCAAGCTCCTCAAAATACATCAATTAGATAAGCTAAACATAATTGGATTTTTGCGTAAGATCTTTAGGGGCAACTTATTCCCATTTTTCAACTGGACAAATGGACGGACAGAGCTGGAAACATTCCCACTAGCCCAAAAGTTATCTATATAGGCAGGTCTCAAAGCTGTTAACTTTCCTTTTAAGTTGTTTTTTCGCCCTTTTGGTGGGAAAAGAGGCACCACAAATTTGTGCATTCACATTTTGCATCTTAGGGGGCATAAAAATTCTTCATGGGGGTAAAGCTGGTTTAGTGTCAGTCTTTGATCTCTTCTTTCCAGCCTGTGGTAAACGATGAAGAAATCTGTCTGTTATTTTGGATGGGGACAAGTAGAAGAGGTTCTATGTATGCGTATGTAGAGAGTTGTGCATATGTATAAAAAATATAAAATTTATGATAATATATATAAAATATAAATATAGACACGTATAAAACTCCAAATCGAATCTAAAAATGGCCATAAAGAGAAGTGGCAACAAGAAGGCTTGCAAACACTTGCAGAATATGTTTTCCATAGGTGTGTGGTTCTGCTGCAAATAAGAAAAACCTTTGCCAAGTAGGAAAAACAGCTCTTACCTGCTGACTGATGGGAAAATACATTGTCCAGGGAACTTTCTGAGACTCCAGTGCTGGCTTTACTTCGTGTCCAGGGTGTAGAGGGCCAGGACTCTGGGCTGGGATCCAGGAGGGCCAGAGCTCAAGCACTGTGCTCAGGCTTTAAGCAAACTCGAGATCTCTGTGTGTGGATTCAGGTCATGCTGGGACTGTGAGATCGAGCTGAACTAGACATGTGGACAGAGCCAAATTCATGGATGTCATGCCTAAGATAGGAGCAGAAACAAATATTCCTGCTTGCTTTAATGATTTAAACAATCCTACGTTTTAGGGACAGGCTTCTTTTGCAGGGTTTAGGTTGAAAAAAGTCATCAGAGAAGCTAAGAAATTTCTAAGCAACTCTGTAGAGTAATATTTCTGAGATTTTGAAATACTTTCTCCTGAGAATAATACTTCTGTAGTTAAAGTAATTCAACTGTGTATTGCCCGCACAGGAGAGAGTCTCTAATTTTTAAACATGATTATATTACATGTCTTAAATTTGGGGTTCCAGGGCTTCAGAGATTTTGAGTTTGATGCTTGAACTCTTATGTGTTTCATTTAGGATTTCTGTTTTAGCTGCACTTAAACAATCAGAGAGAGCATTGCACGAATCCACATTTGCCAGCATTTAGAGAAGTTGAGCATAACTGTGATTTTATGAAATTCTCGTATTCTAATTTTTTTCTTATAATAATGTATTCACAGGCCTAAATTTGCTAAGTGTCACTGTTGTTTAGCAAGAATAACATGGGTAAAGCTACAAAACCTGTAGGTTGCTTTCTGCTCCTTTAAGCAGACAAACTCCCTGTCATACACTACTAAGATATTCTCATAAAGCCCCAAATGAAAAGAATTTTTGGGTTGTAACCCTCAAGACTTTCAGATTTTTAAATCCTGACACTTCAGGATTAAAAAAACCCACCCACGTATCTATCAGGGAACGGTGAATACATGTTTGTGTAGTTTGCCTTATTTGCATTTGTTGGTAATTAATTAAAAAACATGAGTTTAATTAAACTTGGAGTTAGGGGATTCATTAAAATAAAAACAAAAAGCATTTCAGTTAAAAATGTAAAATAACGTGTTGGGCTGAGTTTGCTGGTGCAGCTTAAGGATTTGCAGGGAAATGCCGGCAGTAGGAAAACTTTAGGGACTAACACGCTGCACACAGTTAGAGAAGAGTTACTGAACAAAGAGAGCCTTTGTCAGCAGATAAATTTCACCTTGTAGATACTCAAATCGAAATAACAATGTTTGCCCTCAGTTTCTTTCTGGGCTGAGTCTGTGGCTACAAAAAAATGACAACCATAAGGAAAGGGTTGCAGCATAACTGGAAGGAAGGTTATTAAAATACAAGAGGGGGGAAAAAAAGATTAAAAAGCTTAAAGGGAAGAGATGTAATTCATGGAAAACTCAAGACTTTTACCTGTTTATACTGTCATGGAAAGTTATTTCTCTTTTTGGTCTCTTTCAGTCACAACTCACTGCCTTTAGATTGTTTTTCCTTTGAGAGGCATAGAAAGGGCTTGATTTTTAAGAAAAGACTTCTTGTTAGGATGTTAAAAGTGAGAATAGAAAAATAATCACCTCAACTGATAATTGAGTGTTTATTAAGTATTTTTCTCTGTCCCTTTTGCAGCACTGGACTTGTCCCTCCAGCAGAAAAGTAGGATCAGCAGAAATTTTGAGGTTTTTGTAGTCTGTATTATGAAAATTGTCACCTAGAACAGAATTGAAACCTTTTCATCCTCTCAGACTTGAAGGGGTTTAGTGAAGATCTCGCAAAGCAGTCACCCAGGTGGGATTTTTGCCTACAAGGATCTACAAATGTTTGTGTCTCCAGAGGCTTGGGAAAGGCAGAGATGGCAATATCACTTCCACCTCTGTGCCCCTGGGGTGGGAGAGCAGCTGAAAAGTCACTGGCTTTCATCAAACTGCCTCAAAAATCAAGAATTTCTACTTTATTCTTCCCCCGAAGTATTTAATTTGGGGAGGAAACAATGACAATAACAGAATATAATACTCCATAAAAAATTCCAGGTTGCATGCATTAGACTCCTTTTCCTATGAAATTAATTTAAAACACCTCAGTAACGAATATGAGATGCACACAAAAAAAGACTCAATTAACTTGCCTAGAGGTGTGTCATGACGGTGGCTTGGCGCTCCCTTGCAGGATGTTGGAGGACAACTTGGTGCTGTGCAAAGGAGCAGATTTAAAAGAAAAAAAACCCACAACAGAAAAATATTTTGCGTCTCTTTGAGATGAGAAACCATCTGTGGGTGCCCATTTCCTGCAGGGCTGGGCAGGAGGATCCTACTTTAGCAAAACACCTGTGCCCGCCGGGGAAGGTGGCCCTGGCAGGCAGCAGATGCTCCACAGCTGAAGCCTTTCAAAGGAGACACCTTTAGAGCTCCTGCCCGTATGGGATAACTGAATCATCCATAAATAGTCTTTAAAGGCAGCATTGTCTGCCTAAAAAAAAAAAAACAAAACAACTGAAAGGAAAACGAAGTGGGGTTTTGTGTGTGGGTAAAGTAAATACGGTTGGAAATACATGACTTGTTAAAAGCTTTTTGAGGACCCCACACTCACGAAATCTTTTAGGTCATGTGTTTGCTTTCTGAAACATTTGGTAAGTAATAAGTGCCAAGGGACTATATGCACTCCATCTGGAATTAGCAGATTCCTCTTTGTTCAATTGTTCCTAAATTTGGAACCAGCCGACTTGCTTAAAAGTATTTTGATTTGCTTTTAAATAAATACGGGAGATAAACACGGCCCAGGACCAGGAAAGGTAGGTTATTAGTCCTCTCTCTCTCTCTCCACACAACTCTTAAAGTGCCAATTCTGATGTTTGCTGTTGGTTTACGGTAACAATTTGTTTGGAGTGGTCCGTCAATTTTCTTTCCTTTTTATAAATAGTATCAAAGAAATCAGAGCTGGCAAAAGAACTTTTAGATCACTGAATCCACTCCGCTGCCAACACAACCTTGTTCCTTACAGAGTATTTCTTCCATTTCTTTTTCCAGGTTAAACTTGGAGTTAAGTTTAAGAGCCCGCAGGTCTGAAGAGGGGTACAAGAATGAGTGGAGATTTTACTCTTTTCCGCTTTCCTTACTAGACAAATACCTCATTTCTATCTCCACCATCCCTACGAAAGGAAATGGCTTGTCAAAAGATCAAGTAGATGCTTGCTTCTTGCAGGTGTTGTAGATTACTACCTCATCCCTGTAAAACTTTAATTTTTGCTTGGGGAAAGCAGAAAAGGAAGAGAAAAGCAACACTTCTTTTATCTTCCCTGATGTCCTATAACATGTAAGAGTCTGAGACCAAAACACCTGCTTGTCCTGTAGGCGTTTGAAAAGAAACTGCATTTCCTTTAAGGCCTTTAAAACTTTTTTAGACAAAAATCTTTACAAATGCATTTGAGAAAATGCTTCAAAGAATTGAAAAAGCAAACTGGAATAACCCATAACTGCACCAAATTCACGATACAGAATTCAGCTGGAGGAAAATTTCACCCTGAAAATGTTTTCAATGAAAAGCTTGTAAATCAGGGCTCAGGAAGCTTGTCCAATGTTGTTACATTTGGCGTATGAATAATTATTAAGAGGTGCAGCTCTGTAGATTTGGGATCCCAGCCTAAGATGTTCAGCCTGTATGTGTTGGTCTGCTTCCATGGATTGGAGTGGAGCGATGCCGACCCACTCCAGCTGGGGATGGATGATCCCTCTCTCCACCGGCTGTGGAGGAGGCTTAGGAGACTCTCTTTCCTAAGCCAGAGCTGGCCTTCCTGAGCTGTGTCTTACCAAGCATTACAGAGCAGGATCAAGTTCTTTATCTGGTTCACGGCTGCTCAGAATTTCTTTTCATCCAACGTTTATTCAGAATATAAGCAAACATTTTATTTCTGCTTCAAGCTTTCCTGGGACTGGAAGCAGTGCAGCACAAGATACATATTTCCCTGTCTCTACAAGGCCTTTTTGTTTGGTCTAGATACACATCTGTAAGTATTTTGCCCTCTCATATATTCATATATACTGTAAGTCAAAGGAGCTTAAGTTTTCACTTCTTGCATTGCATTGCAATCATTCTGTTTCACGGGGTGCTTCCTATGGGTTGTGTCTCAGCAGCCTCAGGCCTTCTCTAAGTCACTGTTCTGACCTTCCCAGCAAGCAGGAACTGAAAATCTAGTCAAAGATTAGTGTGGGATACTCAAAACCTAACCATAATCTCTTCTACCTCTTTTCCTGTTCCAGTCAATCCTTATTTTGAGGATCAAATCTGTATTTCCCACATGCTTGAGGAAAGTCTGTCAGCCTGGTGAAGCATCGGCATCACTCAGCAGGACCTGTTGAAGAGCCAGTGTTTGGGCTTGGCCCATCACAGTACTGGTTTATCCTTTCTAAATCTAAGCCTGTGAGTATGAGCTCAGGAGCTGCATCAAAACTTTGTGGGGACTCTGTTGTGTGCACACACCTTAAGTTAGGGCACTTCAGCATTGCTACAGTGATGGTTGGACTTGAACTCAGAGGTTGTTCCTAACCTCATTGATTCTGTGATTTTATAACTAGTTCTTAAACAGAATGAGCTCTCAGCTCTAAGGAATGTAGAGCCACAGGTTTCTGGCTGCAGTTAATGTGTTTAATTCTATATATATTATATATATATGTTTATGTTAGGAAATATTTAGTAGAGTCTGGTGATTTGAAAAGGGAAACCTTAGAGCACCTTCCAGTGCCTGAAGGGGCTCCAAGAGAGCTGTAGAGGGGACTTGAGACAAGAGATGGATGGACAGAACACAGGGAATGGCTTCCCACTGCCAGAGGGCAGGGATGGGTGGGACATTGGGAAGGAATTCCTGGCTGGGAGGGTGGGGAGGCCCTGGCACAGGGTGCCCAGAGAAGCTGTGGTTGCCCCTGGATCCCTCCACGTGTCTAATGACAGGTTGGACACTGGGGCTTGGAGCAGCCTGAGACAGTGGAAGGCGTCCCTGCCCATGGCAGGAGATGGCACTGGATGATCTTCATGGTTCCTTCTAACCCAAATCATTCTGTGATTCTGTGACAATATAGTGACTTGTTTTCTTCAGTACCTGCAATGTCAGTTAATACACCTGCTAAGAAAAATGGTGATAATTGCAATAATTTTCTGGTAATGTGTCCTCCTCAAGGATTTTGTAGGACAAGCAAAGAAGAAACATTCATTTGTTCCATAGAAATGAATTAAAACCTTGTCATTACCACGTACAAGAGGATAGAACCCCAGTTGCTCTGTAAGTGAGAGACCAGTGGTTTCTTTTTGTTTCTGGTTATTATTTATAAATTCTGAGCAACCAACTTTGTTATGAGACTAAACTCATTTGCAACTTGTGAATTTTTTTGACAATGCATATGTTCATGCTTCACATTTTGTCATCTCCTTTTAGGAGACTACACGAATTTCCATCATTTCACTTACAAAAATTTCTGATAGTTGGGCAAAACTGTCTTAGAAAAAGACGAAGAAACTCAGAGAACTAACAGAAATATTGGATGGTAGATGAGACAAATCTAATTTTTACAACAAAGGGAGAGGTTATCAAAGTTTCACTCTCACAAACTGTGGTTTCTTTTAAGGGGTTGAAGGCAAGTGGTTGTGGCAGGTCAGGATATCACGTTGTGCTATAGTTGGAACTCTGGACTGGTTCTGTGCTGTTGTTTGTTGAGATGAATAAGTTGTCATGTTTAATTAGCTTTATGCTCCTCTCAAAGGCTAATTACTTTACTTTTTATCAAGAATACTTGATTGGTAATGACAAGGGTGCCATGGTTACGTATTTTTAGAGAATTCCCCAACCTGCACCATTATGTGATTTCGTGTTCCCCCTGGATTCTTTGTGCAGTAAAGCCTTCAATAAAAATAATGGTTAAGAAAAATGGAAGTTTACTGAAGATATTGGTGGAAAAAACTATCTCTTGGTTTATTTTTGGCAGGAAGGCCACTGCTAATGTATTCAGTTGATGTAAAAACCATTATGGCTAGTTTACCTCCCTGCCAGTGACACTCATGTTGCTCTATTACCTTCGCTGAAGTTACCTTGGGCAAACTGAATTTGAGACCTTCCTTTTCCCCTTCCCTCTTATCTGTCTATAGCTGTGCATCTCCCCTGGTCGTCATGGAAATCTGGACTGACTGAACTGCATCCTTATTTCCAAATGTGCATCTCCCACAACCAGACACTGACTTTCAGAGAGGACTCCCTCTTTTTTTTTTTTTTTTTTTACCAATACTGGGTTGGAGAGCCCTTGAGATAAACATGAGAAGTGCAGTCACAGGTGAAATCTCTCTTTTCTTTAACAAGCTGTAGATTGCTGTAATCTGTCCTTGTTTGAAACAGCAGCAGCCCAAAAGGTGATGTTTCTGTGAAGTCTCCCTCGATGGGAGGGGGACAGCAATGGGAGACATAAATACTCCTCTAACATTTTTTAGAAATCCAGTTATACCCAGAGAATCACTGCTTTTCTCCCGTTCATAAACACATGTCAGATGTGTGGTAAACCAAATTCTCTCAGGGGTTTGTCCTGAAAGAGGGAAAGGCTCAGTGATTTAGAGTCTACATCTGCAGTCTGAGCTCTTTGGTACCTACTGCTGGAGAGAACTCCCTGCACCAACAGCCTCCTCAGGCTGGGCTTTAGAGCTCTTCCCGAAGCAGAAGCCCAAGGGAATCTATTGCTTTTCCTAGCCCACTGGAAAGCAAAGAGGGGACAGCCACCAGCTCCATTGCACATGGAAAGGGACTCCCTGGTGACAGCAAAGCTTGTCACATTCTCCAAAATGTATTGAGAGCAGGATCAGAGGAGAGATCTTCCCAAACTGAAGGGATGCTGGCACGGCACGTGTGTGCACTCAGGCTGCCAGAAGGAGCTCCTGAAAGGTGTGTTTGGCTGGGCAGGAAGCAGGAATGTCTTCAGTGGCAGGAACCAGGTGTGGGACATCTCTGTAACCAGGCAGCTGGAGATGTGAGGAGGTTCTGGGGCGAAGGCTTGCACTCCCCATGTTTTGACGTTATCCTTCTCAGAGACAGACAGGGAATGCAGCAGCTCCAGCCACTGCGGCAGTGCAGTGTGAGTCCTTGCAGCCTACGTGTAAAAAACACCTCCTTTACTAAGCATCTTGTCTCCTTAATGAGCCAGTAACACATCCATGACTTCAGTAATTAAAGTCAGGTTTCATTGCTTCTTACTGATGGCAGCACCAAGGAGGAAGAAAGAGAAAGGTGAGGTAGGCTGGCAACCACTCTGGGGAACAGGTATTTGGTTCCCTGCTTTCAGAAAAATAAACAGGACTGGATCCTAAAGGTATTAAATGCCTAAATCCTATGGAACTCAAAGTGAGTGAGTGCTGTAAATGCTGTGGGCATCTGGGTTTAACCTCAGTATTCCTCAAACCTTCATCTGCCCTATAGGTGAAGTGATTCTTCCCCATTCACAGTAAAGTAAAATAATAAATATATTATGGAAAACAAGGTGCTTAGTTATTGTTATCTTTGAATATATACATATAGATATATATAAAACTAAGATATATTTATTTGCTTTTTTTGAATGATGATTATATTATAGTTTTCAATTTTAGAGAGAAGTGCTTGTTGATGAACAGATTGTTGTATTCCCCAGCTGTAATCAGGATGCAGTTTCCTCTGCAGAAGTTCACAAACAGCAGGGATCAACAAGAAGGTAAGGTAGAGGTTCAGCTTTCTGAAGTCAGACTAATAATATCCTTTGCTCAATGCAAAGCTGAGCCTGTTTCACTTTCAGGCTAACTTTCAGCATCTCTGATTTCTATGTGGTGCCTTGCTTCCAGTATAAATAAATGATCCCACATTCCGTCATGATAACATATGCTCATGCAGAGCTCAAAATTAGAAGGAATATGAAGTGTTCTATTAATTGCATGAATGTTGATTGTTAAAATCATGTGCTAATTGGTAATATCTGTGTGCAGTAGGTTCCCGCAATATGTGTTAGATTACATTAACTGTGCTCGTGACTCAGATATCAGCATTATGCCTGTCGTGGAAGGAGCTTTTTTAGACTTTGTGTAATTAGGTTCTATGGATTATCAGTGTAGAAAAATTAGTAGAAGGCTGTGTAAAGGGCATGTGAAGTTAGAGGCATGAGGAATACTGAGCTTGAAAGATGCATCTGCTCCTCTTTCTCGTGGTGTGCTTTACCTCACATCCTCTCCAAAGTAATTCTCACCGTGTTTGTCTTGAGGTAATTCCCAGGGAACCAAGAGCCTCACTGCCATGGCGATTACATCTGAAAGTTGCCATCTTTTTTGAGTGGACTTTCTCACTTTTCAGCCTTTTCCTTTACCTTCCCCAGGCTTTGATCTAAGAAGCATTCAGGTACATTGCAGATAAATGAGATTATGGCTGCACTCACCTGTCAGTGGGGCAGTTGAGCATAGTTAGCAACACGACTTTCATGTACCAGATGTGCCTCTTCTCCATTCCTAATCCCTGGGGGAAAATTCATATGGATCTGTTTTGTTCACTGATGTTTTAATTTTATTGAGTGCCATGAGTATTTATTAAAATAGGCACGGTAGAAGGAACTGGGGCTTGGAGCTAAATAAGGTGAGATATGAGTGTTTTGAAGAAAAGTGGTGGTGATTTCCACTCTGTGTGTGACAGGCAGGAGGGCTGGGCTCCTAACTCACCCAGATCTGGGACTTTTCTTCAGGAATGTAGTGACAGGACAAGGAGTGCTGGGTTCGAACTGAAAGAGGAGAAATTTAGGTTGGATATATGGACAAAATATATCTTCTGTGTGAGGGTGGTGAGGCCCCAGCATAGGCTTCCCACAGAAGCTGTGGCTACCCTTGGATCCCTGGGAGTGTCCAAGGCCAGTTTGGATGGGTCTTGGAGCAACCTGGTCCACTGGAAGGCATTCTTGCCCGTGGCAGGGGTTGGAACTGAATGGACTTTAAGGTCCATTCCAACCCAGACCATGCAAGTTTTCATATTTTCAGAAAGGAAGACTGAAAAATCAAAAAAAGAAAATATTTAAACATTTAAAAAAATTATTTAGGGGAACACCAGCCGGATTTTTCTGTTGTTAAGAAAAAAAATTTAGATACTTTAAACATTTCATGGGTTACATTGAAAAAAATATTCAGAATTGAATTCCTAACTAGCATAATTTTAATTCATTTTACAGTGGACCAGCTTGGTAATGATGCAATGAATTAAAGCAGGTTGTCTGAGAGGAGAAATGGATGCAGTTTTGGTAAAGAGAGCATTTACAGAAGTGTTAGAAGTCTTGAGTCTTATCAGGGCCGTTGCTCTAATATCTCTTGATTTACTGATCTTGGAACAGGCAAACTGCATGGGTTCATGAGCTTAATGCCAAGGCACACTTCATCAGTTGTCCTGAGAAATGCAAAAATTTAAGAGGAAATCAGTTTTAGCCCCCATCCAAAATGTTGACACTGAATCAAACAGAGCATGAACTATATTCACAGTTTTAATTAAAAGAAAAACTGACAAATTACCAGCATTCTAGTGTTCAGAAGATGGTTATCTGTTACAGAAATATGTTTTCTAATGCACATGCTCTCATACATGAAATAGTTTCTAGATTTATTTTATTATAATTGTAAACTATGACACAAACACTTAATCTTACCTACTTAAAAAATGTTTTCCAATTTCTTAGCAACTCTCCCTCCTCCCCCCACCTCTGATTCCCAAAGTGATGCATTGAAAAGGATGAATGAATTTAGTAGACGAGGTAACCACCGGAAATATGTGGGAAAACTAACAAATAAAAAGAAAAATTAACCAGAAGGAAGTTGCTTACTAATTTTTAAGATAGAAAAGTTTATCTAAAATGACTACCAGCCTTCCAGAGATTAATTGTTAAATTAAGTAGGTAGACATGCAGTGGTCACTGGCTACCTGGGGGAATGAACTGTTAAATTGCTCCGTTCAGTGCACATAATTTACAAAGAGATCAGCTCCTCTGCCTCTGTGGAAATTCTGCATATTCCAGGGAAGGTGAAGGTGGCCCCACGAGGACCCAGCCACTGGTGGGAGCATCTGGAGTAAATAGTGTGTGTTTCCAAGGAGGTAAAAGTAAACTGGGGAACAGAGCAAGTTGTTGCTCCATGGGGAATAACAAAAATCAGTTTTCTCTCATTTCCTTTGGACTGCTAAGAAATTAGCTAAATATTTGTAGAACAACTTTTCACATGGGCATGGAGGGATAGGACAAGGGGGAAGGGTTTTAAACAGACTGAGGGCAGGGTTGGATTAGATGTTAGAAAGAAATTCTTCCCTGTGAGGGTGGGAAGGCCCTGGCACAGGGTGCCCAGAGAAGATCTGGCTGCCCTGGAAGTGTCCAAGGCCAGTCTGGACGGGGCTTGGAGAAGCCTGGGATAGTAGAAGGTGTCCCTGCCCATGGCAGGGGGTGGAACTGGATGGACTTTAAGGTCCCTTTCAAGCCAAGCTTTCTGGGATTCTGTGACCTGGCAAATCCACCCCATCAGCCCGTGGTGTCAGCGAGGGGCAGAGGAGAAGTGCTGAGAACCTTCCTGCCAGGCTGGGCTCTGCTTTGTGCACAGCCAGGAGAGCTCTGGAGCACCCAGGACAGAAGGACGTCACTAATTTTAACGAAGCCAAAGGGAATCCAGCACAATGCTGCTCTTTTCCCATTATTCTTTCTTCCATTGTTCCCAGCTGGCAGCAGCGGGCTGTCACTGCACAGCTCGCTGTCCTCGAGAGCCACTCTGGAGCATGGCTGAGGTCCACGGAGGGGCTGTGGTGGCCCCAACAGCCTGATACCTGGGCTGTGGTGGGGAAGGCAGGCTGACTCTGACAGCAGGGACAAGGGGCTGCTGCCAGTGGGCTCGTGGATGCTCCGAGTGGTGGGAGATGGTGGGAGAGGAGCGATGTCTCACAGCAGGAACCTCTTTCCAGCACTGCTCTCACCAGATTGCAGAGCTGCATCTTCCACAGGTGTCCCAGCAGTGCTCTTGGAAACCAGTGCAGTCTCCCCAGTGCCTGCAGGGCCAGAGCTGATCCCAGGGCTCACTCCTGGCTTTGGTCATTCACGGGCTCTGTGTGCAGCCCACAACATGAGCATCAGGGTAGTCTGGAGGCTGTTCCTGCTTGACCATGCAGCCCATTTTTCTGGCCATTTTTAAAACATTTTTTGTAACCTATCAGGCCACTGGAGTGGCAGAAATTATTTCTGCCCTCCCTTTAAGAGCTATGTTTCCCTGCTGTTAATCCACCCCATAAAAAAACCTTAAATATATACTGTGAAAAAAGTTATGCCTACTTAAGCAAGACAGTTGCCCGTAATAGTGTGCCATAAAACAATCTGAAATGTTTATTGTCTGTTCCTCAACTGCAGTTTTATTTCTTTTTAGCAGTTTTTGTATCTACAAGATTTTCTTCACTATGAAAGATTCATAAGAAGTTTTTCCCTTTCCCTGAAAACAGAGTGATTATTTGTCCAGCAGATTCTTCTGCCAGTGCAGATACAGAATTTTTTACAAAACTTCCAGTTTCCTAAACTTTTTTCAGTAAAAAAACATTGTTTAAATCAATAGCAAGCCTTGATATGATAGGCTTTAAAGGGCAGCCGGACTTCCAAAGGAGCAGATAATGTTAAACAAGATGTCTTTTGTAAAGGCTTAAATAGGAAATCAGGAAAAGAAAAGGAAGAAAAAAAAAAAAAAAGGAAAGAAAAGAAAAAAAAAAGCCAAGGTTAGGGGGTGGTAAAGATGTTGCTGCTGGATCTAACTCCAGAGACACAATGTGTATTTCATTGCCATGAATAAACTGTATCCAGGGAACGAGCAAATGAAAAAGTGAGGACAGGAGATATCTTATTTTTGTTGTTTGTTTCCAAAGAGTCCACCCCCACATAGGTCACTTGGAATTCATTTGTCTACATCCTGGACTGCACGTAGGGGAAAAAAAAAATGCCTGGGATCTGAGAAAGAGGAATGCGATAGGGCATGGGAATCACAGCGTCACGGTGGTCACCAGAGCATAGTTTGGCTCGTCTTAAAACAAGCAAGCACCGTTGGACCTCTGTAATAGCAGCAAATCGGCCGTGCTATCAGGCTACCTATCAGAGCCTGAATGCTTGAGAAAAAGTGTGTGGGATTTCACCCGGAGCCTGGGGCGTTGCAGAGCTCTTGGAGCTGCTGCTTTCCTCTTGACATCCAGTACTACTCGGTGACCTCGGCAACAATCCAGTGTACTGTTACAGTTCATTTCAATAATTAAACAGTTCAGGGATGGCAGAGCTTTCTCGTCGTCAATAGAAAATCAGGGCTGCAGTTTGCTTTTTTTTTTTTTTAATTTTTTCTTTCTCCCTTCTCCTTTCCCTCCACTGAAATCCGAAGTGTTTGTTTTTAATTATATTAGCTAGAGACAATTAATTTCACAATCTGAACAAAAAAAAAGAAAAAGCACCACTTTTTGCGAGAAGGACTGGCAACTGGTAAATGCAATTATTATTGTAGCACATTTTCAAAGGAAGAGATCCCAGCTCCAACAAAGTCATATGTATAAAATTTCAGTCATAGAATATAGTCTCAAACAGCAGATTTACTCTGCAAGAGATGGGAACTGCTCTCCCATCTGGAGCTATGTTCTGTTCATGCCACGTGGACCCATTTGATACCTGCTCTGAAAAAAACACCAGCCACCAAAATAGACCCCTGTCCATCAGCTCCTCCAAGGAACAGGCTGATGTGTCCCTTTAAACTTGCCTGACGTAGAGATGATTAATGCCAACCCCTTTTTAAGCGCAACCTCTCAACAACAACTTCAAAAAACCCCTCTCTGTGCAAACGGCAGCATTTACATTTCTGCTGCTGGAGCAAAAAGGAAAATAATTCAACTTTATGTCTTGCAAAATTTCCTACAATTAAAAACCTATTTTTTTTGAGGCGCTGGCTGTGCCCCTTTCATTGCCCATCTGGCTGGCTCCCAGCTGCTCCCTGGCTGACTCCGTGTCCTGCCCCCAGCGTGGCGGGAGCTGCCGCTCGCTGCCGTCGCCGGCCCTTTTTCCCAGAGCTGGTCCTGCAGCATTGCAGGGCCGCAGCCTGGCCTCACTCACACTGATTTATTTTTATGGGACTCAGTCAAAATGCTGCGGATTTGTACCGCTGAGGCGAACAGCAAAAGTTAACTCTTTGGGTCGGGAGTGCTGGAAGGGCTTCAGGTCCTTAGGGGACATTTTCTGCCCACCCCGGTGACAGCCGTGCCAGCCCCTGCTGTCACACTCCCATTCTTTGTCCACGCTTGTTTTACACGCCTCACAGGGATTTTACCTTTTCCCATTTCCTACCAGTGTCATTGACATAAAAGTATTAAACCAAAATACACTGAGGCATCGCTCATTTGGAAGCGGTATCTGACGTCCTCATTCCCAGTGAACAGTGTTTCCTTCCCCAAATAGCTGAATCCTTTCAGTTGGAGCTGCTGCAGAGGGAAGACCAGGTTCACAAAAGGGTTTTGACATAGCTGTGCTTAAGTTGTAGGCCTGGTAGATGATTTTAGCTTGAGTCAGGAGTTAGTCTTCCCAGGGTGTACGGAGAAAGTTGAGCATTGTGAATGGGGGAAGCACAGCTCCAGGGATCTAACCAGGAAAACACTTTTGTTCAACAGCTGAAGCATCCCAGTGGAGGAGGCACTGCAGTGGGTATCCCTGTTCTGGTGCTCACCCCAGGCAGGATCCACAGGATCTACCTTCGTTCCAGGCAGCATCTTCATTGTAAGTATCACCCCAGCCCATGAGAAACCCAGCTCCAATGCCATGATTTGGACATCAGGAAAAAATTCTTCACTGAAAGAGTGAGTGGGCTCTGGAATCATCTGCCCAGGGAGGTGGTGGAGTCACCGTCCCCGGACTTGTTTAAAAAAAGACTGGATGTGGCACTCAGTGCCATGGTTTAGTAGATGAGGAGGTGTTAGGTCATAGGTTGGACTTGATGATCTCAAAGGTCTTTTCCAACCTAGTTCATTCTGTGATTCTGCGGTTTTCCAGAGGGGCCCCAGCCCTAAGGAAATCTTGTTTTAAACCAGCAAAAGGGAAACTTTCACTTTACATGGGAGAGATGAATCCTTGTTGAAGCAACCTAGGAAAGCAGAAGTTGGACTCACAGAATCACAGAATGGTTTGGGTTGGAAAGAACCTTAAAGCTCATCTTGTTCCAGACTGCCTGCCATGGCTGGGACACCTTCCACTAAACCAAGTTGCTCCAAGCCCTGTCCAACCTGGCGTTAACTTGCCAAGGTATTGGTGGACAGCATCTTGTGGGATGTGGGTGGTTGTAACCTTTATTTCCATCCCTTTCTGAGGCTGCTAAAACATTTTACATTACAGTAGTCAACACAAAGTAGTCTATGGGCTCCAAGAACCAAGTCACAGCTGTATGAGGATTATTTTCTGTGTTAAAGGTCTAAAGCAGGAGTTAAACACAGATCTGGCTTTAAGGCTGCAGGTGAGGTTCTCAGCTTGGCCCTTGCAGTTCACACTTCCAAGTGTGACAAACCTCTCACCTCTTAATTTTTGGACTTGATGATCTTAGAAGTCTTTTCCAGCCTCAATGGTTCCGTGACCTACCAATCCAGCCTTGCAAAGGAGGAGGTAAAAATAAATATTCCCTGTGCACACAGATTTGCAGAGTGGAGAAGCAGCTGCTAAAGGTGCAGCCACTTGTGGTGGAGCTGCTCCTGATTTCCAGGAGAGCTCCCCAGAACCTTGCAGAGCCATGTTCGTCCATACCAACATCAGAGGGACCAGCCTTGCCCTTTGCCTGTGTTTCTGATTCCTCTGCTTGCTCTTTTTTTTGGCGGGAGGAGAAAACCTTGCAAAGCTGAAATGAAATATTAAGCCTCATTCTTTCCAGGTAAGTGCATGCCAAATCTCACAACGATGTTGGCAGGCTCCCAAAGTTGCAAAATAATGAAGAAAACATTGAGTTTAGGACTCTGTGCCCATTTTAGCAACATTCCTTGTAAGTGCAATTAAAGCTGCCACTGATTTGACCTCAGGAAACACAGCAAATATACAGTGGAGTGCTAAAAAACTACCTTGAAAGGGGATTGAAGTATACCTGCCATCTTGTTCTTAAAAAAGAATAAATAAACTCGTTATTTAAGGGCCATTGGAGTCTTAGTCTGCAGGTCCATGGTAGGTCAGGCCTGTCAAGCCCAGCAGGAACTGAGGTGCCAGGGATTAAAAGTAGCTTTGAGCATCTCTTGGGGTTGTGCTGAGTTGATTTGGTCTATGGACACATTATTTAGCACCTGTCGATGTAGCTTTTGCAGACATCTGGACCACCTGGGAGGGCACCTTCCCACAAGGCAGATCCAAACCCTGTCTGCAGGATGGGACCAGAAAACAGTGTAGAGATGCATAAAGGTAGTTTAAGGACATTTGTGTCTTGCTACCACTTGCTATTACCATTATTGATGAATGCTGCTGTTGCAGGGAGAGGCCTCTCAGTGTGAAATCATTTTGTGTTATTCTTTGGTCTCCACTACCCTATTTTTTTCAGAAGTTACTCATGACAGATGCAACTTTCCTGGCTCCAGAGGTAGTGAAAATAAAACATAACGCATTACAATATGTTATGAAATACGAAATATGGAATTCCCACACTGTAAGCCTGTTCTAGCTATAATAGGTTGAAACCAAAGGTTTTGAGCTCTTATCCTCGAGGATATTACACAGTAATGTACAAAATCTCAGAGGAAAAGCTAAGATCCTTGGAGTCACTGTGGTGGCCTCATACAGACCTATGAGTAGAAGACTGATTTCAATGATTTATTGTCCAAATTCATTTCCATCTATAAGGCAAAGGAAGAAACTTCCCTTTTTCCCCATCACAATTTTTTTTTTAGGCTACAAAAGAAAACACCAGAACCACAGAAGCCCCCGGTGGTACCAGCTGGAATGTTACTGGTGCATCTGTGGGTGACACAGACTGTCCACACTTTTTTCCTGACACAGCTCTCTAATTCAGTTCAGAAGAATGACATGAACTGCCTGAACATCTGTTAGAAACTGCAGCTGAGAAAAATAAAAAAATTCTCCTTGGGATACGCCATGGAGTAGGAGACTTGAAGCTACTGCCATCGGTTTCAGCGGTAGGGGCTCAGACCCACTGAACTCTGGTTGTCCCCTCAAAATAGACTGGGAAACCAGAATTTTATAGTTGGGTGGTTATTTCTTCTGGAGCCAGGAACTGCAATCCTAATGACATGATTGCAGTACTGAAAAGTGATCTAAAGTAATAAACCAGAGGATATTTACCTTGAGGACAGTAGTGTTTTGTTGTATATTTAAGAGAAATAACATGCTTGGCTAAGATACTTTTAACACATGGGGGTTTTTTGATTGGGGATTTTATTTTTTTTAAAATATATGAAGGTTTCCAAGCAGAGTGACTCATGAGAGCACCGCTCCAATTCCTGTTTCATGAGCTGAGTAGACGTGAACGGAGCTGCTGGGAACACAGGACCTGCTGCAAACATATCCCTCCTTATTAACCAGCAACTTTAACTTTGTAGTGCTTCAGATTTATTCATATTTTCACGTTTTTTTCTATGCTTCTGACTGTGATACATTTTGTTGAGAGTGAGCAGGAATTTATTATTGTTTGACTGCTGATGGCTGGGCAAAGTATTTAACAGGGGTAAGGCTGAGACATGGAAATAAGACTGGGCAAGGACTTTTAATCTGCAGGTGCCTCTGCCTGCTGCTGCATTCCATGTAACCACTTTTGAAAACTTGGATAGTTCTATCTGGGGATAAGTGAGGTCTCCTGACTCCATTCCTGCAGTGAGGAGGCACCACAAACTCACTTCTCTGTTGATTGAAGACTTTCTCCTACTTTGCATTGCAAATATATGTATGACTAATTCAAACCCACTGGCTTTTTCTTTTTCCTACTTTTTTTCTCTCCAGTTTTCCTTTTAGCTGAAATAACATTTTCTTCTCCCTGTCCTTTGCAGACCAATACGTCCACTAAAGCAGTGAACAGGTTTTCTTGGAGCTTCAGCTAAGCTGAAGCAATTGTGTTGGGTGGAATGAAACTTAAGAAGTTTACAGTATATCACAGTTCATAAAGTTTTCCCTAATTTTCCATGTATCTCTGGTTTTTTCTACTTCTGTCTAGACTTAGTAGTTGTGTTTGAATTCTGGATTCAGCACCTGGCTAAATCCTACTAACCTTCAGAAAATTTTGCCCCAGTTTATTCAACAAAAAAAGCCAACTACCCAGGCAAAGCTAGAAACCACTAGAAAAACATAAAAAGGTCTGATTTATGCTGGATATCAGAGGAAATCATCTTATCCCCTCTGATATGCAATCTATGATTGTAGAAAATTTTGGCTGACTCATGAGAGTCCCAGAATGGCACTAGATGCTGACAGATATATTAAGAAGAGCTAAACGATTTTTTGTACCAATGCAGAGCCAGGGGAGATGTGTTCATTAGTTGTTGGTGAAATTACTGAAAGCACTGCAGTAAAGTTTGGTAAACTTTTTACCTCCCCTAATCACGGGCTTACCTGGGTCACAGGCATTAGTCATGGGTATTCATTGCAAACTGCAAGCTCATAAAAGACAGCATATGGCAGCCCCGAATTTCTTGCTATATAAAGTTAAATTCACAGTAATAACATCTGTGCAGAATTTAGAACCCCACCAATTAAAGTGAGGTCAGCGTGCTGAGGCAGAGATTGATGGCATTCTGCAAATCTTAAACGACAAGTTAAATAGGTATAAAATAAACAAACAACTTTATTTCTTATTAAAGAGCAGACAAGCGGGGTGAGAATGCTGAGTGCTCAGTAATGAGGGCCAAGAGGAGCAGGGCAATGCTGTGGGTTGTGGCTGGGTTGTAGCTCAGCAGCGAGGGGTGCACATGGAGCAGGCTCTTGCTGCCTTTTTCTTGCTGGTGTAATGCAAGTAACAAATAAAAACTGCTGGGCAGGACCCTGAAACCCCAACCTGTGAAATTCAGGCTACAAACGTGGTGAAAGAAGAAGGGGAAGACACACAAAGAGTGGCTGGGGTCACTTGGTTTGCTCAGTCTGCAGGAGACTGAGGGGAGACTCATCCCAGTCCAGAACTTTCTCAAGAGGGGAAGAGGAGGGGCAGGTACCAATCTCTTCACCCTGGTGACCAGTGACAGGACACAGGGAAGGGCTGGAGCTGTATCTGGGGGTTTTAGGTTGGATATCAGGAAAGGTTCTTCCCCCAGAGGGTGCTGGGCACTGCCCAGGCTCCCCAGGGAATAGTCCCGGCCCTGAGGCTGCCAGAGCTCCAGGAGTGTTTGGACACCGCTCCAGGGATGCACAGGGTGGGGTTGTTGGGGATGGTGTTGTGCAGGGCCAGGAGCTGGAGCTGATGAACCTTGTGGGTCCCTTCCAGCTCAGGATATTCTGTGTTCTGTTCTCTGCTCAGTCTGGCTGCTTAAGGTTTGTAAGGGAGAAGAGGAATCAATCAGTGTTTCTGACTCTCAGTTTTCATAGTTGTGTTCTTCCCTCATTTTTAAGAAGTTTTATTAATTGACAGAGGACAATGCACCACTGCCAGAGACAAAACACAAGCCTGGGTATAGACAGGAACACTTCCATCTTAGCTTGGTTCTAGATTGTTTGTTTTTCTGAAATGGGTGATGTAACTTTTCTAAAGTGACTTCTGCCTTGAAGTTTTCAGTGTGTGATACAACATTTGCAGGGAGAAAGAGCTAAATTGCAAGTGGTGAGTAAAATCACCATAATTGGGGTGATCCCACCGTGGAGCTCTTCCTTTGAGTCAGTTTGTCTGTCATGTTGCACTTGAGATTTAAGTCCTTGTCAATGAAGGCAAAAGTACTGAAGAAAACTTTCTGTTTAAAAAGGTGGAATTTAATAAGTACTTATCCAAATCTGCAAGTAAAACTTAAAGGTTTTAAACTAATATGAATTGAAAAAGATGAAAATATGCCTTTACCTGAAGCCGGGTAGCTTCTGTCCTTTAGTGCAATGTGACCTTCAGGTCATTATCCAAAGAGATTCAGCTCAGACTTTCCCAATTCACAGCCAGGATTTTTGCTCATGGTTTTCCACAATGCTGCACATGAACGTCTGAAGCAACATTTCCAACTCTACAGCAGGGTAGGGGGAATGGGAAGGAAGGGGAATATATGTTTTGCTCAGTTGTGAAGCTGGAGGCAAGGAAACTTGTGCTTGTTTGGGTTTTTTTCCCATGCAGTGAGAAAAACATGCAAATGAAGTGTGAAAGAGAAATTATTCTGAAAGCAGACAGGAACAGCATCACTGAAAGAACAGGGCCATCAAGAGAATCCCAAATCCAGGGCACAACTGAGAGAAATCACAGAAAGCTGGGACTAACACCACCACATCGATGGGCAAAGGTGATATTTCAAAGGCAATAATGAATGAAAAATAGACTTTTTTTTTTTTTTTTTTTTTTTTTTTTTTTTTTTTTTAATTCTATGGAGATAATTTGGAATAGGATGGGTGAAGAGTTATATAATAATATCATTTCAAAAACCTGCTACATCACCACTTCTCAACAGCCAAATCCTGTTCTTGTGTGTTTCCAGTTGGGCCAACCTAAATCATGTACTCGTGATTTAGTCATAGAGTTTTCTGTTTCCAAAGCAGGAAAAAGGCTGAAATACCTTATTGGAAGGAGAAGTTGGGCAAGGGAAATAAGTTCTGCTGACCAAAAAATGAAACCATGTGTGAACAATGGAAGTGCTGTACCGGTTATCTTTAAATCGATGTATTTATCAGCACCATTTCTTTACAGAGGCTTTTCCTGGCAAGCTCTTTGTTATCATAAAAGAAACTCATGGCTGGCAACTCTGTGTGGTGGTCATTCACTAAAAATGAGAATTTTGTGTCTTCTGGCATTGCATCAATCTCCGCTAGAGCCTTATGTATAAACTAACTCTGAATATTGACTCAAAATTTGGAACAGTAAGTGCATTTCTTAGCTTAGAGATGAGCCTGATCTCCTTTTTCCTCCTGTAAAGAATAATAATGTCTTATTTAGAAGAACCTGTAATGTTTCTGGCCTGCACTCAGTGTCTTGTACAGCTAAAACACTGGATTTTGTTAAGCAAGGAGAGAACTTTTTCTTAGCTTGAGAGTCATCCAGGGAAAAATAGGTATGCCATGGAAGTATGCAGGAAAGGCAATAGGTGATGATGTTCTTTCGACTGCACTTCCCAGCCAAGGTTGTATCATATTTCTTGGATACCAAGGAACTTGGAACTGGGGAGTTATCTGATGGGTTTATGATTTGGAAATGTTTTACCTCAAAAAACCCTGGCGTGCCAAAAGCCAGGAGTTTAAAGGAAGTGCCTTTGTTTTTAGAAAGATCCTGCTGGAAGTGAGTGAACTCAGTTTGTGGAGAGTTCAGCTGGGCTCTAACGGGGATCTCCCCAGGGCATGGCCCCAAACCCTGCCAGGACTGGGTCAGCCTCCTCTGAGAAGAACCTTCCATGGCCCCAAACCCTGCCAGGACTGGGTCAGCCTCCTCTGAGAAGAACCTTCCATGGCCCCAAACCCTGCCAGGACTGGGTCAGCCTCCTCTGAGAAGAACCTTCTGCCCACAGGGCTCCTCATTGTTAATCCCTGCAGCAATTTTGGTGGCAGAATTGTCCCAGATCCAGGGAACAAGGTAGACCTGGAACCTGTAGAGAAAACTGGGACATAACCAATGTCCCGTGTGCTGTCCCCATTGCTTTTGGGCAGCTCAGGCCCCAGAGAGGGGCTTGCAGTGCTCAGCTCTTGCTCTGTGTTGTTTCCACAGAAGGATTTTCAGCCTTTGATATTTTGGGAGAAGTTTTGAAAAATTATTCAATTTGGATTTGCAATAAAAAAACCCCCAAACCAACCAAACCCACCCCAGCAACTTTCAAAATGAAACAGCAACAAAAAAAAAGGAATTTCAGTAGGTCACAGATATATTTCACAGGACTCTGCATATTTATGTTCAGTTAAGAGACCACAAACTGGAAAGGTAGAGGAATTACCTGTTTGTGTGCAGGAAACAGCAGTTTCCTTGATTTCTTTTCATTATCATGCAGTTCCCATGTGAGTTATTGGTGGCAGCTTGTTTCAATCCCAAAGAAAAAGGTGTTTCAGTGGATGGTAAAGCCTGTGCTGTGTTTGTTTGCTGGGTATTAATTAGTTAATTCTCACGAGGGTGTTGTTCTAGGGGAGATGATGTTTGCCCTTGGATGGGAGACTTCTACTCAGGGTGATGTTGAACCAGCAAATCCTAATTTCAAAATTCTAAATCTAAAAATTTCATATGAAAACGTTCATTAAGACTCAATTTTGGTTTTTTTTCAAAGGTGTCTGTACTCTGACAACCACGTACCAGGAGCTGAGAGGAGCCTGGCCAGCACCACACATGATCAGAAATAGAAATCCTGAGCTCAGCCAGTAGTGACTGGAAGAGTTTTGGCTGGATGGTGCACAAAAAGCTTTGTGTAGTCACAGGTTTGTGGTAGAAAAGTTTGCCAAGGCAAAAAAATAACTCACCTCAAAAATGCTCTCATGGTTATGCTGAAATTTGGTTGATTTTTGTTCTTTCTTCTTTATTTTTGAAAAAAAAAAAAAATTAAAAAATGAAGGCTTTCCAGGTTATTAGTAATAATGACTATAACATAATCATTCTGTATATAATTTTATGCATAATTTAATATACAGCATATTTTATACATGCATAGTATTGTTTTATACAGGCACAAAATCATTTTATGCATGAACAATATTATTTTTTACATACATAATACTGTTTTATACATACATAGATGCAATCATGTCACAGTGCCCTGTTCAGGAGATACATTCCTGGCTTCCAAGCTCCTCAAAATGAGTTCAACCTGTGTGGCCCTGAGCAGAATGGCAGACAGGCATGTTTTTTATTGCTGATTCCAACTCTCATAAATTCTTAACTTGCTTAGAATTCGCCAGATTAAATGAAAAGTTACTGTAATTAGGGATTTATTAAAACATGAATCCTTGACCCAATAGAATATAATAACTCATTTGTTTCAAATAAGGCCTCTTTAATTGTTCCATCAGTGGCCTAAGCAGCCCGTGCAGTGTGGAGTCACGTGTGTTCTCCAAATCCGCTTGCAAAATGCTCTCTGAAATTTTTGATCCCCTCAGCATTCTATGGGCAGAAGCCCCTAAAATAAAAATGTGCCATTTTAATTAAAAATTCAAGTGCTGAAAGCCCTTACTATTCTGCACTACAAAGCAAAGCCTGTGAAAACACTCTTTTATATATAAGGTTCTCTTTTAACTTTTTGTGATCAACCTTCCCTCTCTGTATCTTCAAAACCAATAGTTATTGATTTACAGTCTTATAAAACAAGACTGTAAAATCCTGTACCACGGAACTATAAATAGATATTTTAAAAAAGATATGAAAATTGCTCCCAAATCAGGTCTATATAAGGCACCAGTCAGCAGAGAGCCATTTTGCAGGGGAATATAAATTGCAGAAAATAATTTCTGTTGAAAATGCAAAGAAATCTGAGACTGCACACAAACGATGCAGCCAGAATTAAGGAATTACCCATTCCTCCTCCCCATCTTTGAAATAAGCCTTCTCTCTTTTTTTTTTTAATTGATTGGCTGTAAAAAGCATATTACTATATATGGGTCCTGTTTCCCTAGTATAAGAATAGTCCTACAAGGAATTCCCAGTAAAACCGTGTAGCAGTTCTACAGTATATTAAAAAAAAAAAATACCATTGGAAAGTGTTATCCAATGGGCAGATGTTAACTTAAAGTGCACATTGTTTGGAAAAGGAGTTAATTAACAACTTATTAATTGGATAGAAAGTCTGAAACTGTTGTACTTCTAGCAAATACATAATTTTCTTCAAGTATTATTAAAGCGTTTTTGTTGTACCTATTAAAGATTCTTGTCTCTAAGTTAATTTCATTATGCTAATAAGCTATCATCGTTACAGAACCTAAGCTTTGATCCATGTTAATTGTCGTGATCTTCAAAGACAAAGTCACCACTTACTTTAAATGAATTTTACATCTTTTTAAAGAATCACACAGAAATTAGGGGAAGTAATTAATTTTTTATTATGTGTCTCAATATTTTTAAGGGAGGAAGTCAATGGTATTGGCTAGAATTCATTTTAACATTTAACTAGGGAAAACAGCATGAGGCAAAAAAACGTTCAGATGCAAAAGATTAAAGAAAATTTGAAACTGGGACCTAATTTGTCTTGATAAACTTTGGTGTTTAATATGCTTCTTTTGTTCTCAGTGTGAAACTGCAGGGTTTTGATTTGTAAAAACTTTTTGAAGAATTAATTCTTCCTAATTTTTATTCCTTTCTTTGCTTTCCTTGTACTCGGAGACAGTGGAGTTGACCTTCAAACCATAACACTTTTAAATATCTGTGGATATACAAGGTTAAATCTATTAGTGGTCTGAGATTAGCTGTTCTACACTTGCAAAGTGTGTACCTTCTGCAGAAAATTTTATCTTTTGGTGAATGATAACGAGCTTACATCCACCCTACAAGTTTTCAACAAATAATAGAAAATGTGTTGTAAGTGATCTATTCCTCTCTCCTTTAAGTATTGGCTATTTTAACCCTTTGATGTTACACAAAGCTCAGTTCTGAGTCAGTTAAGACATTTTTCTTGTTGAGATCAGGACCTAAATGTTCGCATTGTCATCACTGCCAGGATGGAAATTTGCAGTTCTCCTTAACTTTTTCAGACGTTTTTTGCAAAAAAAATGCAAATAAGAACGTAAAGGAAAAATGCATAAGGAAAACAAAAAATAACAAAAGTAGAAAGGTTGTGCTGTGTTTTCTTGACAAGCTTCACTATTTAAAGCCCTGGTCTCTGTCATATTTCCACAGTACAAGCATCCTGTTGCACCTGCAGTGAGAAGTGGTGCCTTTCTGAAAGGCAGCAGACAAAAGTAATTTAAGGATGGTAGCAGTGATTGAAACAACAGCCAGATTTTCCTGCTTCCTCCTCCCTGGTTAGCAGCACATAAGTGTTGTAAATGCAAGGAACCCTCAAGTTGGAGCTGAACCTCGGCTTTCTGCAGCAGACAGGTGGTGAGCTCAGCGCCAGGATTTTTCAGCATTACTGCTGTACTCATTTACACTAACACCAGGCTCGAGTGACCCTCATCTGGATTTAACCTCTGCCCCATCAATCCACAGACATACTTTCAGATCTCAACATCAGTTTTGCTTTTTTCCCCTTTTTTTTCCTTTTTTTTTTTTAGCATAGATGACTTTAATCATTAAGCAGCTTTCATAACTGGAACATATACATGTGCTGCTCAGTGCTCTTTGATTTGTAATCTCGGGTTCTGCCCAAATAATCCCCAGCATCTGAGTGAATTGAGCTGAAGTTCAAAATTCTTTGATTGTGAGTGTAGTGATGATTTGGCACGGGATTCTGCTGCTTTTCTCTTTTTGTAGCAGGGGCTTTAGTGTGCTAAAAGGACAGATGTGTTGTTCATTATCATTATTAGTAATGAAAGTAGTATTAAGGTTGGGCTTGATGGTCTTGGAGGTCTTTTCCAAATAAAATGATTCTGTGATTCTCTTATTTTAATATTTGGTATTTGGGCATTTGTTCCAGCAAAGAATTCTTTTATGAAACAAGCTTTTCCTTGTTGTTTTTTTTGGTTTTTGGGTTTTTGTTTGGTTTTTTGTTGTTGTTGTTGGTTGTTTGTTTGTTTGTTTTTTAGATGTCAATTTTAATTAAGTTCAGATATAAAATATTTGTGCTTCTGCTTTTATGTCCTTTTGAAAAACCCCAGGTTATAGTGGGTATAGGGCATGGCATGAAGGCAAAACCCACCCTGCTGTACAGAGAAGCAAGAGTTTTCTCACCACTTTAATAAATCCAAGGAAAGTAGTGGCTCCCAAACTATCCTCCCCTTGCCTGAGCAATTGAAAGGTGCAATTCTCCCTATCACATTTTTTCTTAATAATCATAACACCCCATAAATGTTTATGTAAATACACAGTTGAAAAGGACTCATCCCAGCAGCTCTGTGCTTGTCAAGTGAGTCATTTTTTCACCTGGCAGGATGATGTTGTAAGGCTCAGTTGTCTTAACTAATCCTGGCTAAAAAGCAAAATTCTGTTTTGTAAGAAAATTCCTGGCCAGCTCTAATCTTAACCTCTTGCATGTCTGTAGCTTCTAAATCGATGTCACAGTTGTAATAGCTTTGAAAACCCATATGTTTGTAAACTAAATAAACCTTGATATTCAAAGGAGATGAAGACAAGAATTACATCTCTTGGCAGTGGTGCTCTGAGCTCCGTTTCAGCTCGTGTTGGCTCCTCATTTTTGTGCCCGAGTACCACGCCAAATCTGCCTTATCTATGCAAACATATTAACACTGGCTGTTTGCTGACGCTGTGATGCATCAGCCTCTTATCTCCAGCTCTGACCCTAATGTTACATAATAACTCCGGATCGGTATTTCTTGATAGTTCACTGGGACCGCCTTCGCTTTCTCAACTCCTCACTGGGAGCTGCCTCTCCTACCCACTGACTAAATCAGCTCCTGGCTGCTCTCCGCCAGCTAAGGCAGAAAGGCTGCCAAATAGCTTCCTGCTCAAAGATCTCTGCATCCTTTCTGTGTCACGGGCCATCACCCTGCAGCTCCAGAGTTTTTCCCAGGTAATTTTCCCTATTGTGTTAAACTTAAATGGTTTGGCTTTAGTGGTGTAACCCCAGATCTTCCCGAAGTTGCCCCAAACCTCATCCTATTTTCCACACTCTGGATTAAACAGGCTTTCATATCTTCTTAAAACAAATGGGTGTTCTATTAACATGTGAAAAAATCTGCACTAAACATAATAAAAAATGCCACCCTAAATACCATATATGAATACTGATAAGTGTTCCTAATACTGCCTACTAGGACTATTAATGCCAAAAGAAGAAAATAAATATTTGTCATCAGTTCTATCTGGCAAAAAGTCTTCCTTTAGGAATAGCATAACTTATTCCTTTACAGTATATAATTGCCTTAATTATCTTTTGGCCTATCCACAAAAGCGTGGTTCCATCTCTCTCCCCACAGCGTCCGAAGAATATGCAAATTCTGTTCATTTCAGCTCTCAAAATTAAAACAAAACAAAACAAAACAAAAAGCCTGAAAAGAATCTCTTTTAGCTATTTAGGAAAGGCTCAGAAAACTTTCCTAAGTGTGACTGTAGCGTATGCCAAGAACTTTCTTATTTGTGAAAGATGTCCCCAAGCTCTCTGCTATTGTTCTGAGGACTTCTCCTCGCCCAGGCTGGCTTCTCAGCATTCCTACGACAGCTCTGTTCATCCCCCATCCCATCTACGGTGTGGAGCCTGCAAACATGGGAAACTGAGTCAAGCCCTTTAAACCTTCCAGGCCCAGTTAGGAAGCCAAAAGCAAGAAGTGTAGCAGCTTTTAGGGTTTCTGTCCTCTTAAAGTGGAAGTTGTAAGATCCAAGAGCTTCTATTGCTTCTCATGGCTGTAAATGTCTGGTTAACAACCTCCAAGAAAACTCAGGAAAGCCAAAGGGTGGAGGACTTTGGGAGGCTGTCTCTCCCAAACTTTGTGTTTCCAACCCACCCTTTGTCTGATATAACGGAAAAGAACCCCAGAAGCCCTGGACATGACAGGCAAAGGGCCTGCGTGGTATTTAGGGTTGGTCTCTACTGCAAAACGTTCATACTGCAACTTCTCAATTCTTTCTCCTTTTTCCTCCCTGACTATTAAAAATTCCACTTTTAATGCAAAGCAGAGCTGGAGTTCTGTGACCACCCTATGAGCACAGCAATCTGTAACTCAGTTATAGGAAATCGTTCCCTTTAAGCAAGACACTGAAGACGTGATCCAAAACAGGATTTCCAGTATTCCACGACCTAGATGACAGCTGGATTGACCTGCCTATATTATGCTCCAAAATAAAATGGAAAATGATCCAATTTTCCAATGTGTTAGTGAGAAAATATACGTGAGAGGAAGTCAAAGAGCAGCTTCTGATGCTCAGTGGAGGTGGCCCTTATGTCGGACAGATTCGTACATAATTCCAGCACCTAGAGCTTAGAACTTTTCATCCTGAAAACAGTGGTTGCTAACTGGGTATCTCCCCCTTTTTATACCTCAGAGAAGTTAATGGCTTTCTGAGAGAAGCCCTTTGATTTCCCTGTTTTCCAGAGCAGTTGATTATGAAAACGAAGCCTGACTCGAGACTTGCTGTGGGAATGTTATTCGAGCACTGGTTAAGTGCCAGAATGTGTTGGGAAGGAAGAGTTTCCAGAAAAATATCGCCCTGATTAAAACCTGATTTGACCGAGTTTTCTCTATGCAAAGGGTTACCAGAATAGTAAGACAAAGTCGTTAGTCAGATTTTCCTTCCCTTACTTGATCGTTACCAGTGATGGTTTTATTGCTGTTTTTTGAATGATTATTGTAACAACAACTCATCCACGAGCTGCTTAGGTACTGCTTGTCTCACTTCTCACATGATATGTTAAATGTCTTGTTGATGTCTGTCCTTGTTTGGCAATTTTTCCACACTACCCTTTTATTCTTTATAATACATTTAATTGGATATATGAGGAAAAGATGGGAAGAAAGCCATAATACATATGGGATTTTTGATTCCTGTTATGCTCTTCACCCTTGTGACTATCAACAGAAAGCAGCCCATCAAAGAACAAAATTAAATCAGCAGACAACAGAAGACAATAAAAAATGCCATTTTGATAATTGAAGGGCGCTTATATAACATTTTTTCTTATAAGGCCATTTGTAAAGTTCATATATTTGGGTTTGTTCTTTTCAAAAGATAATAAATACTGTGGGCAAACCATATTCGATACTGGTTGAGTAAGATCTTTAAAAATGGCTGTGGCCATGCTACCACTCTCTAAATATTGACTGAACAAACATCCACCATGGGATTTCTGTGAAACTTGCCCTCTTTTTTGTTCCCTCTTAGCCATGGATGTGGTTAAAACCCTACTGTATTCTGCGAGTGCTGTCCTGCTCTTGGTAGGAGATCATAAGATGTTGGGGTTAACTGTCAGATGCTTTCCTCTTCTAAAGACCTTTGCCTTTTAACTAAATGCTTGCTTATCTTTCTAATTTAACATAGTCCCACATTCTTTTTGTAGAAATTTTGGACTATCTGATAACATATAATGGAAAACATGTTTATGTCTTCCACTAGTTCTTGTTGCATATTTCAAATGCTTAGAACAACAATTTTCAGAAGCTTTCATTAAGGTTAATTTAAAAACTACATTAAATACAAACAGATTTTCTCACAAACAAAATGCAATGTGTACTTAACAGACTTCTGTATGTTATATTTGATAAACTACCTCATATAAATGCAAATTCTGACTTTCTGCCAGAACAAGGTGGTACAGAAAATATTTCTATTAAACAAATAATGCTGGGAGAGCAAACTTCAAGTTACGGTATGTTACACTGAGAAAGAAGATTTTTTTCACTGAGGTCAGATATATATTTATTTTATTTCTTCTGAGTACTTTGTTGCTTCTGCACTAAAGATGATATACCACAGCTCTGTATAAAATGCAGGTACATGTATACATAGGATAAATATCCATTTTTAGCCCATTTCTTTGTTAATGTTATGTGTGGGTATCACTGATTCCCTTTGCTTTACAGAACAGTGGTATGGGAAGATGTCATGCTCTGAGCTGAATGCCAAAACTGAGCCAGAAGGGTTGGGAGGAGGAGGAGCAACCCTCAAACCTGGAATCATGAGGTATGATCTGAATATGGAGCTTTGTATGTTTTCTCCTGCGTGCCAACTCATCCCGGTGCCGTTGGACAACGTTCACTTGGAAAAGGAGCGTGAAAAATAAAGCTGCCAGGGGCGACTCCAAAGAGCATATGATGGAAACAAATTGAGTCACCAGCAGTGTGGCTGACATTGTTGGTGGAAACTGGGACACCCGCGTGAGCCATTGTTCGCTGCACCTCGTCTGGTTTATGTAGCTCACTGGGTTGAAAGCTGGAGCAGCGCTAACCTTGGGGTTGGAGGGGGATTCGTGCCATGTGGTTTCAATTGTCCATGGATGCTTTCAGCTCATACTGCCAGTAACAAGCCATCCTACTGGTCCTCCCACAGCCGTGGTGCTGTCCCAGCTCACCCTGATGGGGCTGTGGTCAGCGCTGTTTCCTGATGTGGTCCCTTCAGCTGGAGCTGCTCTGCAGTCTGCTGGGAGAGAGGGTTTATTCACTCTTCCCTCTGTCCCAATAGCAGCAGCTGCAGAGAAGCTTTCCCTGAGTACATTTTGCTGTGGAAAAGGGCTTTGTTTCCTTTTTGAGCTGGTTCCTTCCCTGACTTGGTCTGATACTGGCTTTGGTGCAGTTGTGGGAATATCTGAGGCTGTGAGTTGATCTCTTGATCTCTTCTCATTTCAAAGTTGTGCAGAGTGAGGGTCCCAGTGGTTTTACCACCTATTTCTGTCCTACTGGTGCACACAGCTCTTGTCTGGGAGTGGACATGGGGGTGATGAGACGTACAAAAATAGCAAGTGATCACTTCAACCACCACCAACTTACAGCCCCGCCTGAGGCAAATTGCAACAGCTTTCTGACAGTGTCACCATGCTATCTTTGTCACAGAGATGGAGATAATGAGAATTAATTAATCAGTCTTTGATTAGAAAAAAGAGGAGGGGAAAATCCTTCTGCTGTGATTCCACTACAAAAATACATGAAACTAGTGAGTTTCATGTTTTTGTTTGATGTCACTTCTCAAATGTAGGGCAGGCGTTTGTAATGCTGCACTCAGGGTTTCATGGCTGCTGGCTTGGGTACCCTTCCAAAACCATCACTGATGGACAACAGCGGCAAGAGATCCTCACTTTATAGAAAAATACTTGTTGAGCACTAACAGCATCAGACTGATGCAGACGTTTTTACTCTCACTGTGCAAAAACTCCCTCCTATTCAAGGATCTTGCAAGTCCCAGGTACAATCTCGTTGACTGGAGTCAACCCTGCCTTCTTTACAGTACCGGGGGTGAAATTTTGTCTTTCACTCTTTAGACTGATGGCTAAATCTTAGAAATTGGTCTCTTATGATAAAACATGAACTACATGGTGCCAGTGTCTGACTGGAATTACAATTATCTAAGTAGATTCATTTGTATCCCTTTCATAGCAGCTTTTCTCTGGGCACAAGATTTTTCTGTGGGGCATGGGAAGAACTAAATTAATCTTATAAAGAGGAAGGGGTTTACACTGAAATCGATAGTTACAGAATTAACTGGGTAAATGACTTTTTCTTAATTCTTTCTTTTCTCAGAAGATGAAGTTTTGATGGGTACACAAATCCAATGGCTGCCAAAAGGCTGATATCGCATGAAATATTTCATCTCAGCTGCATTGAGCAAGTCTAGACTTTGGTATTAGTGAAAACTGAGAGTGTAAAAAATGTCAGTGTTGAAGTGGGGAAAAAAAGCCCTATTCTGGTTATTAAATACGAGTGATTAATGAAGTCAAGTTTTTAAAAAATGTTGTCATTTTAAAAAGAGCTACATGGCTCTCCTGGGAAGTATTAAATACAAGCCATATATGCAATTTTGTGCTTGGATTTAGATAATTCACAAACACAGGGTGTTTGTATTATTTCAGAAAAACAAAGCATTGGATTGCACAGGCACAAGCAGTAGGTGTATCACACTGTTGAAATTTTTGATGCAGTCTCAGTGGCTGGTTTGATCTGCAAACCCCAGGGCCCAAATCCCAGGCCAGGTTCATCTCCCTTTGTGTCTGTACCTTTGTGGTGCCCAGAGCTCTCAGGGTTTCACTTTCAGCCAGGTGGACACAATCCTTTCATTTCTTCTCACCACCAAACCTTCAGCTTAACTTCTGCTGTTCTTCAGCTGCATTTAGGGGATGCAACCCCAAAGATGCTGCAGGGTTCCCAGCCCGGCCGTAGCACTTCTGTGAATTGACGGTGGTAAAACCTTCTCACGTGCACTTCCCAGAAATGAATTGTACCAAGGGCATCTATAAAAGCTGCAGCATCCCTGTAAAGAGCACATAATGTCATCATTTTTCAGTGGGTATCTTCTCTAAAGGCAAATAATCACTTTTCCCATTAATGATCTGTAAACGGTAGGACTGAAACTTTTTCCTTCATTCCGCTTTCAACAAAGGTTAGGGGCAGAACATTTAACATGTATATGGGGATGCTACAGGGTGACTCATGTGCAAGTGTTGAAGGCAATATAGTACCTAGGACAATTGTTTTTCCTCTCTATCCTGGAGACTATTTTCATTTATACTTTTCCCCTTTGCTCATGACTCCAGAAATTTTCAGAAGGGCATATAGTGACAGGACAAGGGGGAAGAGTTTTAAACTGACGGAGGGGTGATTTAGGTTTGATGTTAGAACGAATTTTTTGCTCAGAGGGTGATGAGGCCGTGGCCCAGGTTTCCCAGAGAAAATCTGGCTGCCCCTTGTCCCTGGAAGTGTTCAAGGCCAGGTTGGACAGGGCTTGGAGCAACCTGGGATAGTGGAAGGTGTCTCTGCCCATGGCAGGGGGTTGGAATGAGATGATCTTTAACATCTCTTCCACTCCAAACCATTCAAGGCTTCTAGGGTTCCACGATTCTATGAAATTTGGTTCATCCTCTAAAGATATTTGGTCTCCTACCACCTTCTCAGACTCCTCATTGCTGGGCACAAATCCTGGTAGCAACAGCTCCTGGTTTATATCAGGTTCAGTGAATGATTTATACCAAAACCAGTGTCAGCACTGGCGTGTCCTTTCTCTAAGTGCCGTTAACCACCTTTATTCAGAGACACCATAGATGAATACTGCTTTGATGAGGAAAGGAAATACTTCAGCAGCAAACCTTTTAACCGTGTGCTTTCAGCTTAAAACACTCATATTTTGTCAAAGTCTATCTAACCTGTGGACTCACAGAGTTACAGAAACTTAAACTATAAATATACATATGTTAATGCCAGCTATCCAGCCTGCTCCAGGACCATCATGTTTGACTTCATACACTGTGTGCTAAGCCAGTGTAGGACAGATGTGCTGCTGAGGGGAATCCAGATGTGGTATCAACACCTGGCTTGTCACTGGCTCCCATGGTGGGTACTTGGATTAACAACCCAGACACCCTTGACATACCTGTCTGTCATTCTGAATATGCCTTCTTCATTTGGGAACTTCCTCCTGCACTTCTTTTACTTGTTGACATAGGAATTTCACCTCCTGGCCTCTGAATTCCAAGTCAGTGTCAAACACTTCAGTTCCAAGCAATTCCTTTTTGCTATTTACTTGCAAGGACCAGGCCGTGGCTGTTGCAAATTCTTTTCTCCCTTTTTGTTTCCAAGGAGAAATCAAAATCAGAGTCTCAAAAACTACAGATTATTTTATGTTGGATGTGCCTCTAATTTGTCATTGGTCTCTAATTTGTCTAATTTGTCATTGACCTCAATTAGCAGCAAGCTCCTGTGTCAGATACAGCTTGTATCCATCTAAGAATTGTATGGAGAACCTTCACCATCTTGAGGAGCAAGGGCCAAGTTAAACTTTCCTTATGCTTCGTGTCAGCAATTTTCAAAGCTGGGACCACTTGGAACATTTAAATGCATTTAGTTATTTTCAGGCTCATTATTTCACTGTAAAGCTTTACTTTTAATATATTCTGCCCTGTCCAGTAATCTCACTTGTGTACAAGTTCTGATCTCAAACCAAAGTTTTAATTTACCATTTTTTTCTGTTAAAAAGTAGGATTCTGCCTTTCATTGCCCTGTTCTTTTAAAAATTACTTGTGTGTACTCTTTGGTACAATTTAGAGTATTTATGAATGGTTCTACATAAAAAGAATGAAAATAACTAATTATAATAATACCACTAAAAGCCATGGCTGGCTAGAAAGAGGAAATCCCTTCCCATTACATATTTTCTGTTTTTAGAAAAGAAATTAATCCAACTCTTGGATGAAAATTGAAAACCACAACATTTTTCATATGAAAGGATTTCCAAAAATATCATATTTTTAGAAATTCACAATTTAAGTTGCTGATAAAACTGAAATTGATTTTAAAAATTTAACCAGTTAAAAAGAAAGCTGTGTTTTAGCGACACAGAGAGAAAACTCTTCAAGCCAACTACTGTTTTCCTTTTCATGGAGAGGATATTTTCTATCAGAAAAGTAATTTTGACAGAAAAGTTCTGATATGGTCTACTAATTAGAGCATCTGGTGCACCCAGCTGGCCTAAGGTAAGAGCAGTTATGAGTACAGAGCAACATTTGCCCAACCCGTTGTTTCAGATCATACAGAGAGGAGCCATCAGAGTCTCCAAGAAACAATTCCAAATGTCCTTGCCATGAGCCAGACTTTGTTCTTGTCCAGTCTGTGGCAAAAGGGAGGACTGGCACCTCCCTATGGATGAGGAAACAGCCTATTTTCCTGTTAGCATCCAGCAGAGAGACACCACATTGTTTGGCAGCAGGATTTAGCAAGAGGTGAGATCTGGACCTGTTCAGTCACCAGGAACACGAAGACTGCCCCGACCCAAGCATGTCCTGAGCTCTTTGGAGAAGGCCAACCAGTGGCAGTGAGGCATAAACATCTACATCCCCTCCAGGCATCCTGATTTCTGTCTTGACCCTCTAGAAACAAATATGAGAGAATTTTCTACTGAAAAGAAAATATTTTATAGCAATCATAGAATTGTAGAATGGTTTTGTTTGGGAGAGACCTTAAAGATTATCTCATTGTAACCCCCTGCCATGGGCAGGGACACCTTCCACTATCCCAGGTTGCTCCAAGCCCCATCCAACCTGGCCTTGGATACTTCCAGGGATCCAGGGGCAGCCACAGCTTCTCTGGACACCCTGTGCCAGGGCGTCATCACACTCGTAGGGAAAAAATTCCTTCCCAATGTCCCATCTAAGCCTACTCTGTGTCAGTTTGAAGCCATTCCTTCTTGGAATGGCTGTCAGTCCAGACCCTTGCAAAGAATTTCCCCCATCTTTCTTGCAGGCTTCCTTGAGGTACTGGAAGGTCAAAATTACATCTCCCCAAAGCCTTTTATGTTTGGGGGGAGTATTTTGATGGGAAAATTTTGATTTCATCACTCTTGATAAACTTTGTCACTTTGGCATTTTTTTGGTAAATGTTAAAAATTCACAGATCCATACTTTAAATTAAAAAAAAAGAAAAGTTAACAAGGTGGGATCAGCAGGAGTCCTCTGAGCACTGGGTCACTCTCACATCTCATAATTCCATATGTGGATTGGTCAAGCTCCACCTTCAGCAGCCTTTGGGGCTGCTGTTTTCTTCCATCCTTTGTCCCTGTGCCCCCACGGGCCAGCTGTGGGAGAGCTTGTGCTGTCAGGTCCTTTTATCAGGCTTCTCCCAAAGCTCATTAAGTGCCAGATGATGTCCATTCATACTTGGGTTAATTACAAATCTTCCCCCCACTTCCTTTAACCCCACTGGTTTATCTATAGACAGAAATTACATTTCCACCTTGGATTTATAGGGCTGAGCGTGCCCAGCTCCTTTAATCCCCTCTGATAACACAGGCTCTCCTCTGCTCACCTACAAGTCCCCTTTTGCAGATGTTCCCATCAGAATTAATCTGAACTGATACCAGGTTAACCTGACACATGCTACCTTCCAGAAACCCATATGGCAACGCAGCTCATTTTGTGTTTACTTCCACATCCATAGTTTTTCCTTCTTTCTGTTCTCCTGCCCAGTCTTAAACACCGATTTTCCACCTGATGGGCTTGAACTTGCTTGAGCCGATCTTTTCTCTTTCCTAAACGTTCCTCTGTAAATCCTCACAGGAAATGCCACATGGTGCATTTCAATTTACTGCATTTCTCTATATTTCACACAGTTTCTAGTCCAAGAACAAGTTTGTCATAATGAATTAATCTGTTATAGAGACAGACAAATAAATATGAAAAAATGCACATGTATATACACAGAGAAATAAAATACATATAAAAATATGTGTTTACATATAAATATATCCATTTTTGAGAAGGGAAGGCTTATAGAAAGAGAAATATGTAACAAAAATGTAAATGAATTTTAGTTGTAATAATATTTCTGGGTCAGACTTGGGACATAATACTATCAGAGTGGAGGAAGAATTTGTGGATTGGAATTTTCATGATAGCTAAATGGGAATAAGGTGCAAACCAGGAGATAGGATTAATGGTTCTTGGAATCTGACCTTATCCACTGAAGTAAAGATACTGTTTGGAGTCACACTTGTTGCACCTTTATTTAGTTAAGACTTGCTGCAATCCAGCAATAATGAGTTTTACAAAGCCACTTTTTGCATAGTTAAGCAAATACACTGTTAATTTGAGAAAATGATATTCAAAGCTCAATAAACATTGATAGGTACAGCGTGTTATTTAGTCACATAAACTCTTTTTAACAAACTACTTTGAATCAACAGATAAAAATAATTCAGAATTAACTTACTAGACTCAGCCCCTAAGTGCACGCACAGTTTCCATGGAAGTCAGCATGTTGTAGGGCAGAATTTAGTCTGTGTGTTTAATTCATCTTAATCACTATTATTAATTCATAACTACTGTTTCCAGAAATGTATTCAGTTAGTTTTACATTAGTCAAAATCAATTGTGTGTGATTTATTTTGATCATTCAAGATTACAATTTTGATGTATTTGCTCTCATCCTGTATGTCAAGCCAGGCAAAGTGGGAATGATTTGTTGAGGAAGAGTCACCTTCTATCTATCAATTTAGTTTTTATTTCCCTTTATCAGGAATTCACATATTCTTTGGAACAATCCTGCTTCTGGTAGGTTTTCACAGTTGGATGATGCAGTAGTAAATGAAATGTCATTGAGGTGTCCATCTAGACCTGGAAGCATGACATGGCCAGGCTGGTGGCCCCAGGTGACACAGGTTCTCTGTTTTTAACTAGACTCAGATGTAGGAGTTGGCCCAAAATCTGGCTCAGCACCATCACTCATCAAACATGGTTCAAAATTGGTTGGATCTTACTTCATCCAAACTAGCAGCTTTCCGGAGACTGATTTCAAATAAAGGGTTTAGCTTCTTCTGGACCCCCTCCAACTTCTGTGCTGCAAGAAACACAATATCCTTGTGCAGACTTGGGGTTTTGGGCAGGCCTGTGATGCCTCAGATATGGAAATTCACTTGGGACAAGTGTTTGGTGTCTCCTGTGATTTCAGAGTGAGCAGAGGGTGTCGAGTGCTTCTCTAAGCAGGGCCTGTTTTGGACACATAAGGGCACAGAATAGTTAGAGTTGGAAGAGACCTTAAAAATAATCTAGTTCATGGCCAGGAAACCTTTCATTAGAATTTATCCAGCCTGCAGGAACAGTGAGTAAAACATGTCTTACTTTTACAGGTGGCTTTGCTGGAGATTCTCATGGGAATAACTTAAAGAATCAGACCCTCGGTTTGCAAATGTAAGTGGTGACTTCAGGTTGAATGAGGGTTTTGTTTGGCTGGTTTTCTTTATCATTACACTGAGCCCCACTCACGCTGTGTCTCCAGTTTGCACTCTCTTGTGCTTGTTGCCAGCTGGAAACACGACTAAGGAATAACCCTGGATGTTAAAGTCCATTCAACTCTAGCCCGTGATTATAAGTCTTCTGAAGATGCTCATTACCTTCCCCGCATATCTTTGTCTTTTCTCCCAGTCTTCCCAGTTAAGGATTGCCATTTTGCAAAAAACAACCAACAAAACACTCCTATTTTTGTCTCCTTAATGGCATCTCCAGCTAGAGACAATTCTCTCTGGTGGAGGGAAGAATCCTGGTGATTAAACCTGGGATCCACTCGACAGGAACCTCCCTGGCTTTGCACAGTGCAGGGCTGTTGTACAGTGAGCTCGGCTAAGCTGAATTCATAAAGCTTTAGTGGAATTAAAACAGCATGCTCTGTACCAAGATGCCTTCAGTTCCTGTGCCTTAATGTTAAATCCTATAGTATTGTGGATCTTAAAGATGATTGAGTTATTTTTAAACCACTGGATGTCTTCCAGTCACTCTATTTCACACTGGATTAATTATGTAAGAATACTGACTTGTTCGTCACTAATGTTACAACTTTTAAAAACAACATGCTGTTTAAATTCAAGCTTGGCAACTCTTGCCTGAATCCCCTCAAATTTATGGCACCACACCCATAGCATAATAAAATCTTTAGTGGTCCTTTGTCTTTTAGCTTGCCTTCTATTTTTTCTCAAGGGTGTTTTATGCTGGAAGATGCATACAAAAGTTGTCCAGATGTTATTTGTATCAGAGCAGGGATTTCAGTCCAGCTATCTGTGGTTGCAAATGTTTATTTTAATGGGTTATTGTGCAATCCTTGCTGTGTGGACCTCAGTGGCCTTATATGTATGTTCTCAGCGATGCCAGCACATTGCTTTTGGAGATATTATTTTAGTCCAATCGCAGTGGAACTGGTCACTGGGGGAGCAAAAAATGTAACACCTGTAGGAGCCCGGGCGGTGTTTTGGCCGAGCTGGGTGCGAAGTGTTGGGGCTGGTGGGCGGTGGGTGGGAGCAGGGCTGAGACAAAGAGCTCAGCCCGGCCACCACGGGATGTGCTGCGAGTTTATTTTACCGTAGTTGTTGCAACAAACAGAAGGGTGGGTTTATCAAACATGTTTGGGAGCCTCGTAAAATCTTAACCGATGTTTCCTTGATACCGGAGTAAATTGTTTATCTCGTAACTAAAACCACGCCATGTGTACGCCAATTAGGGCCGTGGATTTCAGCTCATTAAGATAAATTTAAGATGCGAGTTTCGTTATGTGCTGTAAGGACTGTGAACAGTTGCAGGAGGAAAATATCTGCAGAGCTCGGAGCCTTCCGTGGAGCCTGTGAGCTGAGCCAGGCAGTGCACAGTGCTCAGGGCTCATCTGCAGGCTCTGCTTTACCTGTGTGGCTCCTATTGAGACCAAGGTCTTTCATGGCAAAGAGTTTAAAGCTAAATTTGCACGCTAAAAGTGCCCAGCCTTGCGTTTCCAAGAAATGTGAGCAAGCAAGATGACGGCAATTAATGACAATGACACTCATTTGCGCATGCAAAGAATCAAGACCATTTAACCTTTAAGAGAAAACAGCTATTATATTTTAATGTTGTTTTATGTATTAACAGTCACATATTATTTTGATGTGCTTAATTAATATAAATAAGCTTAAGCCATTATACTGTCATTTAAACCCACATAATTTCCTTTTTGTAGGAATTTGTGTGTAATTTACACTGTTGCATTCAGCTCCCAACGTTCCAAGATCATGCTTCAAATAATTAGATTTCAAAAATACAATTGGAATTGTTCTTTGTCTTTTGATTTTTTGGCAGTAAACACATTTTGAACTTCTCAATAATAAGGACCAGGGGCTTGTTTTTAAAAGCCAAAGTTGATGTTTTGAAGCATCATATTATTCCTGGAGCTTGGGCTTTGGTTAGGTGGCCTGGTGAAATGGGTACCATCAGCAACACAGACTTTGTTTGCAATTCTGCCCGACCCCACTTGTTTTCAACACTGTTCAGTTACACAGGGCTTTACCACTAGGAAATTAGCCCAGATAACTATCTTACCCTCAAATTGAAGGTATCGTGTCAGTACTGAGTGGCATCAATCCTGCCATGGAGATGACTTAATTTGGAGCCACTGGAAGCAGAAAACAGATGGCCTTTTATAAATATGGGGCTGGGGTGGGCGTTAAATATTTGTGTTCATGAGATTGTAGAGTTGGGAGAATATGGGATGTGGCCTCTTTGAAGAGACCCCACGTTCCCTGCTCATGATGCATCTCCTGCAGTGCAATCTCCCTTGTGCCAGTCCCCAGAAGAAAAGGGCCAAATATTTAATCTTGGAGCTTCTCCATGCCAGGGAAATCCTGGGTGTAATAAAGGGCAAATTCTGCAGAGATCGGGGCAATTCACATCCATGAGATCCAGCTCTCCTTCAGCAGCAGGGTGGGAGCTGCAGGTCCCAGTGCTCCAGTGGTCACTCCACCTGTGGGTCGTGGTGATTGAAACCCTGCAGCAACGCCTGGGAAAAAACAAATCCCCATCTCGGGTCTTGGCAGGCGGCTCGGAAATCAATTGCTTTTCATTTATGTTCTGTAGAAAGTAAATGCATTTGTAAATTTGAAAGCAGCTGCTGACGCTCAGCAGTAAACCAAACCGATTTTGTTTTACAAAACCTTTGCTGTTTGGTCTTAACTAGTGGAGTTGTGCATGGATCCAGCACTCCTCTTCGCATTGCAGGGAAGATTTTGTCTAGCTGCCTCTGTGACATATGGTAATGCTTAGTGTGTGCTGTATGGCCTGGAGCCATACCACTGCAGCCTGTATGCTCCTCAGATCTCCCAGGCTAAGGGAATCGGGATGAGACAGTGTTTGAATGCAGGGGACCTCCTAGAAAAAGTCAGAGTGCAGCGTTTTCTGCCGGTACGAGGACAGGATGTTCCTCCCTCAGGGCTGAAGCAATTCCCCACACGGGGCTAAGGTGACTGTACTCTCCCAGCCGTAGCTTTTTTGGACTCAGATTATAAGAGACCACTAATGCACCATAAAAGATCTCACAGCTCTCAGCCATGGGAAAACAGCAAACAATCCCGCTTCCCAAGGTAACCCAGAGGAAGTGGTGGCGTGGAGGAAAGCACTGTGAGACCTTTTCTCATCTGGTTTCTGGGAGGAGGACGTTCCTGTTACCACCTTCCCTCTCAGGGTGCAGCTAACCCTGCCGAGAAATCGCTGCTTGTTTCTCACACTTGCTGCTCCCAGGCTCCCTGGGAAGCAGAGACAAATCCAGCAGCTCCCTCAGCACAGCTCAGTGGGCACAGAAACCCACCCGTGTCTGTGTGTCAGGGTGGGAAAGGAGGGAAGCAGCATGGCTTGCAGGGAGGCTTTGCAGCCTCTTCTTGGCGATGTTATTAATTCATTCTGGGACATTGGGAGACTCGTTTAACCTCTCTTTGTCTCAGATTCAAACCTCTACAAGCAGTTATTATAACATTTGGCTGCATTATGGCATTGTTGAAAGGCTTAATTAAATTAAGTGTTCCGAGATCTTTGAATGAAAGGTGCTATCCAAGTGAAAGCCTGTTGATGATGATGACTCTAAATTACGAGGCCAAGTCCTTCACAAGTTTTCCTCAGTCCTTGGTTAGGCAAAGTGATTTTTAAACACTGTATTTGATGTAGCATTAAAGCTGTTTGGGGAGTGCCATGTGTATAGACGTGACATCTGACCCAGAGCGGGAGAGATTTGTCACTGGAGGGTTTTAATGGCAGGAACCAACAACACATCACCCACACGCAGGCAATCATGCTGGTCACAAGCAATTTTTAATTGTTTGTTTGGTTTGGTTTGGTTTGGTTTTTATAAATTCATTTGCAGACCTTTATTGGGAAGAATGGCCAGGACTTTTAGTTATTTCAGGAGCAATGCTGTCTCAGGTGGGAAATTAAAAGGAACTGCTCACTCAAAGTTCGTAGGTGTTGCAGCCAAAAGATGCATAAGCAGATGTCTTCTTTCTTCCAACCTGTCAGTACATCCCTGGGAGGACAACAAAGTTTGTTGGGGCTTTCACTAGGTGGTATCTTACCAACAGCAAGAAGGCAAAATTGCAAATATAATTTTTAAATGTTTATTCCTTTGCAACTTATGCAAAAACTCCTATGTTTTGACAGGAGGGCTGTAGCCCTAAAAGTCCTGTCCTTTCTTCCTACCAAGCTTCTCATCATCTGTTTCTTCAGCTCACCCTTCCCTCCACCAGAATCCCTGACACTCTTATCCTCAGCACTTTTTCTCCTTTAGCATCTTTTCTTCTGAATTTGAAAGACACTGTTTTCCTGACTATTTTTATTGGGAAGCTTTATCCCCCAGAATTACCTTGTAACCACAGAAGGCTGCTGCCCCTCTCCCTCCTGCCATCCTGAGTAAGTTTTCAACCTGTCCTAGCCTTTCCCACCAGTTTGTCTCCTTTTCCAGTTTCCCTCCATTGTACAAAACCCACCTTAGCAGATTCACCAGAAACACATGAGTGAATCATAGAATTGTTAAGGTTGGAATAGACCTCTGGGATCACGGAGTTCAAGACTTTATGAGGATATTTTAAATGGGCTAATTGTTTTACTGGGTACCACAGGCACAGAACCACATCTAGTTTGGGAGTCTGGGCTCCTTAAAGGTCTACTTTACAGCCTATTATATAATATGTGTTTCTTTCAATAGACAGGAAGGATGGTATTTTGGTTAAAACCTCCAGGAGATCAGGATTCAGCTTCTAGCTCTGCACGCTTCCTGTGTGGTTTTGGGAAAGACACTTTGTGCCATAATTCCCCATCTGCAAACTAAAGATGATATTACATCCTGTTTCTCACCTTCTCCCTGCAAGCTCTGTAAAGCTGCAGAGCCTGTAAGCACAGTAGAGAAAATAATGTCACTTTTTAATGCAGCACTCTCCACAATAGCATTTCAGTCTCAGCTGAAGACTAATGACTATTGTGGTGTTAATAATAAATAATAATTGTAATCATACATAAGACTTTCAGCCTTACTTGCACTTAGGATTGATTCTTCCAGACTTTCTGCAAGTTTACCTTGGGACCAGCCTGAGCAAAGAATAATCATATCAAACTGTGCTAAATAAGGTGGATTTCTTTTCTCCTGTACTTTCTCTGTATTTGCTGAAGGACAATGAACAGTAGACTTAAGACCATCAAACTCATTTCACCTTTGTAATATTTAAACTAATTAGTCTCAGAGATGAAAAACACATTGCTCAGATTCCAGATAATCTTAAACAAAACACTTCATGCTGATTTTATTCTGCTTCTATCTGTGCAAAGATTAAACAAAACCCACAGTTGGTTTCATCTGCCAGGCTCTAAAAAAAAAAAAATAAAAATCATGTCACAGAAAGAGAAGGAGGGAAAATAAATCCAAGGCAAGGTTTGCAGTGCTCTGAGTTTGCTCATCCTTAGTTTATCTTCTGCAAATGAGCATGTACAAAACAGTCCACCTACTGTTCTAGTTGCTACGATATAATGCAGTTCCACTGAATGATCCTGTTAACCTAACCTTCAATTTGCTGGGATTTGAACTCTGAATTACAGCTTACTAACATAGTTTAACAGCTGGTACAAGGGCTTCTTTTGAATTTTTAATCACATGAATTAAAGATTGCTGGAGATGCTTTTCAGACCTCCACTAGCAGTGATCCAATGTACAGAAAGACAAGTATAGGTAGCCCCATGAGGATTAAGAGCACAAAGGTACTATGGCTTGTGAAGCTATGCTGCACTCTTTGCTTGCCAAATTAGGAATAGTAGTGGAAATTATTCATGTGCAGATAAATTCACATTATGGCTCCAAATGGATTTAAAACCCCCTTTTTAGCTCACATTTTTATACACAGAGTGCATCGCATGGAGCACAGGTTTTGAAGATAAAGCTTAGTTTAGCAAAATGTTTCTTCTGTTCCATGTATAAAGGGGACACAGACACACACACACGAAGCAAGAGAGAGAAAGAAATATATATAGAGTGATTGCAACTGATATCTGGAATGCAATGAAAACAAACATGACCGTCTGTGGATGTTTTGGGGTGGATGTAATCATTTGTTGCCGTCGTACATCATGCGGAATGCGCGTGTTTAGATTCTGCACTCTTTGTGTCTCCCGTTATTTATTCCAAGAAGATCTTTTTTATTGAGGATCTTTCTCAGGGAAAGGGGGAAAAAACAAAAAAGGAAAGGGAGAAAAAACAAAAAAGGAAAGGGATAAAAAAAAAAAAAAAAGACAAAAATGTAGTTCAACTGGAAGCTTCTCTACCCTGACACGCCAGCTGATGAGTGCTGTGAGAACTTGGGAAAACAGACCCTGCCTCCCAAGTTCACTACCCTGCAAGCCTGAAGATCAGCAGAATAAAGTGGATGGAGTTGTTTAAACAAAGTAAGTAGGGGGAGGGAAAAAAAATTAAAAAAAAAAAAAAAATTAGGGCAGCAGGAACAAGAAAGCATGTTGCTTCTTAATTATGCCGTGTTCTCTCTCTAATGGATTGGCCTCCCCACACGCTCTAAGTAAAGCAACTGGCATGTGGCATCCTCTGCAGCGAGAGGAGTGGTGGCAAGTGTACAGCTGTTCGTGCTGACACACAGGTGTTGGAGTTTTGGATCTGTTAGCTAGACAGATTTTTAAGGGTGTACGGGGGAATCATCTGCAGTTGTTGCACAGAAAGTGAGTTGTCCAAGAATACCGGAGTTAATTATTATGTAAATCCCACTCCACAGCCGAGGCTCAGGGCTGGAGCTGGAGCCGTGTTCCCCCCTGCTCCCTGCCAGCTCTGGGTCACTGTCTGATTTCCTTGCTGTTCCCTTTTCATGAAGTGCTGTCGTGAGCTGGCAGCAATGGACAGCTGGGGTAGCAGAGGCAGGAAGGTCAAGTGGGGATGAGCAGCCAGGGTGATCCCTGCCCCTCTCAGCCAGCACCGGACCTCCGGGAGACGGAGGTGGCCATGCCAAATCACTGCAGAGGTGATGCTGAAGCTTCAGGGATGCTTTTCCCAGCCCTCAGGGAAAGCTTTAAGAGCAGCAGGTGGGGAGAAAGTTCAGGCAGAGCTTTAGCAGTTTATTGTCCTTTTATCAACAGGACTTGCTGTGGCACTGAGAGCTCATGCTGCACTAACAGTACTGAGCACCACAGTGGCTTTGGGCAGTGTGTAGCTGGGGTAGAGTACATTTGAGTGGAAATGAGGAATATCATCTCCTAACAAATTCCCTCTGTGGATAGGCAGTGATTTGTCCTTCCTCTTTCACCAGCCTCCTCGCCCAAGGGTGCCTTGGTTTATCAAATTATTTGATTTCATGAAACAATATATGTTATTGAAATACAGGTTAGGGTGTCATATTTTGTGTAAACTACTAATATGTATGAACCTTTATATTTTAAATGATCTTTATATTTTTAATGAGCTGTGAAATGAAGCAGAGGTGTCAAGAGTGGCTGGAGGGATGTGACCAAACAAGGCCAGGTTGGAAAGGGCTTTGAGCAACCTGATCTAGCCCCTGTCCATGAGGAGGGAGTTTGGAAACAGGTGATCTTTAAGTTCACTTCCAACCCAAACCATTCCATGATCTCAAGGTAAAAGGTTTTGATGAGCAGCAGTTTGTGGGACAATTTCTCCTCCCTGTTGCTTCGGGGCTGCTGGGGTGGATCAGAGGGCTGCTGATGGGTTTCCTCTTGCCCTGCACCCAACAGCTCAAAGGGATAAACTTCTTATTTGGCCAATTTTAGACACAATTTAATTCTGACAGAAATTAAACTTTGTTCTGTATGCTCTGGGACCCCTGGGTTTTGGACTTCAGTCGGTAGCCCTGCCAGGTGTCTGTGACTGTCTGTCTCCTGCTGCCGTGGTGGGCTCTGGCCTGGCCAGGTTGCATCGCTGTGGTGGTGGCTGAGCATCGCTCTGAGGGGCAGCACCAGAGGAACAGCAGGAGCAGCACGGGCAGCCTTAACGCTCTCCTGTAACTCAGATTTGAGTGATGAAACCCAAGAATGCAGAGCAGCTGGGAGCGGGTCTCAGAGTGCTGATAGTGGGCAAGCTGGGGAGTATCACGTTTCTCCCCTGGGAATAGGCTTTTTTTTCCCCCCCTAGAGTTAAGTCTTTTGTTTTGTTTGTGTGTACTGCTCTCAGTTTTGCTCTTTTCCCCGAAACTGACAATGGGAAATAAATCAAATTCATCTCGTTTTGCTTGCAGTTTCCCAGGGAGGAGGAGAGGAGGAACACCTCCTCCCATCCTCCCGTGACTCCCGGCCTCTGCCGCTGGTCCCGGAGCCACGGCAGCCTCCTGCTCGCTCCTGGCCGGGGCTCTCCGCGCAGCTCCAGAGGTCTGGATGTTACCATCCATCACAGCAGCTCCGGTTCCAGCGCTTGCTAAACGCCTGAATTTCCCGCTGGCTCGATGAACAGCTTTCAGCTTGTGGTACATTACACAGCCACGGGGTGAATGGGGCTGAGCGTTCCTGTTTGGCTGCGAGCGCCGCGTTCACCTGAGCTGGCTGGCAGGATGAATGGGTCACCGCGGCTCTGGTGCTAACCCCCTTTGTGAACTAGCAGTGAGCCATGTACCTTGTTACAAAGGCCGACAGCTCCCTGGAAACTTAAATCCACTCCTTTTCCCTTCCCTACCATAGGGAGCTGTAAAAGAAAAGGACTTGGTTGGTAGGCATGTAATATAACAAAAACCCCTCTGTTGTGGCAAGATCCAGACTCCCCAGGAACAATGGGGATTATGCTCTCGCATCGAAAATGCAGTTGCTAGTTTTAACTGTACTACCTTATTACAGATTCCTACAGAGTGCATTTATGTCAGGGGCTTGGATATTTAACTTAAGTCAAGCCTGGTAGCAAAGAGAGCTCAGCAACCTCTGGTTTGGGTTTGGTTTTCTTTCTTTCTTTTTTTTTTTTTTTTTTTTTTTTTTTTTTTTTTTTTGGGGAGAAAAAGTGGCCCNGATATGGAGGGAAAAGATGCAGCTCGATATGCTGCTTTGGTGCTACCTTCCCCCAAACCACTTCTCAGAGAGCTTTAAATAGCCTGACACTGGCACTGGGCAGGAGCTGGCAGAAGAATGGATTTTTTTCATCTGATGGCTAGCCAAGGTTGTTTTCAAGAAGGAGAAGTAGAAGGAGAAGGGAAAAGAAAAGACCCAAAAAACCCCTTTTGCATGCCAGTCATTCATTGCCTGCCAGTTCCCATGGTTCTCCTATGGATGGTAGCCACAGAACTATTCAAAGTACAGTAAACACTGAGGAAAGCGAAAAGAAACTCATGAAGCAGAGAACAGAGAAGGAAAAGGGTTGGATATGGGATACATGGTAGTAAGAGTCACTTAGGGATTACTTTAGGGAGTACCACGAATGCTTCACTCAGTGCCAGCAGTAGCTGCAGGGAGGACCTACCTCACTTCTGCAGGATGGGGAAGCCAGCTGAGGTCACAGCAGCTAGGGGCAGTGGGGAGGCAGTGACTCTGTTCTGGGGTATCAGATATGGACCCGAAAGGTGTCTAAAAGTGTCATTTAGCTGCTCCTGGGATGAGTGTGTACAGTCCTTTGCATGGACTGAAAATCCCAGGGGACTTGTGCCATCACTCTCTTCTTTTCTGCTCTTTCAGCCTCTGGAGTGGAATGGATTTTTTCAATTTTCTTTTTTTTTATCATTAAATTTTCTTTGTTTCATAAGACAGGCAATGAAAAGAGACATCCTATCCCTGGAAGTGTCCAAGGCCAGGTTGGACAGGGCTTGGAGCAACCTGGGATAGTGGAAGGTGTCCCTGCCTATAACAGGGGGGTTGGAATGAAATGAGCTTTAAGGTCCCTTCCAACCCAAACCAGTCCATGATTCTAAGTCTTGTAGCTTCCCTCCCACCTTGATGCATTGACATGAAATCATGTTTGTTACCTCCAGGGCAGGGGAGCTGGAGCTGGAGATCTCTACAACGAGACCACTCATGCAAGGGAGGTCTGCATTGCCTTCACTGTGTGTGTCATATTTAGCCCTATGGGACAAGGGAGGTGATGTACCAGAGAAAACATAATTATCTCATTTAGAACAAAACTTTTATAGAGAGTTTATCACTATGGATTTTTCTGATACAGTTAAGCACAGGAAAGATGTTCAGATGGATCAAAACCTTTCTTCCCTGGGAGTGCTACAGTGTGTTTTCCATATTGGTTTTCCTTTAATATTTTCATTACCAAAAATCTCCTTTCTTTGACCAGTTGGCTGAAACCCTACAGATTTATTTGTTGTTTACATTATGAATTACACAAATCAAACTATACAGGATCATGTCTGAAGACAGCTTTCCATTGACTTTGATTAAAAGATAATGGGGAGTCTCACTGGCCTGGGACAGTCCTGAGATTCATTTCTCTTGAGCTTCTTGTGCCTGAGGTTGGTTCCTAAGACAGACACCTGGTCCCATCACTTTTGCAATTCCAGTTACTTTTCCTGGTGCCATGTGAGGGTCTCGCCTGCATTCCTGTGTGTGACAGGTTGTCCCCTGGCTTTGTACTCTTGTGTGAAATGAAAATTCAAAATAAGAGTTACTTGTGGAATCAAATGACATATTGTTCAGGAAAAGAAAACCAACACAAAGCCCACCTAAAAACTCTGAAATCAAACCAGCCATTCTCTAAAGGAAGAGCAAGCTGCACTTGGAGAAGAGGACTCTTGAGAAGAGCAGAAAGAGCTTTTAGGTGTCTTGAAGTTTGACTCTTGTGAAGATAAGAGGAACTGAAAGTCAAACCAAAATTTATATTTCCCTGCAGCAACGGAAAGTCTTTGTACTTGAGCAGAGCAGCTTTACAAGCAGCAGGTGAAAGGTAGTGATGAGCATCTGCACAAATCTGAGCACCAGCAGGCTTTGAGGGTCCTGGTGTTCCCCAGGAAGGCGAGACCCTCAGCGCTGTGCAATCACAAGGTGGGTGCTGGCATGGCCAGGGCCCACTGGGGTTTGTTCAGCTCCTGCCCTGTGTTTGTGTAAAGAGCAGAGGGTCCCAGGGAGATCCTGACTCTCTCACCAGCTCCCAGGTCCCTCTCTCACGCAGCTGCAACCCTGATTCATCTCTGTTCCCATGCTCTCCTCGCCAGTGAGAGTGCAGCAGGCACCTGGTGTGCTAAATAATCCTCGAGCAGTAGGCTGGGAGTTCATTAACTCTTCCGTCACCACATCAGGGTGTTCTGCGCAGCACACGCCTGGCAGTGGGATAGGATCCCACAGGAAAGCAGCACAACACCTGGTTTTTATTGAAGTGGTGTGCTCGAGGAGCACAGCACTGCAGATCTAATGTACAGGGCAGCTGATTTCAGAGCAGTGGAAAGAGGGAGAACAGGCAGCCTGAAGGGTGTGTGGATCTTCTCAAAACACCTGCAAGCAATATTGGAGAGGACAGGTGTGAGGTGGAGATGTGAAAGTGGCTTGATCCCCACCTCAGCTGCAGGAAGGCAGGGAGCAGCACCAGGGGAGTGTTTGAGCGAGGTCAGGGTGAGCAGCAGGAGGCTGAGAGCCCCTTCAAATCTCTAAAACCAGAGGTTTGTGTCAGCCTGGATGCTCCTCAGTGCTGCACGTCAAAGTTTGGGATGGGCAGAGACCGTCCCAGGAGACAAGGAACTCTATCCACTGTGCACATCATTGTTGGACATCAGGAAGCATTTCTGCTCTGAAAAGGCCATTAGGCATTGGAATGGGCTGCCCAGGGAGCTGATGGAGCCCCTGGAGGTGTTCCAGAAACTTCAGTGCTCTGGACCAGTTGTCAGGGTGGTGTTTGGTCAAAGGTTGAACTTGATCATCCTGGAGGTCTTTTCCAACCTAAATAATTCTGTGATTCTTTGATCCCTGCAACTATTTCCTCCATCACAGGTTTTGCAATGGTGTAAGAGGCTTCTGCCCTTTTGTGCCCTCATTTCAAGAAGGATATGGCTTTGTACCACTGAAAGAGGTACACAAGGGAAAGAAGAGTTGGCAATGACTCTCATTTGGACCTTTCTCTGACTCTTTATGTGCTAGGAAATGAGGGGAGGAAGGCACTCGATGCAAGCATGTCTACCTGGGACACACACCTGTGCAGCAGGTTGTGCACTGGCCCTATGGAGCTTCCTTCCCACTCCTGATGATTTATAGGGGAATTGGCAGCAGGAAATGCAGCTGGAAAAAGTCTGCTCTCCTGCAAAATAAAGTGCTGCATATGTCTAAGGGGATGAGCCTGGGGTCTGCAATATACACTAGAAAAAAAAACCAACAAAAAAGTTCTACATGCTGAGAAAAGAGACATCTGGTCACCTGGGACCAAAATCTGACTTTGTTCCTGAGCTGATGAATAATTCAAAAGGCCAAACTGATATTCAAGTAGCGAAGTGTGGGTGTAGACCTCTCGCTTCCCAATGCACCTACTGCGGGTAAGTCATTGCCCTGGATGACCAGTGCAATTCCAGGGACACACAGTGCTGGGAGAAAGACAGGAAATCTGTTTAAATACACCCCAGAAATGATGAGTTACAGAAAGGTTATTTAAAGCTGAAGAGAATTTGGCAGAGTGTCTCTTGCTGTTATCCCCTTCTTTCCTTGGTCCCAGCTCTCTGCCATGTTAAAGTGAGCAGGAGAGGTGGCCCTGTCAAGCTTTCAAAAGGCAGAATACTGAAAAGGTCAGAGTAGTAAACTATGACAGAGCATGTAAGTCATTATCATTCTAATATTGCCTCTGTAATGAGAACGAGAGCAGAGCAAATTATTGTGAAATACATTGTAAAACTTGGGAAAACGTAGCTATATTGCTGCTAAGTTCTTTAATGACAAGTGGATTCTATGTGTGTCTTTATAAACGGGCGCCGTAGCTTGAAGGAGGCTGAAAGAAAAAGATTTGTGGCAATTTCCATGGTAACTATTCATTTTTCCCCCCAGCCATAAGGGAAACTCACATTGCTGCAAGGTTGGGAGAAACTGCAGCAAACTGAAGAGCTTGGGGATTTTGTTTGATTGTTTGTTTTGTCTGTTGTTTGTTTTAATTTAGGGTCTGTCAAAACTTTGGCATTAATTCCTGACATTGGAGTAACATGAAATTGAGGGTGAAGTCTTTTTACTGTATCTAGATGCATGCAACTTGTAAAAGTCCCATGCTCTATAATTTTATTGCTGGTGATACCTGGACTAATTGCTAGAGATGTTTCTTGTGCAAAAATTTGGGTGACTGATAGCTTACAATGCCTTATGGATTCATGAAGACAAAACAGCCAAAAAATGGTGATGTTGTTTTCTACCAACTGGTAGAAAAGCTTATAGCAAAATAAAAAAAAGAGATTGAAGAAACACCTGTGGAGGTAAGTCCCAATTAATTCTGGGTGTTCATTTGTGGGTGATTGCTGGACTGAGATAAATCCTTCAGACCCACTCTCCATCCCTGGAAGGGGACACCAGACTAAGAGGGTTCACTGCAAGTGATGGGAACAGGAGAAGAGGAAATGTCCTCAAGTTGTGATGAGGAAGGCTTAGGTTGGATATTAGGGAAAATTTCTTTACTGTAAAGGTGGTCAAACATTGGAACAAGCTGCCCAGGGAGTCCTCAACCCTGGAGGGATTTAAAAGCTGTGTGGATGTGGTACTCGGGGACATGGATCAGTGGTGGCCTTGGCAGTGCTGGGGAATGGGTGGACTCAGTGATCTTAAAGATCTTTTCCAACTTTAGGAATTCTGTGATTCTATGTTTCTGTCTTACTCTGACAACCTGCAGCCTTTTATGCACTCAGAGATTTCAATAAAGTTGATTATGGGTTGTTTTCTGTAAAGCATGGAAAACTCCACTTGAATGGGTTTACAAGCTGGCTTTTGTCAGTTTGTCTTTCTTTGGTATCTGAGATTGCAAATGAAAACACAAAATGCAAAGAAAGTTGTACCAAATGTGCAATATGTCGTTTGTACCAAGGAAGATGGCATTTCTGAGTGAACTGTACACATCTTCAGGTGGGAGAAGTTGCTGGCAGAAAGCACTCATGGCTTTTTAAAACCAAGTTGTGACCACAGGGAACATCTGTGATATGTTCTGGTTCAGGTAATTCAGAGAGACGGAGGGAAACAGTCTCTTTTCTCACCCAGTTCCAGCCTCTGCCATGGGCAGGGACATCTTTCACTATCCCAGGCTGCTCCAAGTCCCATCCAATCTGGCCTTGGATACTTCCAGGGATCCAGAGGCAGCCACAGCTTCTCTGGGCACCCTGTGCCAGGGCCTGCCCACCCTCACAGGGAAGAATTTATTCCCAATATCTAATCTAAGCCTGCTCTCTGTCAGTTTGAAGTTGTTCCTCCCTGTCCTACCACTCCAGGCCCTGGTAAACAGTCTCCATCTTTCTGGTAGGTTCCCTTCAGGTACTGTAAGGCTGAAATTAGATCACCCCAAAGTCTCATCATGCACAGACATATAAACAGTGACTGTCCTGAGCTGGACTAAATGTGGCTGGGTTGGACTGGAGGTCCCTCAATGCCACTGCAGCCTCTGGCAGTGTCCATGAAATCAGGACAAGGGACACCTTTTCGGATTTCTTTGAAACACTCTTCTGGAAAGCAGTGATTCAAGATGGCTTTTGTTGGGAACATCTGGGGTTTGGTTTCAGGCTCAGCTGTAGTGAATGTCAGGAAAAGTGTGTCTTCACAGTTAATTTTTAGCTCATGCGACAACATTTAACGGGGCTGTTGAAATGTTTAAAAAATGGCGCATACATAAGTGTTTGTGGCTCCTCAGTTGGTGAACAATCTGCTCTGACCACAGCCTGAACTTGATTTATGTGAGAGGGCTGAAGTACCACAGGACACCCAGAAACCCCCTGATCTCAAGGTTTTCAGTTTTTGGCAGAATTTGCACAGGAACAACAACAAAAAAAAGTGTGAAAGTCTGTAGGTTCCTTGGCTTTTGCAGGGGAGGGTGGGAGTTCTGAGAAACTCACTCTCACCCCACACCTCACCTTGGCAGGTCGCTGAATTCCTCCAAAAAGTCTTTATTCAAAGGACATGAAGCACAGGACTTGTCTCATACCCAGGTCATGGCCTTCAGAGGGAAATACTGACACAGCAGGGAACTACCTCCCCTCATATGAATTTGTCCAAATAAGTTCTGACTACTTCAAAATGTCAGGCTAGAGGTGTAGTAAACACCCAATGGGAAGTGTGTGGTGCTGCAAGGGTTAACTGGAGCATCAGTCCTGTTCTGAGAAAGCAGTGGGGGGAAGAAATCTGGACCCAGGTTCCAGATCCTGGTTCCAGCTAAGCTTCACGGGGTGAGCTTGACTCTTCTGTTTAAAAGGAAAAAACAATGCGGTGCCCCAATTATTCTTTTATTTTGCAAAATGTCAAACTGCATGTGATCCATTTAATTTCTACAAGTGTTCCAAATGGGAGAGCTGTCTGGATGTTCCTTTAATTGAGCAATACCCTGCATAGCAACTATAGTTTCAAATATTCCTGAAAAAGCTGCCATAGACCTAATACACACAGAAAGCTTCAGTTAGACTCTAAACTCATTTTTGGAGTTAAAACTCTATTTAACCTGTAGTTGTAACTCCTCATCTATTTTTCCTTCAATCTGGCTTGCGAAAATGATGGCTTTTTTTTTTTTTTTCTTGAAGTTGTCTATAAGATCTTCCTCTCATGATGGATCTGTGCTACACACTCACCTCCCAGAGCTGAGAAAAGGTCACTGGCAGTTCACTCTCTCCTTAAAATTTGAAAGAGCGAGTTGCTCTGCAGTACTAAAGTTACATATAGAAGCTGTGAGACATAAAAACAATATTGTGCCAGCTTGTCAGAAATTCACCGAGCAGCTGCCCCTCAGGTTTCTCATGGATGCATATGTGCATATATCTGGCATTTTCCACACTGTGCAAGGTCTGAAAGGTAACTAAAACAACTGAGACAATTTATTCACCGAACAGGGGACATGGCTAAAGGAGTGAAAATCCTGTGGGGGCTTTATTTTCCCCTCTTTTCTTCTATTTTTTCCCTGACTGGCAAGAATGTGGACTTCGTTTGTCATCTCATGGGCCTACCTATAACAGTGCAAAGGTGAAATGGCTGAATATTAAGCCATAATCCATCATTGTACACACACTAATTACTTTCTGTCCTCCCCTCCTCTTGTCACCGTGGTCCAAAGCAGGTTTTCGGAGGCTGAGTACATTCATCTGAGATGTTTAGCTGCCACGCTCCACCGCATCCCTGTATGATCTGCCTGGGCTCAGGCCCCCAGAGGAAATTTGTGCATGCATACTGTATGTGAACTTTAGATAAATAAATAAACAGGAGAAACAGCTTCCAGATAATTGAAAGCGAGTGAAGGAGGGAGCAAAAAGAAAACAATTTCTCAGGGGAGAAGCAGGCTGAGGTGGCAGGTATGATTAAAATCCATATGATTTATGAGTAGGTGCATTACTAACATGACAAACCCTTAGTGTTTGTTTGTTTTGTTGCATTTCACAATAAAGTTTCTTTTCTTCACCCACTTTTTTTTCCCCTTCTTTTTTCCCCCCTTCTCCTTTCTTCTTCTCTTTTTTTTTTTTTCCCCCCCCTCCTTGTCTCCTTGCTGCAGGTTCTGCTCAGGAGTTAGCCACTCAGGAATTCCTAGTGCCTGACTGAGCAGTAATTTAGCAAGCTCTCTTGTGCTCTTTTCCTGTCAGCATTAACATGTCAATTCATTTTAATAGTCTGGGCATGCGCAGAGGGGATGCATTTTCTCAGTAGGCATCCCATGAGCCCACCCCGTGGTGCAGAAATGTGTTATAGCTTGTCTCAGGCCACAGAGACTTCAGCAGGTTTATTTTCGTTATGGCCAAGAGTATTTGTTAAGACAAAGCATGAACAAGAGAAAAGAATACACAAAAATGAGACTTTGAAATATTAAAGGAGGAATTTACGTGTCTGATTGGTAATTTATGACCTGTGCACACAAATGGTTAGAAAGGACTTCTTTGCATGATATCATTATGTGGGTTCAAGAAAATGCATGCTGTCACTTCCTCTGGTTTTTGGAAATTAAATGATATCATGCCACATTAGGAATTATCTGTAATTGTGATTAATAGTTGCATTGGCTTTTATATTAAACTAGAATTTACTTGCCATCTTTCTTATTAAAAAGCCTTCAGATAGATTTGTATCTAGTGTTTGGCCTCCATTATATAAAACCAAGAACTGTCCAGACCAAGATCCAACCCTTGGATCACATTATCTTTCTATCTAAAAAAAAAGTTGAATTTTTGCATGCTTAAACTTAGGAGTAGAAATTGTAGATTTATGAGAAGAGAGGAGGAAAAAATTAGAAAGCTACCTCTTGGCATCTCAAATGACATGTTTCCAGATGCAACCTAAATTAAGCCAAGGTATTTTGGTTGTACAGTACCTTAGTGGAATTAAATATTTAGGCTCGTGGAGCTGTGGTATCAACGTCCGTATGGTACAAATACTTCTTCAGCCCAGCTGGACTCAGCTACATTATCTCAGTGACCTGAAAAAGGTAAGATCATGGTTTATTTTTAAAGGATTCTCTTCTCTTAAGAAAAATACACTTTTGTGGGAAGTCCTGCCTTCCTTACCCTCAGTAGGCACATGGAAGTTGCAGTGTCCTCGAACTGAGTTGGGAACATGCTCTTTCTGTTGTTGAATAGGTGGAAAATTATGTCAGGAATCTGACGTCTGGCTTAGGGATTCCCTCTCATTCCACTGTGGAAGGAACAAACTAATGTCCTCAAAAAAGGAATGCACAAAATACCTTTTTTATGGAACAGGCTCTGCTCGATGCTGGTCAGCAGAGCTTTTCTCAGAAAGAGTTGGCACGGGACCTCGCGTGACAAAACATTATGGCACAGGGCTATAGAAAAGCCAAACAAACCCATGCTTGAGCTGAGTTATGTCTGTCCACTGGTCAGACAGTTGCTCTTTATGGCCTGAAAAAGTGAGCACAGTGACAGAGGAAATGCTGAGTCTAAGGGAGAGCTGCAGCTCCTGACAGACAGCACATCTGCTAAAAGAAGGAGTGGGGACGTGGTCTGTGCTTGATGTCTGGAGGGTAGCACAGGACAGCTACAACTGGTTTCTGCTGAGCCATTCCTACAGCAGCAAAAACACAGTTCAGGTGAAAGGAGCTCTCAGACCACCACCACGAGAAATAATTACATAGGTCAGGAAATGTCGGGAAATATTGGCTGAGTGAGAGCTTATGATTTATCAGTGGGATGGTAAAAATGCCCTGGATAGTTGTGTATGTGTGTCACCAAATCATCTGTGGCCACAGCCCACAGCCTGTCCCTCTGGGAGGGTTATTTTGCCATCAGAGTGTATATGGTTGGTGGGTCTCAAGGAGATCCTTCTCCTGGCGCTTTGAGGAATTTGAGCAACTTGTTCTAATATCTTCCAGTCAAGAACTTCCTCCTAACATCTATTCTAGATCTCCCCCTCTTTAGTTTAAAAACATCCCCCCTTGTCCTGTAACTATCTGCCTGTTTAAAAAGTCAGTCTCCATATTTTTATAAGCTCCTTGTAAGTGTTTTATTTTCAGGATAAAATATAGACAGGTCAAGAGACAATCAGCCTAAGGTTGGCTGATAAAAGTGACATTAAAATATCGTCAGGTGTGTTTTTAGGAGGTGATGTGCATGTCAGTGTCTATGAACGTGTTTAGTTTTATGATCCAGTAATTGAACTCATTGGCCAAATTTTGCTCAAATTTGTCTGCTGGCCAGGAGACACAACCTGTTTCAGTAAATAATAAATGAGGTAGAGAAGACTTTTGAATCAACATCCTCACAAGCACTGTGATCTCATTAGGTACCTGGAAGCAGGAGGAAAGAGCTGTTAGGAAGAGCCCAAAAGCAATAAAATCCTTAATTCAGCTGCCTGTGTGACTTCTCCTAAGTCTAATAAGTTATAGAGCGAAACTTTGCTCCGTGTGGGAGTTTTTCACTAATCACAGTCCAGGAAAGGATGCACTGCCAGCTCTAGATAAGCGTGATAAGCAGAGGATGAGGTTTGGGAGCTGATTCCCATGTTCTGTCTTTTCCCATCGAGGCTAAGGGTTCATGCAAGGAGGTGCATCCATCTGTGCCAGACTTTACAAACACGCGCTCTCACCCTGCAAGTTTTACTGCCAAGTTGCTCTACCTTAAATCACTCACAAGTAGGGTTTGAACTGTAATTCATGTTGGGTTCTGGCAAAACTGGGAATAAAGATGTAAGAAGTGTAATGATTTGGTTCCTGAGAGAAAAAGCAGGGAAAGGGTGGGAGGGTGTGGGGGCATTTTACAGCCACATGGCAGTTTCACCATGTGGGAAAAATGTCTTCCTAACTCTAAATAGCAAAATTGCAAAATCCTTGAGCATTTCAGGGAGATCAGTCATAGCAAAAAGCAACACAGGAGGTGGGGAAGGAAAATCTGAGGCTTCAGGAGCAAGACAGGCAAAGCTGCTCGAGGGAAGGGTGCATGGCATGAACTCCCCAAATTCACACAGGTGTGAACCTCCTGAATTTCCTGATCATCAAAAAGAGACCCAGAGCTGCCAGGGAATCCTCCAGCCCAATGGGGCAGGAGGACCCCTCCATCATTTCCACACCCAGTGAGGAGAAATGCAATTGCTTTGGGTGAGAGGCACAATAAGACATGAAATACCAGTGTGTCTTTGGTAGAAGTTGTAGGCCATAAAAAATATTTTAATGACATCTGGTGCAAGGGCATGTTGAAGCTTAATTAATTAATCCTTGCAAAGGACTCAGAAATTCTGGGATCAAAGGTGTTGCAGAAGTGCAAAATGCCATTATTATACCTATAACCGAGTGCTTGTTAAGTTAAATGCTGTTTATTTATTGCCACTATATTCTTGTTCAGCAGTGTATATCAAGTGCTTTATGAACATTTTAAAAGTGCAGGTTTTTATCACATAAAACTGTCCCTGTCTCAGCCCCCTGCACAGGCTGTCAGGTACTGCTGGTACTGAATCTCAAAACGTGTAATTGAGTCTGATAATGCCTCTGCTTTTAGGTTAGTTTTCTTTTTCTTGTGGTGTGTCCGTGGTGTTTTCCAGTCTCTGACATTAACACGGATGCTGCTGCACGAGAAGCAGAGATTATGCACAGCAGTCCATAGCCATGACTAAAACCTACAAAATTAACTTCAGGGTTTGTTTCAGCTTGGTACGTGGTTGCAGTTTTCTGTTCCCTCTCTCTCCCTTTCTGTTCATAGAATCATTAGGGTCGGAAAAAACCTCCAAGATTGAGTTTTCACCCTCTGGCCAAACACCCCATGGCCACTAAGCCATGGCACAAGGTGCCACATCTACTCGTGCTTTGAACACTTACAGGGCTGGAGACTCCACCACTGCCCTGGACAGCCTGTTCCCATGCTTAACCCCCCTTTTTGTGAAGAAATGTTTCATAATATCCAACCTAAACCTCCTCTGGAGAAACTTGAGGCCACTTGCTCTTGTCCTATCCTGCATTCTAACATCTGTCCTACCCAATTAAAAATATTGCATTTAAGTGTATCTATTCCATGCATAATTTGACTAAATTCATTGAATTGAGGTCTTCCACACACCCAGAATTATTTGTTTGCTTGGGTTTTTCTTGGTTTTTTTTTTTTCTGTGTAGCAATTTATAAATAATAGAAATCATAATCAATGCTGTGTTCTCACTAATTCAAAATGTAGCGTTGGAGATTGTTTACAAATCAGAGCAGCAATACACGTGCATCCTCAGCAGTCAGTGAGAATGCAGGGTCTTTTTTTCTCCTCTCTTTGAGTACAGAGTAAAATTATTCTTTCCCTTAGATTTATTTCAGCTTTTGTTAAATGATTGGCTTTATGGCTTCCCATAGTTACATGAAATTTTCTGACTGACACCAGAAAAAAAAAGTTTAGAAATGCACTCCCTGTGATTCATAGCAGCATTATTTAGACTAAATTTGTAAATTCTGTGCAGATGACAATAGCATCTTTGTAGGTCTTTTAAAATATAAATGAAATATGAGTTTTCTTTCAAGGTACAAAATGTCATTAAGGGCTCAGGTGGTTAAAATCAACATGAAAAATACATGCTGCATTTTCCCTCCTTAAATGCAATAATGTAATCAGATTTCAAGTCATCTTACCTACCTCACTTACAGCTTTATGGAGATTAATTAGTTTTTAGCCCCCAGTCACATGATCTTTTCTGACTGCCATTTAGCCACATTTGCTATCTGACTTGAACCTGTAAGCTGTCTCCAGCCCCAGAGGACAGATTAAATTTTAGTATTGGTTGCCTTCTTCCTTTGATTTAAAGGTAGATAGTTAGAGCCATAGTTCAATTATTCTTTGTTGTTAATTAGCCATGTGTTGTCATCATTTCTTTGGGCAAAGCACGTGTTTGAAGAAAGAGGTGAAAAATGGCTTAAGAGTAGGAGACAACTTTCATGTGTTTGAGCTGAAAGGATTTTTCCTGATCAGGTGCAGGGCTATAAAAACACTTTTAATTCTCATCTATATCACCCACCTCTCCCTGCTTTGTGTACGCCTGGCTTTTATGCACTGCTGATCGATAAGGTTACCTTCTCATTTCTGTAAAATGAGCTGACCAGAGAGGAGGAGAGGAAATATTTCAGTTCTCTTCCCCAAGCAGGAGCGAGGCAAGTTTGTGTGTGTGGCTGTGACTTGGCTTTTGTTTTCTAAATTTCCCCCTTAAATTAACTTGAACACTTTTTCTATAATGTGATTTTATGTAAAGGGAATGCTTTATTCCTTGTTGAGAATGATTTCCAGGGCCATTTAATATCCAAATAAATTCCCTTCTTCTCTTCTAAGTGTATTAGAGACGATAAATGTAGATTGGATAAAACAGTGTGTAGACGAAATCCTGCCCTTAATTCTGGGTATCCTGTTTACTTCAGTGAAATCCTCCTTTCTTGAGTAAGAAAAGTACATTTTGGCCCATACTCTGAAAAGACAAGAAATGGATAAGCGTCAGGGGGAAAATAGAAGGATTTTTTTTTTCCTGTTTGTGATTAAAAATAAAGAAGTAAATAATAAAGGGATTTGACTAGCGTTGGTGCTTAGGATGGGGTATGACTGGGCTCCTCAGCATATATAACAAAAGATCAAAGGGATCTCTGCCTCACATAAGTAAAGGAGTTCTTGGAGTGAAGGCTGTGTTGTTTTTCTTTAGATGAGAACTGGAGGAGAGTTAGGATAATGAAGGTGTTATCTATTACACGTTGAGAAAACATCAGAGCCAAACCATCGAAGCCTTTATACGGACATTACACGTGGCTGCCTATTTGCCATTTGTTTCCTAAATTTCCTCTAATTTGCTCTTCAGCAAACATTCACCTTGGTTAAATAGGGCTCGGCTCAGCAATATTCTGCGGAACCGCAGCGTTTCCTGGCTCCGGCCACCAAGGCTCTGCAGGATTTTCACTGCTCAGGTGTTGCAAAGCCTAATCCTTATTCAGGAACCAAAATGATCCACTTTCCTTGCCTGCGGTGCTTGGATCCCTGCCTTTGGCAGTAGCCCCAGACTCCTGCAGAAGATGAAGACATCCCTCCATGCCTATAGATGGAAAGGCGCCAACATGGATGCCATCAGAAGGACGCAGCTGAGCATATGCTGAGAAAATTGTGGCATCCATACTGTACATGGGGAAGGGCTGACTGAACACACCAGTTTGTTGAAGCTTATGGCCCTGAAAAGGAAACATAGGTTTCCTGTAAATGTCATTCAGGGATATGCTAACTGTTATTTCCTGGCGCTGGATCATGATGCTTTCAACACATTCTGTTCATCTACCTCTGCTGCCTGCCTGCCTGGCTGTGCACAGTGATAGCTCTCCTGTCTTCTCACCTTTCCCTCCTCCCTGCGCAAGGCTAAGGTAAGAGACGCTCAGGCAAAAGGGAAAAAAAATGGCTTGGGAATGGAGCACCTAGGGAAAAAAATTAAAAGAGATGGTTCGGTGTTGTGTGCCTTGCCCTGGTTGCCACCTTACTGGTGTGCTTGGGCTCCATCCCTGTGACTCCATTAAGAGGGAACTGGTCCCCTGGTGCTGTTCTGCCTTGGAATTCCATTTGTACAGATTGCTTCCAGCCTTAGTGTCCCTGCCAGGGCTGCTCTGCTGTAGAATCTTCAAACATTTCTCCAAGTACCTCCTGCAATGTGAGTTGTCTCTTTGGCTGCCTGCGTTCCTCATGTGCCTCCTTCCCTCCAGGTGCTGTGTTTTGGGTGGAGGTGGCAGCCAGTGGGATGGGGCGTCCAGGAGAAGTGGAGTCAGGCGTCAGCATCGCACCTTCCACCTTGGGATGGTACCTGGGCCTGTCTGCTTATCCCTCTAGGGCAGAGAAATTAAAGGAAAAGAGGTAAATTCTTACAAATCCATAGGTGCAGGCTGCTGAGGGCATCCTTCCAAGTCAGGAGCATGGACCCTGAGCTTTAGTCCTGGTGATGAAGGGGCTGTGTTATCTATTCCAGCTCCATGCCGCGCAACACACCAACAAAAAGCAAGTTTCCGTGTCTGGTGAATAAGAACCATTGTTTTGGGGATAATGAGGCTCCACTCCCCTTTGGCTCGCTCTGAAAGGCCCCGGCACTGGCGAAGGTGCCGTGCCGCGGGTCCGCCGAGCGCGTGCTGAGTGCGGCGGTGGCAGGGTCAATTTTCACAGCTACCATGAAACGCCACGGGCGCGAGTTTGTGCTCCGTGTTTCACTGTATCAACCCTCCACAAACAAGCACTTGGCCACAGGACTGCCACCTCCTACCAGCCGCCCCTTGCCACCCGGCCCTTGTCTTCGCTTCGTTAGATTTCCACTCCCCGCTCCTTGCACAATTCAAGAAAGGCAACAAATTAAAAATTTGGTATTTTCTAAATTTCTCTGTTTCCATACTTTGTTTCTATATTGGCATAATCCTAAAAATTCTATATTCTTACACAGAGGAAAAAAAAGTAGATTAAAACTGGATACCACTATGTCAATTTATATTGTACCACAAATAACGCTTTAATTAGCACGATAAGGAAATCATGATAACACAAAACTAAGCAGGTGCTCAATCATATCAGGACAGTCAGGAAAATTGTGGTCAAAGCTCCAGGTGAAATCCAGTGATGTAGTGGAGTCTTTGAAATGCTGACATCTCTTTTGAACTGCTGAAATATGAATATAAGCTCTTGTTTTTTTAATTATTTCTATTTTGGACTATCTGTGTTTGGGAAGTTCTGACCTAAGTGTCCCATGTCATATGCAGTGAGAGTAAGGAACCAAAAAAAGACCTTTTTATCATTATTATTTTCAATAGGTGTTTTCCTAAGCAAAAAAAAAATCCTAGGTTTTATAAGAGAAAACCATTCCTATTTGAAATAGGAAGCGTGGCTTGCCAAAATGCTGCAGGAAGACCCCCATGGTGCCAGTCAGGCAGCAGGGAGCAAGGAAAACACCTCACTTGGGATGCGGATTCTCTGGATCAGAAAGGGAAAGTACAGGAAACGCAGGAAAAAGGTAGAGTTAAAGCAAGGAACAGCAGCACTGATTTCTGTGGAGAACATAAGCCCGGGAGATCCCAGGGGTTTGCTGGTGTCTGGTGGCCCACAGGGGCTCATCAGTGGCCATCCCCAGAGATCTCTGGCCCACTGGGGACAAACCACACCGTGTGTATCCCCCGCCTGCTGTGGAGTTTGGGGTGCCCGGTTTTGGGTTACCTTGTCCATCCTCCTGTTTCTCCTTGGAGGGTTTGGGGGCAGATGCTGAGCATTTTTGGAGAATTGTTCCCTTTGGAGCATGCCATTTCTCCACCTGTCAGCAACGCAAACAAACAAAGGAAAAGCCAAAGAAAAGCAAGATTTTAGCCACACAGATCTACTTTACAGCTGGCTCTGCGCATGACCAGGCTGACTTGGAGTGGAAACATCTCTGAGGCAAATGGCGACGCTTAACACAAGGAGCCAAAGGAAGCATTGCTGTCAGGATGCCTCTTCCAGCCATTCCCAGATGCAGAAAGAAGCAGCATTCCCTGTGTTTCCCTCCAGGAAACAATGATTGCTCATGCAGGATGCATTATTAGATACCTGTTATTTACTAAGGCAGTTGAACTAAAGACCTGGGCACTACTGGACCCAGTTCATGGATATTTATTGCACCAAATCCAATCTATAATATAGTGTCAGCCTTGTACCAAAGCGAGGTAGTTGTATTTATGATTATTAGTACAATATTGAATCATCCTGAACCAATTACTGGTCCAATTACTGTGTCATTATTATCTTCTGAATAGGGCTTGATTTGTCTGTGATAAATATGATGCAATTAAACTACCTTTTTACATAATAAAACACTGCAGGTGTTTATTCTTAAGGGTTTACGGATACCAACAACCAATAGATTTAATTAAAAAAATCCTTGAAATAAATGTGAATTTCATTAAATTGTTCTAGCACTGGTGAGTATTTTAAGACTATCTACCAAAAGATTCTCTCCCTATAATCTGTCTTAAAAGCTATGCTAAGTGCACAAAAACAATGACTTCAGCTTTTTAATGTTTCAATAATTAATAACATTTCTTTAAAGAACGTGTAATTGGTCTGTAATAGTATAACTTAAGAAACAAAAAAGTTATGTGGGTCAAATTGCTATTACCGTTGTGTCAGTGCGAGGGATGAATGTATGCTGGCTTAACGAAAAATCTTCTTAAACTCAAATTTTCTGCTCCATAATTTTAAATTTAATCTTACATTTTTAGCACTACCGCCATAAACACGATATTGACTTCACTCCTGTTTGGTACTAGCACTGGATACAGAACTACATTGTGCTGGCTTTAGATTATGAAAAGAACGGATCATTAATGTGAAATCCTACCTGGAACTATTTTGTGTCTCAGCACTGGGGATAAATACTACAGCTTTAGCTGTAAACCAGCTGAAGTCAATACAGTGTGAATGGGTATAAAACCCATTGCTGGGCTGGGTTATGCTGTCAGAAAGGAGAATCCCCTTTCCCAGCCTTGCTGTTGGGCTTCCCTGTGCTGCAGAATCCGAAGGAATGGTGATGTCGGTATTGCCTTTTTCCTCCCTCCCACTGCTGAATTCAGCACCTGATCATCAGATTTGGGGTTATCTTGTGTGTGTTGGGTTTGTCTTTTCTCTCTGTGGATTGTGGTGGCACAGGATGTCAGGAGAAAGAGCAGGGCTCCTGGAGACAGGCCAGATGTTGGATATTGGAAATTTTTTTGTGTTGGAGCAGAAAGGGCTCAAAATTTCTTCTACCAATACATGTAGCTGAGTCCAGGAGAGGAAGGAGCTTGTGATGCAGTTTGACAGACACAGGGAGGAATGAGGAGAGTTGGTCAGGAACTTCAGAGGAAGGGTGATGCTGACCCACACCAAAATGGGCTCGTGGACCCCTGGCTCTGCAGCAGGGAAGCTCCCAGGGCTCCAGGCTCCAAAATAACCCTTGCATCTGCAGGTTTGCTTTTATATCTGAATTGCATTTGATCATTATCGGCTAGATCCTTTTATGCACACTTCCAGACATCTGTATTCTTTCCACTGAATGCATTCTCAGGAGTATCTGTGAGATGCTTTAGCAGGGGATCTCTCCTGGCTGTCTAACCCTTACCAGGAGTGCCCGTGGCTCTGTGGAAATAGCATTTCCTACAGCTCCTGTCAATACCCCAGCTTCCCACCCTGCACCCCTGGGATGTGCCTCTGCACCTCCACAGCTTCACCCATTCCCTCCCATCCATCTTCCCCGCAGCACGGGCCAGGCTGGATGAAAAAATAAAGCTTTTTCAAAAGGTTTATTAAGCAAGATGTAAGGTCAGGCTTTTAGCTGGAAGGCTGGAAACGAAAGGTTACAAGCAAAACAAATACAAACACAATCCCAGCCTAAGCTTAAACAACTGGATTCCTTTTCAATTGCTTGGTCTGGTTTCTCAGATCCTGCAGACATACTGCAGCTGTTGGGATTTGAAGCAACCTAACTTCTGCCCTAAATCCTGGTGCTATGGTCAGGCACAGGCAGCTTGGCTTCCCTCCTGTTCCTCCTCTGGCTGTAGCTCCTGGGGCACATTGGCAGTCTTCTGGTTTGAGACAGGACCTGTTTTTTGGTGGAATGACCCTGCTGTAGACACAGCACGTAGGCAGTGTGTGTTTCCTCCTGCTACCCCTCACCTCTCTGGGCAGCACCAGAGCAGATCTGGGTGCTCCCATGCTGGAGACCAGATCTGGCTGCCCCCAGCTTGGCTTTGAGATGCTCAGAAAGGCTTTGGGGGATGCTGATGCCTTCAGCCCCACTTTTATTCCTCGTTCCCACCTCAGGAACTGCCTGCTGACCATTCTCACCCATCCCTGCTCCTACAGCCAGGTATGGAATAATTCCTACAGCATCCCTCTTGCTTGCTGTGTAGGACCCACCCAGGGGTCTGCACTGCACTGCCAACCCCCTGAGGGGTTTTGGCACCAAAGCAGGAAGAAAAGATGAAGTTAATTACATTTTCAACTTGTTTGTGAAGTAAAATCAAGACTGATTAGGGCAGAAAGTTGTGATGAGGAGCGATGAAATAACCCAGGTCAGCTTCGTGCCTGGTTGGGGATGTTGCACTGTCTTGGATGATGATGCCCGGATTTAAATTAGTCACAGCCCCACTCCTGAGCACGGATCAATAAACCCTGGAACAGAAACACACAGGGAAGCAGAGATATATTATGGGAGAAAAAAAACCCCAAAAACCTCCCAATGAAATGATAATCTAATGGAAGCATCCTGGATAGCTAATTCTGATAATTCTTCAAAGCAGCCAACATATTTGGGATTCTACTGTAGCCCCTCTGCCAGCAAGACCTCGGGTCCCTGTTGGCATCCAGCATCAGTTTTGAAGTCTGTATCCCTGGGATGTCTCTGCCAGGGAGCACCAGGGAGCATAGCAGCTCTCAAACACAAAAAGTATTAATGGGTGGATAATAGCCCACCTTGTAATAATTTGCCGAGAACCTGATACTTTTATCATTTGTCACAAACAACTCCATGGTGTAATACTATAGGAAGTATCATTGGTGCTATAAAAAAAGTGATGGTGCAAATTACACTTCTCTTTCTGCTGAATGGTGCTAAATAGCAGGGAGTTCCCATTCTTTTATTGCCAGGATTTCGATAATTGTGGATGTGCATTTGCAGGGATCAATTGATAATTTGGATCACATGCTGTCAATATTTCATTTTCTCTATATTTTTAAATGAAAGGAAGAAGCCCAATTTCACAGGGGTAAGATTAAAAAAAGAATCTCATTTTGTTTTCCTGTCTGTTGTTGAGGAAGAAAGCTCATTTCTCGCAGCATAAAGGGATATTAATGAATGCAAAGAGCATTTTCCATATTGCAGAATAAAATTTACTGTTCTAACCAAAGATATTTTATATAAATTAAGAGTTTGTTTAAAAAAAAATCGAAAATAAGAACTCAATTCTAGACAATGCTTAATTTAAACTAAGTGTTAAAATAAAAGCAATAACACTGAGAATAAATTAATGAAGTACAATTAACTATATTTACAATAAGTGGTTTGGTTGGAAACACCTATTCCCTGCACTGATAAAATAAAACCTGCATTCTGCAAAAGCTGAAATAAGTTAAATGAAGATGCTTTTAACAAGGTTATTACTTAAGCAGTGACAGGTTTACAGATTTTAGCACCATTGGGTTTTCACAGGAGCTGCAGCAAGTGCTAAAATAACACACACCTTCAGGTTCATTAAATTCACCAGTGTGATGAAATAACTGATATTTTTCTATATTACTATAGTGCCTCAAAGAACTGACTATAAATAAGATACACTAATAACAACTGTTTGCAGTGCTAAAACAATAAAATAATTCTTGCAGGCTTATATGCAAAGGAAGAAATAAGAGTAAGGCAGACTGTTAGCAGAGTTATATCTGGTGGCTTTAATTCTACTGGTGCCATGCCTTCAGCCATTTACTTATCATAGAAATGCCCCATAAAATGTTTTATCACTCATTGTGGCAGGAAGAAATTTGTTTAAAGGCTACATAAAGAGGGGGCTTCTGTCCCGAAATGCTCTCTAATCTGGTGTTTATTGGAGCATTTCTGAAGCCCAGCTTATGCGAAGAACTGATTTTTAAAAAGGAGCATTTCAGATGGCAGTAAATCCCACATTATGCCCTGTTTGGGAAAGAACCAATGCTGGGGGAAAAGAAGCAGATTTCTAATAAATCAATGGAGTGTGGCCTTTGGAGACCTGGGAGGCATATGGACAGTAATAGAGTATCCCAGGTTGTTCCGTGAACGATTCCATCTGGATGAGGGCTCGCTGTAATTCGCAGCCTCCTTCTCCCCTAAAACACCTCCAATCTCCCCCGCAGCCCCTCTCTCAAATGTCAGACCACCTGGGATCCGCAGCTGTTGGGCTGAAAGCGGAGCTGCCGGGGCGGCCACAGCCCCGCTGCCATCGGGGGGAAACCGGGGCAGCCGGGGCTGGGGGTCTGCACCAGGTGTGGTATTGAACACTGTGTTCCATTTTATGTATAAATATGGCTTTAATGCATTTTATATAGAATGTCCTATTGCCAGTAGGACAAAGCAGAAAGGCTTTAGGATGGAGGTCAGGTTTAGATTAGAGATTAGGAAGAAATTTTTTGCTCAGAGGGTGGTAAGACCCTGGTACAGGTTGCCCAGGGAAGCTGTGGCTGCCCCTGGATCTCTGAAAGTGCCCAAGGCCAGGTTGGACAGGGCTTGGAGCAACCTGGGATAGTGGAAGGTGTCCCTGCCCATGGCAGGAGGTTGGAATTACATGAGTTTTAATGTCCTTCCACCCCAAACTGTTCTGTGATTCCATGATTCTGTATATATGTGTGAGCATATGTACATATATATAATCACACATGTATTTAAACATATCTTTGCATACCTAAGCAGTTGGAATAGCTGTTTCCAGTGCAGCTTTTGGTCTCCATGTGGGTTCTGTTGCCTCCATTCTGATGGAGAGGTGAAGCAGGAGTCACTCTGTTGCAGACAGAGGGCTTAAACCGCATGTAAATGGGCTTAGTCAAGCCCAGGATGTCACAGGCTGGCTTCAATTTTGCAGTGTTATATCTTTCCTCTGAGCGATTTGCAATTTTGTTCTCTGGTACACCCATAGAATCCCAGACTGGTTTGGGTTGGAAGGGACCTTAAATGTATCTCATTCCACTCCCTGCCATGGGCAGGGACAGTTTTTACTTGACCAGGTTGCTCAAAGCCCCATCCAACATGGCCTTGTACAAAAACTCTGTAATGTGACACTTGGGGACATGGTTTGTGGTGGGCTTGGCAGTGTTACATTAACAGTTGGACTTGATGGTCTTAGAGAGTTTTTTGAGCCCTGATGACTGTGTGACTCTGTGATCTGTAGGCTGCTGTTTTGCTCAGCCTCAGGGATGAGTGTGCAGCCCACCGTGCTCCAGAGGCACTGCTGGGTGAAGGCACTGGGGGATGCACACCTCAGGTACGCGACATATGAAGAGAACGTTGCACCTGGGCAAAAAGCTTTTAATTTCTCCACTTTGTTTATAACCCCCTTGTAACATCTCTCTGAGAAGAGCGATAGGACCATTTTATTGGTGAGTATACAGAGCCACTGTGATATTCAATGACTTCTTAGGCCTCAGACACGAAAGAGCTGTTACTGGCCCATAAATGAAAAAGATGTTTTTCATTAGAAGTCCTTTATCTCAGGAGTTTCCCTCCCACCTGGAATTTACACAGCTCACACTCAGCGATCTTTTGGAGTTATTAATCCATTTAGATGTTTGGTAAACTGCGTGAAACTTTGGGAGCGAGTTGGGTTCGAGTGCCTCGTGCTGTTAATAATTTATGTTTCCTGAGAAAAGAAAATTGATCCGAAGCATCCTGGAGAGGCCAATCCATGCTGCCTCTGTGATCAGCTGAGACACAAACTAAATGTGAGGAATGAATGGAAATATATTGTGGAGAAAACTGCACAGACCCATCCCAAGCCAGGAGGTGCAGATCTGGTGAGGGTTGTCAAAGGGAAGAGCACGGTGTCCTTTGAAGCCCGGTCATGGAGACAAGGATGTGGGAAAAGATCCTGCAGCAAAAAGTGGTCAAAAGTTCTTAAGAGGAGGAGGAGAGCAGCTCTGTTTCCTGAAGGCAGCACTCCAGATCAAACAGCTCTTTGTGGAAATGTTCAAAAACAACCCAAACCACCTCATCCTGGGTTAAAGATGAGCTCCAGTACCTGGGGCTGGATGGGAGGTCAAAGGAGGAGCACTGGGGGACATCAGTAGATGCTGAGGCTGTGCTGGAGCTATGAGATGGACCTGTTGTGTCAAAGGTAAGAGTTTACATTTTCTCCTAAGAAAGAAAAATGTTCAGAAAATAATCCCTAATGGAATTTGGGAAGTGTTTGCTGAGCTTTAATTTCATCCTGGATACACTGATTCATCCTTTGTTTCTCTTTGCTGTTACTGTGTTTAAAGTAACTTCTGCTAGAAGTCACACATATCTGACCCAAAAATACAAGAATTTCACAGTCTCTGAGGAAATGTGATGAAGGGAGGTTTTCTGGAGCTTTTCAGCTGGGAATGGAGCCTCCTGCCCATTTGTTTACCACAGAGGAAGCCCAGGAGAAGGATGAAGTGCTGGAGTGAAGGAGGTGATGCAGAGGTCACTGCAGGCTCCTGCTGTTTCTGGAAGTTTCTGTTTTGAGGCATGTGCTGACTTTAGACAGGTAAGCCACCATGGACTGGTAGAACTTTTTATCAGATATGTTTCCTATGTGTTTTAATTGCTACACGTGAATAAGCATGTAAATGAATGCTGGATGCACTTCTTGTCTTTGTGTGAGCTGTATAGATAAATTCATCTACATATTTATGTGCCCTTATCAGTCTTGATACCCTACTTGTTAATATGATGGTGTCATCTAAGTTCTGTCACACTTGGTTCAGGACAGATTCACTAACTGTCCCTTCTACCCTGGCAAACAAGTACCTATTTCAGTGAGGCAAATCCAGAACAAATCCCTTGATCAGGGGAATCAGGTTCTTTTACCATTCTTGCTTAAAAATACTGGGAAATGTTCATACTCAAAGAAAAATGAGATCTCTGACACTGAAAATGCAGTTAATTCATATGGTATAGTGAGGTAGAATAATCAAATGATATGTTTGTATAAATTATTTTCTATGTTGTAAAACCTTGGAATCATGGAATGGTTTGGGTTGAAGGGACCTCAAAGACCATCTTGTTCCATTCCATGCCATGGGCAGGGACACCTTCCACTATCCAAGGTTGCTCCATCCCCCATCCAACCTGGCCTTGGACACTTCCAGGGGTCCAGGAGTAGCCACAGCTTCTCTGGGCAACCTGTGCCAGGACCTCACCATGCTCACACAGAGGAGTTTGATGGTGGCACATTGTTTTGTAAAAACGTTCCTGCTCTGGTCCTTGACACATCATGGTTTGGCACAAAACACGTCCATTGTTTGCACCCTGCAAGCATCACATGCTAATCATGAGGAGTTGTTCTGCTCTCAACACACCTGTGAAACACTGAGCTGGGTCACTGCCTCCGTGTTTATCCCTCTGTGCCCACGGCATCAGACCAGGAGAAGCAAACACAGCCTGAGGGCAGGTGACGTGTCAGAGCAATAAAGTGTCACCCTGGGCTTTCAGTCCTTGGCTGCTCTATCGAGATGCTGGTCAGGGTGCCAAGTTTAAAGCTGTTCCTAATGATTTGCCACTTTGCTGTTGAAACTGAAGTAGGAGCAGGAACATATCGGCTTCGGCCAACCAGTAATCGGTGCTTGAAGGCGATGAGCACCAAAATACTTTTTGGCCACTGCTGATTCATTTTCTCTAAATTCCAAGGGGAAGATGTCACATTTTTGCCTTTTTATCTTTCCTTGCAGGTTCAGTGCTTTCTGGAGCTTTTGCAGAGTGCCAGGTCCACAGTCTGGTTTAGCAAAGGCCACTGGCCTGTGTTCCTCTCCCATGGGGCCCACGTGAAAAACAGGAGTCTGAGAAGCAGAGTCAAGGTTTGTAACCATCAAATTATAGAATGATTTGGGTTGGAAGGGATCTTAAAGATTATCACATTCCATCCCCACCATGGGCAGGGACACCTTCCACCATCCCAGGGTGCTCCAAATCCCATCCAGCCTGGGCTTGGACACTTCCAGGGATCCAGGGGCAGCCACAGCTTCTCTGGGCTCCCTGTGCCAGGGCCTCACTCACACTCTTTCCTCACAGGGAAGAATTCCTTTCTAATCTAACCCTGCCCTCCATCCCTGATGTATTTCTCGTTCACAACATCAGTGTACTAAGTCTGCTGGAGTTTTTAGGCACATTTAACTTATTCATCACTGAATCCTGGAAAAACATGCAGAGATCTTCTCCATTTCCTGTTTTGTTGTTTTCATGAAGGTTTATCAGATCTCCGTACATCCGACATTCAAACACCCTTCAAGAAGGGAATGCTGGACCATGGTTGAGGGTCTGGTGGTCTCTGCAGTGGTTTTGCACAAGTTGTCTAGAAAAAGGACAAAGTTTCCTGGGTGAGAATTTGTGGCATGAAGGTCTGAGTAAGAGGAACTGTACTTTCCATTGCATCACTGACTTTTCAGCCCAGAGCTTTCCCACATCTCACAAGCTGCTTTGAGCCTGTGCAGTTGGCAGAGTGGAAAAAAAGGGAATTGAAGAAGCAAAAATAAATATTAAAGCACGTAAGAATTAAATATCACCTATTCAAATAGCAATTATGCTGTTGAAAACAAGATCACCACACCTGTACAAGAAAAGACAACCAAGCCTAAAACATCTGTTTGGATCCACCTGCCAAGCACCTGTTCCTCTGTTTCAATGCCATTTGATTGCTGGAGATGTAGAGGCTCTTGTGAGGTAATGAGTGATTTTACATTATGCATGATTGAAAACAGGTGTTCTAATGCTGTACAATTCTATGCATGAATAATTCAGTTTGTTTAGAGCAAGATCTTTAAAAGAAATATGGTCTTTATTTTTTTTTATAAATATTAAGGTTATTCTCTGCAATGTATGGTGGCTGGTCTTTTCAGCAGGCTCACTGATGACCATTTTTGTATAATTTTATGGGTAGGAAATAACACCGTGAAAGGTAAAAAAAAATAATTATACCTAAAGCACATAAGCAACGAAAATTGAAAGCTTTCTTTAGCAAGGAGGGGGGAAAAAACCTGTCAGTGTTCTAAGGGAGAAAGCCAGATGACTTTTGGCAAAGCCTGCTTCTCACCACTAACAAAACAGCCCAAGAGCTTAATTATAGAGAGGGGTGAATGTGCCTCAGGGATAAGTAAGTAGCTAGTCCGTCTCTTGGTCCGAATTCCAGCTGAGTCTGAATACGTTTAAGAATTTGGGTTGTTTTTTTCTCTCTCTCTCTTTTTCCTCATGATTATGAAAAGGTTTCTTGCACAGTTGTATGCTTTGTGCTGATGGAAGATGCTGCAGACTCAGGTCTTTATCCACAGACCGGTTTCCATGCTGGGAACTGCAGGATAGATCAGCCCATGCTCCTCATCATGGAGAATTCAGCAGCTGCTTGCGATCATCTCCCAAAGATGAAGGAGATGTGGAACTCAAACTGAGAGATGCAGCTAAGCTTGCAGCATCCCCTCTGCCTCTTCCCAAAGTAAGCAGTGTAGCTGGAGTGGCTTCAGCCAGGAGAATTTTGAGCTGGGATGAGACAAACTGCAGCATCCAAAGGTTTTCCTGCCACGATGTGTGCCTGCTCTCTCCTTGTTCCCTCAGCTAGGGATGGAATTCAGTTCAGCAATTTTAGTTTAGCAACAAGGGTTGTAATTAGCGTCTGTTGTGGTGTTAGTTTTTATTATGGGCGCTTTCTGTGGTGGGCAATGTGAAAACTTAGTGAGGGTGAAAGGAGTGGAGAAACTGAGAGTGAACAGAGGGTTTCAGACCTTCCAGATCTTCCTGTCTATTGCTGTTGATGTAACAAGGAAGTGGGAAAAGAGCAAAAGAGAAGAAAGAAAATGAAATTATTGATTTGAAAGAAGGAATGAACAAAGGTTTCCCAGACAGGTGGAAGATGCCTCATCTCTGGAAACATCTGAGGCCAGTTTGGACAGGGCTCTGAGCAACCTGGTCAAGTTGAAGATGTCCCTGTTCAATACAGGAGTTTTGTATTAGATGGCCTTTTGAAGGTCCCTTCTAACCCAAACCATTTCATGATTCTAGGAAAGAAAAGAGGCTGGAAGTGTTACTAAAGCCTGCTGTAGTGCTCTGTGTTAATTAAAAAATGCACCGTGGTGCAAAAGCACCAATTTTTCGGGCTGCTCATGTATAACCTGAGCAGGTTTGCATCCAGTGGCTGTAGAGGTTGCTGCAATAAACTTCAGCATGTTCTGTGGGTTCAGGCAATATAAAGAGGAAAATTCAAGAAACCAAAACAATCAGGTGTCACCCAGGACCTCACTGGGTAAACAGGGGGAGTTCAAACCCTGTGGCGCTCACTGCCCAGGGGACATCAGGTCAGGGTTCCTGCAGGACCTAAAAGCAATGATTCTATGGCCAAACCTGGCTAAGTTGCAGACATTTAGGGGTTTAGCTGAAGTGGATCTGTAATCTTTCAGTATTTTATATACAGTAAGTTACAGGAGACTGTAAATTAGAGTTTATAATACCCTATCCATTCAGCTACTGACACAGTATCTAAGGTAATCTGACCTGCTTCACAGACCATGAGAAAAATCCTCATGTAAAGTCAAAAAGATGAATTACAGAGAGGTAGAGGAATTTGTCTCAACTCAGATTTTGGGTTAATTCCCATGTCGGGCAAAAGAATGTTTCCCCAGGCTTTACCTGAATAAAGTTGGGGAGGTTTAATAGAGGCCCTACAGGGCAAGGGATAAACTCTGCTCCCTTGGAGCCAATGACCATGTCATCAGAAACATGGGTAGGAATCAAAGTGAAAGGAATGAAGGAAGAGATCACCCAGAGAAGAAAAACAGTAAGGATGAAATATTGTAAGGAAAAAGTGTTTGTTTTTTTCTGGAATGATAAGGAAGAGGAATACATCCTGGTAGTTTGAGTTTCTGCAATGACGAAAGCTTTTTCTTTTCACTGGGAGCTGTTCTCCCCTTTAACAATAAGAAAAGAACTTAAATCTCATCTTTATAAAGTGCTGGATGAGGGAGGAAATGAAGAGGGGTGATGTGGCATCTGTTGGGGTTGAGGATGCCTGGACTCCTGAGGGTTTATCTGTCCTGGTGCAGATGAAGGGAACTCACAGGTCCCACTGGGCAGCTGTGAGAGAGGCAGGACATTCCTGCTCCTTCCTGACTCCTTCCCACTGTTTTGCAATCATGATAGATACTGAAGGCTTCCTTCAGCTTGGTGGAGGAATTTCCTGTGGATCTACAGATCTTTCCCTGCCCGCCTCCCCTTTCCCAGTAACAGCTGCATTATAGAACACCTTATCTGATTGTTTTTTAATTAATGTTAGGGGGTGTTTTCTGTCTTGTGCTTTAAATCCAGCACACGGCTCTCCCAGAGACATACCTTTTTCTTAGCCCTGCAACATTCTCAGTACTGAAATGACCCACTTGTCCTTGCAGTTGAATCCTGCAAGGGCAAAGTGTGTCTTGGTCGTGTTCTGTTGGGTATTGACCAGTCAGATGCCTGCAGGAGAGAAAGTTTGGCTTTCCACCTTCATTCCTTTACTGCATGGTGTCAGAAGGAAACAGCGTTTTCCAGAAACACATCCCAAAGAAAACCATCAGAGTTTGTCTTTTGCAAGGATACCTGTGTGACTGAGGGCTGTTCAGAGGTTTCCAGATGAGGCAATGAAAGATGAATGGGGAGCTCCCTGATATCCGTGCTGGGTATGGAAACATTTAGTTTCTGAAACCTTTTGATGTACTCAGATGGAAGTCGTTCCATAAATCAAAAGTAAGTATTTACCTTTCCTGTATACACCTCCTGTGATTTATTAGGTAACTGTTTCTTGTCATCGTTACCCTCCAAATTATTTGACTTTGGTTTCCCCTCACGAATTAACCAGGCTATGACGAATCACGGAATCACAGAACGGTTTGGGTTAGCAGGGACCTTAAAGCTCATTTATTCCACCCCCTGCTGTGGGCAGGGACAACTTCCACTGTCCCAGGTTGCTCCAAACCCCATCCAACATGACCTTGGACACTGCCAGGGATGGGGCAGCCACAGCTTCTCTGGGCACCCTGTGCCAGGGCCTCCCTACCCTCACATGGAAGAATTTCTTCCTAATGTCTAATGTAGATCTTTTCTCAATTTTAAACCAGTTCCCCGTGTCCTATCACTACAGGCCCTTGTAAGAAGTCACTCTCCAACCTCCTCTATGTCCCCGTTGTGCACTGGAGTGCTGCTATGAACATACAGGAACTTTTCCATTGCTTACTGGGAGTTCTATTTCCCTGATATCTCTGTTGCTACAGCAGAGGTGACATAACAAGGTCCTTTCTCTAGGTACCAGTGGTCCCATTTCCTAAACCAGTAGTTCACTCCTTCTTACCCACAGTTAAAATCCTGTTGAAACTGTCAAGAGTTGTTTCCACCTCTTTAATTTCGTTTGAGAACGAAATCCTTCACTTCTTTGTATGCAGAGGCTGCTGTGGCCTGGATCTCATCTTGTCTTCTAGTAACATCTTCCAGATTTGTTTTAAACTGATTAGACACTGCTGAAGAATCAGCTTCTCTCCCCCGGACAGTACAAAGCCAAGTGTTGACAGAGCTGGCTCCTGGCCATCGGCTCTGTGATGACGCAGCATCGCATCTTTTGACAGCCCTGGTTTCGTTTGGGGCACTCTGAAACATTCCCACACCCTGACGAATTAAAATAAAATAAATTACAGAGTGGCAGGAGACTGCAATTAAAAAAAGAAGTGTCGGCTTGACCAGAGAGTTGCTTTAATTAAAGGACTTATTCTATACACTGGAGCAAGGAATCAGAAAGTTATTTCTGCCCTTCTAATGTGGCTGCAGTTTCCCTCTGAATTTTGGTTTTGAGAAACAGAAGATTATCCTTTTTATTGGGCTATGGAGAGAAATTATGGGGAATGAGCTGAGTGATTTTAAAATTCTCTCAGTAGGAGTGGGAAAGGAGGGAAATACTTGTCCTTCCTTAACTAAATAGCTTCCAATGCAGTTTAGAAACAGCGACACTGATTTCAGGGTCCCATCTTGGCACAGAAATGTATTTAAGCCACTGGGATCATGTATGTTTCCACCATCTAGACTCTTTTCTGGATGGAAATCATCCTGCCTTTAAGTATGAGGAGGAAATACAGAAGGTCACAGTAACAAATACTGTTTCTGAGATTCATTTGTCCCTAAAGGTTAATAAAGCTCATCAAGAAATACATTGAAATGTAGCAAAGTTATCTCTAACATTCGAGGTTTCCCATCACAGTGTCCTAAGAGATGTCCTGTGGTTTGACACATAATTAATATGTTTATTTATCTTAGCTTGCTTTTTAAACATCCATCACCATAATAGCCAAATATAAACATTTCATCCTGTTTTGTAAAGAGCCTATGGTCCATTTTATTGCAACAGTCACTTTCCCAGCTCCCACCAGTGACACGGAGTGGATGCCTGACTAAAACCACCAAATCCCCAAAATTTTCTCACCACTTTTGCTGGAAGCTCTTATGTTTACAAACTTGTGGAAAATGTGCCTCTTTTGCCTCCTTTGAGTGTCATGGGAACACAAACCGAGGTCTGATCCAGTAGCACTGCTCGGTGCTGCCTGGTGCTTCTCGGGGGTCTCATCATCCACCCACCAGGTTGTTCCAGAGTCCAGCTTAAAGTTACACTCTGTTTGCCAGCATCCACGATCCCAAACAATTTTACAATTAACCTCACTTGAGTAATAATATCCGACAATTTTTCAGACAAAGAGAGCTAATATTTTTGCTATTTATTCAAGTTAAAGCATTGAGATGTCCTCATTACTCTCATTTTAACTTATGGGATGCCCAAGGAATATTTGTTAGAATTATTGGCTTCAGCTTATGCTGTTTGTAACTCACTTTTTATAGACTTGACTGGTCAGGTAATTTCCACAGTATTGTTTTTGGCTCCTTAACTGGATCCCATCCAAGTTTGCAAAATGCTTCTACAGAGATAAAGGAGCACATTCCAACATCCTGTGAAATGTCAGCTGAATATCCAGTGTTAGATGTGTGGAGATAACCTGGGTAGAGCTGCCAGATGCTGTAATTTCTTGCTTGGGAGTACCAAACACCCTGAAGTTACCAAGACAGTTCTGCCAAAAGAAGGAAAGCAAATGTAAAGGAGAAAACAAGGAGAGTGAGGAAGATAGTGTCCAAACACTGCAGTTTGATGTTTAAAATGTGACGCTTGCCACTTTTTCCTAATAGGAAAAGCAAATGCAGCACTATTATTTTATACCAAAGAATGGTAAGGTAGTTGATGTAAGTAAAAAACTTCCATTGTGAAAAGTATTAAATATTTTTTGATGAAATATATAATCCGACATTTTAAAAAAAAGAATACAAATGTAACTCTTATTTGAGTCCAGGTGAGCAGCGCATGATGATAAAATAAGATGTAGCAGAAGCATAAATTGAAAATGGCAAATAATGCTTTTTTTAAAAAGAATTTTGTTATATAATACATTTTTATTAGACATTGATAGTTTTTTAAAGGAGGCCCACTGGAATAAGCAGGTCTCAGAGGTGTTTGATTTGGGCTGTGGAGCCTTCTTTGGGGTTGGACTAGAAGATGTCCAGAGGTCCCTTCCAACCCTAACAATTCTGTGATTCTCCTTTGAGGATATGTGAGAAAGTTATTCCTGAATGTTCAGAGATTTCCCTGCTTTTCATTATCATTCTTTTTTTTGTTCTTAACGAGGGCCAGAACCGTGTGCATGATTTTCTGTGATGGATTCACACGGGAGGTATTCTGGAACTGGCCAAGGACACAGCATTTACAAGAAGGTCCTGACAAGCATCCAAACATCTTTGTGAAGCTTCCATCTTAGATGACCCCATGGAATGTGAGAAATCTTGCTTTTAGGGGAATGGCATCTTCTGGCCAGAGTTATATCCAGAAACCCTGCTGTGCTTAACCCATTCTTGAAATGCCCAGTGCAACGAATTTAAGGGTGGAGGTAGGAATGACATGTCCGTGTTTTCTCAAGAAAGGTGTCAGGAGAGCCCTCAAGCTCTTACTCTGATTTCTTTTCTACTCACAGAACTACCTCTCTGGTAAATAAGGTTTCTGAGAAGATCAGTTGGATATTTGAGCCCCTCATCCTGGAAAAATCAAAAGAATTTGGGTTATCTTCCTCGCTGGCTTAAAAACAGCTCCAGTTAACGGCATTTGGAAAGCCTATCATTTTGAATAGAGTCTTCCACTTCTGAAGGGAGCAAAGTTTATAATTTTGGGTGGAAACCATGTGAAAGTTAGCTGGTTCATCAGGGCTTTGTTTTGCCTTTTTTTGGATTTGTTCAAAATCAAAAGTCAAAGTGAAACTCGGGGGATGTGAACCCGCTTGAATCAAAACCAAGAGAGTGATGTGCCAGATCTCCCATGAACCAAAAACCACTGGGTTCTCACAGTCCTCGTCCAAACAAAAATGCACAAATATAAATCAAATATCCTCTTGCACTCCTCATAGCTTTCACGGAAACAAGACAGAATATTAAAAAGGTCTGCTCAGTTTTGCTGCAGCAACTACCAAAATATCCTGTGATCATTCGATAGCTGGCAGTTAATATCCTGATCTATTCTCTTTCCTTGGTAATCCAGCCCTTTCCAGCTAACACCCGACGTTGGCATGCGCAGCATAACCCCTCCACATCTTCCTCAGTTGTACAATTTCACAGGGAAGACTCTGTACAATTCACAGTCCTTTACATCCCTGCTCAAGGAGCCAAAGAGGGAGATGGATTTGCAATTATATGAAAACTGCAAGCAGCGTGATCAGTACAAAGACAGGACGTGTAACCAGTCTATGGCAACCTGGAGTACTGAGAAAATATTTAATGATATTTTTCCCTGTTATTCACCTTGTTTGAGAACAAACCCTGGCTCCTAAACGAGAGAAGAAAAAAAAGAAAGAAAGAAAAAAAAAAAAAACAATGTTTTGCAGTGCCGTCACTCATCATGCACCAAACAGTTTCTAAAGACATTAAAAAAGTGCTGGTCATGGAAGAACAGCAAAGGTTTCCTTTGTAACTAAGACACACTTGTTTGCAATAACATGTGTGCTTTTAAATGCTGCCAAGTTGCTGAGGCTATCTCTCCTAAATGCAATCTTTAAATATGTAAGTGTTAAAAAAAACAAGGTAATGTTCAAGAAATGTTAAAGAAAAAAAAAGTTTGATCAGATGGTTAAAATCCAGTCAAACCAAAGACAACCTGTTTATGACCTTTCTACGCTAAAAGCTGAAAATGTCATTTTTTTCCCCTGCAAGATTAATTGCCGTCACTTTGGGAGTAGTGAGCTGGACATTATTATATGATGTCAATTAATGATTAAAAAAAAGGTGGTTTGCAAATGTAACGCCACAGTCCCTGGTGCATTACATCATTTCTGAAAGATCTTAACACGTGATAAGCAAAGCACATTTTAACCTAAAAGTCCGAGTGTTACAACCTCGTTTTTGTTGTAACACCCTACGCACAACCTTTTGGCCTTGAAGTCAGTTGCAATAAAATGAAGAAGCCAAAAAGAAAAGGAAAAATAACCTCTTAGAAGGAGAAGACACCCTCCTGTCCTGCTGCCTAAGTGTTAATGCCACGGAATGAGTCACGTTGGAAAAGCTGGTGTTGATCTGAGCGTGTGCACTGTTCTCAGCAAGATCCGTCATCCCAACCTCCTGCTCCGGGCCATAGGAGCTGTGATCCAGGTATCATTCCCTGGATAATGCAGTTATCTCTGCCAGAGCCTTGGAAATGTCACCTGCTGAAAAAAATTACTTTTGCTCAGGCTCTGCTCTCCCTCATGGGGTGACAGTGACCACTTATGGGCCTTATCCAAGTCACTGGATTATTTAGGAGGAGTTTTACCTGTATTTTGCGTCTCCTCCCATTGCAACCTTCCTTTGCAGCAAGTTTGATTTCTTTGTCAGCACCACGCACAACCCAACCCATTTTCCTAAGAGCTCTTCTCCACTTCTAGCATCCAAACGCTGCCGAGGCTCCTTTGTAAATGAACGACACGCATTTAAAATACCTTTGTAATAATAAATACCACATGAACATATGTATCAAGCAAAGGATTTCAATTTTGATGACACTTGCTTCTCAAGAACAGACATTCTGGGAGAAAAAAACATTGCCAGCCCCAAATTGATTGACATTTGTTTACTTAACTCTCTCTTCTTGAAAGTCTGCACACCTATTTCAACCTTGAACAGTTTCCAACTGTGGTATACTGGAACATTTTTTCATTTATTAAGTTCAGTGTTGCCAACCCAAACAAAGAGTAATCAGTGATGATCCAAGCAGACCAAGCTGTCTAGCACCATACAATGTATCTGCATGCTAATTTTCAAATTCCCTCACATTTCCAGAGAACTAATGGGATCATTTTCATTCTGTTACAGCAACTCAACAGTTACTGAATCACCATCTGTGTTTTCGTTAACCTGAATCAGATATAAATTCTGTTATTGCAAGGTAGAGCAGCTTGTTTAATGATTCTTAATCTTTTCTTTAATTAAATCATGCAGCCAACCTGAAAAATCTATCTTAATGCAAATTAGGAGCTTTTTTGGCATTCGCTTACAGTAATGCACTAATAAGGTTAATTTATGAAGGTTCTCTTCCAGTCTGTACAGATGATATTTGTTCGCTGCATATTTTTAGCATATTGTCCCTTTTTGTAATATTTAAAAAAATAATAATAAAAAAATGCTTATTTTCACCCGCACAAAAGAGGGAGGCTGCGATCTGCTTATTGTTTATTAGAAAGTTAGAGCACAGAAAATGAAAATCAGCCTCTCCCTACTGCGAGTATCGGGCTGTGAGGATGCAAAGGCACAATTTGGGAGCCTATTGAATTAAAGGGCTTTGGCCGAGCACTTTCCTGCCTGTGGCTGCTGGAGATCTGGTCCCTGCTCTGATAATCATCTTGAAGACATCAAGGGAGATAGCTTGTTAAAAACCCCTTTTTTTCTTTTTTCTATTTTCAAATTTTTTTTTTCTTGTAAGTGTGAATGAAGAGTTTAAAGAGTAAATAATTCTTGTGAAATAAGCCTGAATACATTTCTCAGTTGCACAATTGCTTCAGCTCTGGGCTCTGATGATCTCAGTCAAGAAAATCTCTGTCTTTGTGAGCATTCCTCCCAACTACAAAATGACTTGAAATCTGTTCAAGTTGCTGAGTAAAGAGTAAGATTTTTTTTTTTTAAATACTTTTTTTTTTTTTTTAAGTTATTTTTCAACACCCATTAGTAAATGGGGACGGAGGCTGTGAATTTTGACACACGGTCTTTGCTATTTAATTAAAATCACAGAGACCGGCTGGAAGGTTTTCAGCAAAGACATTTTTTGCATGGGGAGACTGCAGACTCCTGAAATCAGGCATTCGTTTCATAGAAATTTGCGTGTTCGGACTAGGAATGATTTGTTTTATTTTACTTTATTTTTCAGTTCTAGGAAAGGACTCCTCAGCTCGAAGGTGTAAAAGTTCATTTCTCCTTGGCAAGAGGGTTGCCCAAGCTCAGCAGCATCGAGGGCAGGCTGGTGGGAAAGGGGAGATCCATCTCAGCCTCTTCTTTTACCCCCACTCAGCCTTGCCCTACCCCCTTTTCCCTTTCCTTCTTCCCAGCTGGACTCATTCCATGCCTGACTCCTATAACTCTTTATACAAAAACTGAAGGTTTTGCCCAAGGACGGAGGAACTTGGAGAAGATGTGAAACTCTGTGTTTAATTAAAGAAAACAGCACCATGGAACAGCTTTGGGATTGATGATTGAGGGAAACCTTCCTTCAAGTTCCCTGGAAAAATTATGTCACACTATCCGTGCAATGATTCCTGGCTTTTTAAGGATTCTGGTATGGCTTTTTATGGATTTTAGGATTTTTTTTTTTTTTTTTTTTTTTTTTTTTTTTTTTTGC
>VZTJ01003580.1:3287133-3313428 GCA_013397795.1 Orthonyx spaldingii
TTTTTTTCCTTCATTTTTCCCCCCCATAGCTTCTATCACAGCCCTGGATGCATTTGCACCCCGGATAACGGCGGTGACCTCACATTTACATAGCACCTCTCACCCCAAAGGATCTCCAAACACTTTGCAAATTTAACACAGGCTGCTCTCCACACTTGGAAATCCCTTCACCTACTGCTGGAGCCTGGTCAGCTCCTGCTGGGAGGAGCAGCACTCACAGCACTCCCCAGCAACTCAGGGAATGGGGGATTCCTTCTCCAAAAAAACAAAAATCCAGCAAGAATTTAGACAGGCTGAGTGTAATTACCCAGGCTGGAATTCAGCCAGAGCACTGCAGGTACAGTGGATACTTTCCCTGGAAAAGCTGGAAGTGCACGACCAGGAGGAAAAGGCATAAAAGTGAGTGAATGTTCCTTGCCTTTTCAAACCACTGTTCTTTTCGTCTGGAAAAAAAATTGTTATAAAAATAAAACTTGCGTGGCTGTACCCCTCCTTAGAGATAATTTCAAAGAGAGTTAAGATGATGAAGTGTTATATTAATTGGTAAAATATGATTTCATTTGAAATAAAGTGGTGAATCTCACCAAATTAGCTCTGCAAATGCAGCAAAGTATATTCCTCACCCAGCATAAAAAGGTGGCATTTGTTTGATTTCAGTTTGATGAATTATTAATTGTATCACAGCTAAGATGACAGCTAATATTAGGACATTGAATTATTAATTTTCAAATGTGGCAATAAAAAAGCAGAGCAAACACAAATTGAGACACATTTTGGGTGTGAGGTGACTTGCTTACATAATCTGTGTGAGAAAACAAAACCGCAGAGACAGAGATTTAAACCTTGCCAAGCAACTGCTTTTGCCTGCAAACCTCAGGTATGATTTTTAGTTTGGAAACAGTATTCCCTGACTACTCTACTGTGTCTATTGGAGATCTTACTCCTCCTGTATTTTCCAGCCAAAAAAGGATCTCCAGGTAATTTTCCTGGCTGCGGATACAGTTTTTGAGGCCAAGGAATAATGAGGGAATGTGTAACCTGGGTAGAACATTCATGGGTTTTTTTTTTTTCAGGATGAACAGGTTGAAAAGTACAAGAGGATATTATTTAGTTTATACTTTTGCTCCTCTTTCCTTCTTTTTTTTTTTTTTTCACCACTGCTTGTCATGTGGCACAGGGAAATAAGCACTTCAGGGCTTGTTTCCTTAAAACTGTTTCTGTGAGGTTTCAGCCTTAAGAGCCAGCACAGGATTTATCTGGCTCCACTACTGCCCTACAGGCTAATACTGATTTTCCTGTCAAATGTCTCCTTTGCAAATATTCTTCCTTCCCAACTCTCCAAATGAAGATGGGAGCTTTGAAGTCTTTCTTATTCCATGGCAAAACAGTCAACAAAACATTTCCAAATGTCATAGCTTTTTTTTTTTTTTTCTTTTTGAGAAGCAGGTACTGGTGCAATGCTGCCCCTGAACGTAGAGTGAAACAAGGATCTGAAAATGAGCACACCTCGTGCCCATCAGGGATGCTGACAAATATAGGTGGGCTTTTGAGGGCAGTATTCCCAGGCCAAAGAGGAGAAACAGCTGTCTGTCCCCAAGCCTCATTGGGAATTAATCCAGCTCAAAGCTGGATTAACTTCTATTTAAAAAAAAAAAAGGCCACAAACTTGTATTCCACTGCCGCATATGGCGATTATTTAGACTACAAATATTAGGCAGGGCTAGCTGGTTGGGTACTAAAGAGAGTGATTTAAATCACTTATTTTTATCCTGCTGACAAAACGGGGTGGGGGAGAAAAAGCATCTGTCACCCATCTGAGTTGGGAGAGAGGCCGTGCTAGAGGGAGAAGTGCAGGAGGGGCAGGAGCAGTGCTGGAGTGCCCCGGTGGAACAGGGAGCTTGAACCCAGCTGTGCCCAGGAGGGTCTGCCCGAGGCCCTGTGCTGAGGCAGGAGCACCCCTGGCTGCTGGAAAAGGGATGGCAGATGAGCAGAGAGCGAAAGGAAGGGATGCTGGACACTGAGGGAAGCTGATTTGCCCTCTGATCTCTGTGCTGATCCCACGCTGGTTATTGCTGTGCTCAGAGTGGGAGGTGAGGGCTCAGAGCTGCAGCACAGGTAAAGTGCAGCTTGCATGGGGGGGCCAAAATACATAAAATTCTACTCACTCCCACTGAGTGAACCTGTTCATTGCTTAGATGAGCTCTGACTTGCTGTGTGCTTATCTGAGGATTTTAGCAGGGACAAAAGTTCTGGAAGTGTTCAGAAGTTTTTCGGGTATGACTGTGACCTGCAGTGCAGGTGCCATGGGAGTTCAAGGTAGCGTCTACCACAGATGTGAGAACACTCACAGCAAAATCCCAAACACTGGCTGAAGTTTTGGCTGTAAAAACAGACTTGCGTCGAGAGGAGAAGGAAGTTCTGGATGCGCCCCCAAGGAATGGGGTGTATTTGCCAATGTCCCTCTTGCAGGCAGGTGGTAGAGATAAAGCTCCTTTCTTAGAGTTTTCATGGACCTCTGCTTCGTTCTGTTAACTTTGAGAAGAAACCTCCTTTTTCTTCTTCTTTTTTTTTTTTTTTTCATTGTTTGGATGTTTTTTGCTTGTTTTCCACTTGAGCAGCAGGGCATTCCATGGTCACACATCTGCCGTGGCAAGAGAAGTGATCCATGGGTGTATTTCATTCATACTTGGTTTACATGTTCATGCACAACACAACCTTTTTTTACCCCTCCATTAAAAATCAGTACAGTTCATAATAAGTACAAAACCCCAAAATACAGTTGGTCACGTCAGAGTGAGTTTCAAGATCTGCCTGACTGTGCTCAACCAATACCTGAGGAATCTCTGCTCTGGGCTTGTACACTCTGGTGGGCATTATATCACCCAAAATTCCAATATTTGCCATAAAGCAACTGTTTTCCTAGTGGATCCCAAAATCTTTTTGAGGCTTCTCCTCTCCCTAATAGGAAGAGCCTATTAGAAATAGAATTAAAGAATAACCCAGCCCTGCCACCTTTTAAAGGTGATTCTGAGTGTGTGGGTTTGAATTTCTCTGGTTTCACACATTGCTGGTTATGTTGCCTATTATGAAGGATTCAGTAAGACACACTTTCTCCCAGTGGTATTTTATTTTGACACATCTCAAATGAAAATACAGCTCATTATTTTATACAGAATTCAAATGTGTTGTCACCTGGTTTTCATGCATCAAAATGTGATTCATTTCTTGCTGTAGGTACATGAAAAAGCAGAATGAGTCTGTAATGAGCCTATTTAGTAATTTATTTATCTACTTTTTGGTCATCCACAAATGGGGCAAATGTCAAGCTTTTTCTTCTTTTAAAATGTCTGTGTTGAGAATGCCAATGCTCCCTTGTCTGGCCCTGTTGCATTCTTTATCTTCATGGTTTGGCTCTCAAGAGGCATATTTAAATTGTCATAAATGTAGTAAAACTTTTCAGGGGAAAACACTCAGAGACCTTGTTTATTTAAGTTTTAAAAATATTACTTATCATGGCCTGTAAAATATCATGTAGCAATCCTCTAGGGACAGGGCAGCCTTTTCAGATCAGTCATAAGCTGAAACTTTGTACGAGATGCAAATTAGGAGCTTGATTAAATGGAAACTGGTGTTAAGTCTGTGCCTGGTGAAGTTTCTGTAGGCACAGCAGCAATTAATGTGGGGCCAGCTAAGCAAATCTGTTGTGAACACGTTTCATTTTGTGCAGTGTATGTACACATAAAGCAGGAAATTTTGGCCCAGGTGGATGTGCCAGTCTGTTGAGATTACCTGATCCAGGAGGTGTCTTAAATTATGGAAACCACAAGAGATCAATACTTCTCCAAACGTCTCTGGCACATTCAACATATTTTTTCCAAAACAATATCTTTGTTTTGCAAGATTTCAACAATATCCTATCCTCATCTGGAAAAGGAGCCCATTTAAGCTCGTGATTAACCAGAACCAACATTGGAGAGGTGGCCTCTGATCCCCATGCTTAAATTTCAGTCTTGGAACAGGGTGCAGAGGCTGGATTTAAAGTCTGAATTTTGTTTCCTTTGCAGTGGAACGGCAGAGCTGGCAAGCTCAGGCACTACCAGTGCTTTGTGGAAGCCGACATATGAATTTGTTCTACAAATGTGCCAGGGACACACTGATCCAACAGTTAGATCACTTCCAGGAGACACAGAGTTGGATCCCTGAGCTGACTTCAAATTCTTTATTATTACTATCCAGTAAAATTAAAAATTCTGCATCAAGAAACCAGGTGATGAATACAGCACTCAGTGCTATCCCCTGAAAAGGCTCCCATCTTCAAATGGATAAAAAGAAATAAATAAATCAGCTAAAATATCCCGAACCTTCAAACAAAAGTCACACTCCTGTCATGGCTGTTTGAACTTGAGGTTGCAGACAGGTTTGGGGGGTTTGTGCTGGATTTTGGTGGGACAAAGTAACTGAAGTGAGTTTTGGTTGCAGGAAACAAGAGAAGGAATGTGTGTGGGAAGGATGGAAAAGACAACAGGAGGAAAGAAAAAATAGGTAAGACAGAAAATCTCTTCAGCATCGCGGTGGGTGACCCCTGCAGATTTATTGCGTGAAAGAACATTTTTAGCTCTTTTTGTCTTTTTATAGTTTTTAAAAAAGTCTTAATCCTTGTGTATCATGACACAGTTCCTTTTCTGCACTTCTCTTAAAGACCACTAACTTTAAGTTCTGGTGTCTTAACTATTTTTATATTCCTGACTTTAACCTGCTGATAGCTGAACATGTTGTTGGAAAAGGAGGTCCCAAGGGAAAACACCATAAGAAGGAAATATATCAATAAGGAAACACTAGTAACTGTGATATCATTTATGCTTTATTTCTGAATGGATCAGAGGAAGCCTGCCTGTCACTGCAAAAGGGAAAGGATATGGGAATGAATACTGTCCAAAAATATTGCATTAAAAATTTCCTCCTTCTCTGGGATGAAAATGTGCTCCTACAAAAAAAAAAATTAATAATAATTATGTGTTGATTTTAAGTGCTGCGTGAGAATGAAGGAAGTATGAGCTGCAGAGACAAGGAGGAACAGTGTGGTGTGCTCAGGCTGAGGTTGTGCTTCACACACCAACAGGCAGAGAGGAGAGTGGAGGGTGAAAAACGGGGAGCTGCTGTATCCTGAGTCATTAACATTGGCCATGTGGTGAGTTTTTCCACACTGCCACTCATTTACTGTCCTGTGAGCCGCTGAACGAATTTTTTTCCTGGTAACTCTTCTCCAGTTCCTTTTGTGCTTAAAGGTAATGGGTAAAGAAGAGAGAGCCTCCACTGACCTGCTGGGTCCTGCTGCCTCCAGCAGCCCAAGGACTTTTAAATCCATTTTTAAATTAAATAAACCCATGAAATTTTAGATGCTTCTTATTCATCCAAACGATACTTACAGTGCAAGGTAATGCATTGTTTCACTTATCATGGATTTGTGCTGGCAGTGGAATTAAAAACTGAGCATCATCTTCCACAAGTGCCAGTCCTTAAAGGAAAGAAAATCTGTTCTTAATTTTCATAGAATCCCAGAATGGTTTGGGTTGGAAGGGAACTTAAATCTTATCCAATTCCACCCCTTTCCATGTGCAGGGACATATTCTGCTGTCCCAGGTTGCTCCAAGCCCCGTCCAGCCTGGCCTTGGACACTGCCAGAGATCCAGGGCAGCCACAGCTTCTCTGGGAACCTGTACCAGGGCCTCACCACTAAGATTTTCTTCCTAATATCCCATCTAAGCCTGCCCTCTGTCAGTTTGACTCTATTGCCCCTTGTGCTGTCACTACAGGGCCTTGTCCAAAGTCCTTCAAGCAGGCATGGACAAGGAATGGCTGGAAGCTGTCCCACTGCTGGGAGCTCAGGGGACAAGGGAACCCTCTCCTTACCAGCCTGACTCTCCAAAGACAACAAAAACCAACAGAAGTGGCAGAGATGGTGAACAATTTTTCCTTTCATGTAAATTTGTTCTCTTTTCTTCTTCTTTTTTTTTTTTTTTTTTTAATTTTTTTTTTTTTTTTTTTTTTTGTTTTGTTTAAATTCTTTTTTTACTTCCTTTTGCAGTTGCAAATGTTTTGAGAATCCATCATCTTCCCAGGTTGATGGCAAGGCCCTCGTGACCCAGCTGTGAGTCACCACTCCCAGCTGGGTGGCTCTGAAGAGAGACAAGAAGCTCAGATGTGTCCCTGATTCCCCACCAGCACGGGCCAGGAACATCTGTCTGCTCCTTCCCTTCCTTCAGACGGTCCCAAGGAGGGGGCAGACAGGCAAGCAGGAATATGAAAGGGAAAGCATCAACTGGCCGTGTTATATTAGCCAACTTAAATAATTCCTCTTGGCTGTGGAAACAGTCTTCCCATCCAAAGCTGCTTTTTTTTTTTTTTTTCCCCTTTCCTTGATATTTTTTCCCAAACAGGAACAATTTATTTCCACTTTTGGGCAGGTTTCTTGGCCAAGGGCGAGCTCTCCCCGTTGCCTCTCATGCGCCACTTCCCGGTGCCCCCCAAGTGACCTTAGAAAGTGCCTCAGGGACCCAACTTTAGTGAATAGCAAAATCAAAATATGCAAATCGAGCTTGGATTGTCACATATATAATCATGCAAACATTTTTCCTGCACTGCTGCCTGTGCCCAGCTTCCTGCCCTACTGCTCTGAGTGCCTCAGCACTGTCTATAGCTGTTGAGCTGAAGCACCCGGGGATGGCTCCTGAGGCAGGAAGAGAGTTCAATCTGCAGGATGGTTTTTCCAGACACTTTCTTTCTCATTCCCCACAAGATAGTTGCTATTCCTCCGGATTTCACTGTTATAATTTGGACGTGTGTCTACTTCAGAGCGAAGAGGAGATAAATGCCTCGTTCAGCCTCTTCAGTCCACTCTAGTTCTATTTTAGTTTGAGGAGCCTGTGCTACTTCGAGAGTGGGAGCAATTCCTGCCAATAACTCAATCTTTCTGTAAAGTTCGGCATCTCACTCTGGAAAAAAAAAGTGAAAAGTAAAACTGCACAATGCAGTGCAGGGAGCTGAGTCCTGCAGTCAGGTTCAGGTGACAAAAAGTGTGCGTCCTGAATCTCAGAATCGCAGAATGGTTTGGGTTGGAAGAGATGTTAAAGATCATCATGTTCCACCTTCAGCCATGGGCAGGGACACCTTCTACTATCCCAGGCTGCTCCAAGCCCTGTCCAACCTGGCCTTGGGCACTTCCAGGGATCCAGGGGCAGCCACAGTTTCTCTGGGCACCCTATGCCAGGGCCTTACAGGGGAGAATTCCTTCAAGGTAGAGGTGATGAAGCTCACTTGGGTATTTTATCTCTTTATTTTTAATGCTCTATGCAGTATTTTGAGGCATCTAAAATCAGCAAAAACCCGAACACTATCATTAAAAAAAAAAAATCCATAAAAAAATTCCATATTAAATTTGTAAGGAAAAACCCCTAAACTGCTGCATGTAATTCATTTTTACAAAATTTTTTATACAGTTTGGCTCAATTTTTTTGTACAGTCTGAAGAAATGATCGATTTTCATGTCAAGCCTTCTGTCTAAGCCCATAGGAAAGCACTCCCTGTGCCATCCCAGTGTGTGTGAGTTGGGAGCATCCTGTGGGCTGTGGGGCAAGTGAAGAGGAAGTGTCATCCACAATATCGGAACAATGAACAGAGCACCTTCCCACAAAGTCAATTATCCTTTCACAACAACCATCACACATGCTCAGGAGCCAGATGTTGGCATTGTGATATTGTGATATTAATCTAAAGGGAAGGCTGAATTTATTTTTTTTTTTAATGTTGGCTTTCTGAGGATTAAGTTGGATATTTTCAATCTAGTCAAGAGAAGAGAACCTTGTCCCCAAAGCCCAGATGTTCCTGTTTGTTTCAAACTCAGTAATTTTTTTTCTGGACAAAGCATGTAATAAAAAACCCACTGTGAATCTCAGAATATTTGATTTGAGGTAAAGTGCCACAACAGCTGATGTTTTAAAAAAAACCACACGCATCAGAAATTATACATCCACCAGTGTGGACTGGGCTTGGAATAACCTGGTCTAGTGGAAGGTGGCAGCGGTAGGAATCATGGAATGGTTTGGGTTGGAAAGGATCTTAAAGGCCATCCCATCCCGTCCTGTCCCATCCCATCCCATCCCATCCCATCCCATCCCATCCCATCCCATCCCATCCCATCCCATCCCCTGCCAGGGCCAGGGACGCCTTCCACTATCCCAGGTTGCTCCAAACCCCATCCAGCCTGGCCTTGGACACTTCCAGGTGTTCACTTAAATTAATGTTTTATAGCTGTATCAGCCCCTGTGCTCAGTCAGAGACTTTTCTTATTTATCCAGTTGGTCATATTCAATTGCTTTTAACATAGTGCTGGAGAAATAATTGTCTTACCTCTCTTAGGACATGCAGGAGGGTTTATTCTCCCCTTACTATCTAAATAGTTATAAATCCTCATGCATTGAGAACAGAATAGACTTTAAATGCCTAGAAAATTCTTATGATTTCTAAGCTATTATCCCCAAATCCTAATTAACCATTATTAAAAAGAATGTGTCCTTTTTAGAATGTGATATAGCAGCACGATAAGATACGATGTGAAAATCCCAAATATCACATAGTGCAATTTTGCTGCTTTACTTTTCCTCTTTTATTAGAGATTCCTAACATGCTGCTGCATTTCCATTCAAGGTGGCAAGATTCAATAGTATATATTTTGCAACTGCCAAAACAGAGCCACTGGATTTAGTTTTCTAATAATCAAACAACCGTGCAACGTGCCTGTACATGTTAGGAACTGAAGAAAGCAAATTTATACACAACACCGTGTATTTTGTGGATAGTGATAACCCACCCAAATCTAATTTAATCAAATATTTAAAGAGGTAATAATTAATTTTTAAAGAATTGAAGTGAACCGTAACTAGGAAGAAATGTTATTGTTTATTTTTAATGCCAGAACAGTATTCCTGATGCATTTTTAATATTTCATTAAGGCAGTAACTTTCATACTGTATTTTTTCAAGTTTTTGTATCTCAGTGATACTTTTTTCCTTGAACAAAGGTGAAACCTTGTAGGTAAACTTAAAGCTTGAACCAATACATTCTTTGAGGATCTTTTGTCATAACGAATTAAACACAACCAGAAGTATTTTTAAACAAGCTAAGACACAACACCTGGTTGGGAGCCAGGCGAGGGCTTCTTTTTTCAGCTTGTGACTGTGTCCTTCCTATCAGGTATAACTTTCTATCCTCTCTTGTGAGCTATTGTTCATAATTCTTTTTAGGGGAGGTATTTGCAAGCAGGGTTCTAAACCCCACCACTCCCTGTGCCCTCCAGAGCTCCAAACTGCTCTGTCTTGGTCTTTTGTTTTTTTTGTTTTTTTTTTTTGATGAAGTGTCTCTCACATTTTGAGCCTTTTATACTCAAAACTGTGGAAGGCTGTTTATTGCACTCTGGCTCCAGCCCTAGTTAAAGGTGTGAACTACCACAGTGGAAGGGGGCACATGCACATTAACACTGCTGTGGAAAACACCAGCCTGACAGATGGATGCATGTTAAATGGATGTTGGAAGGAAGGTGTTTGCAATAAAAAACTTGAGCATGGCATCAGAGGAAGACCACACACAGTTTTCCAGCTTTATGTCTGCAATATATGAGGGTCAAGCTTGTTATAGTCCCCCTGCTTTTTACTGTCGCAGACTTTGCTCTGCTGCTCTCAACAGCTTTGACAAGAGGGTGAAGTATCAGGGTTCAAATGCCACATATGAGTGGTTCTGTTTGAATTCATGCATACACAGGCACATTTCTACTCGATATTTCATAGCAGTATCTCCAAAGAAGGGAAGTGGAGTTGGGGAAGGCTCTGGAACACCAGGAGCAGCTGAGGGAGCTGGGAAGGGGACTCAGCCTGGAGAAAAGGAGGCTCTGGGGGAACCTTCTGGCTCTCCACAGCTGCCTGACAGGAGGGGGCAGCCAGGTGGGGGTTCGTCTCCTCAGTATCAAGCAATAGGACAAGAGGAATGACCTCAAGTTGCATCAAGGGATGTTTAGGTTGGATATGAGGGAAAATTTCTCCACTGAAAGGGCTGCCCAGCCCTGGCACAGCTGCCCAGGGCAGTGGTGGAGTCCTCATCCCCTGGGGAATTTAAAATGTGTGTGGGTGTGACAGTGAGGGACGTGGTCTAATGGTGGGCTTGATGATCTTAAGGATCTTCTCAACCTAACTGTTTCAAGGAAATATTAATAATTTTGCATTTATTTTAAAAAGACAGCTATTTCTAAGGGTCTGTTCAGGAGCCTGAGGATCTGAGAAGCTGTGGTATAAACTGTCTGTTCATTCAGTGAAAAGGTAACAAAATGGTCTAAGGGTAATCTGAGTTTCTCCAGTTTCAGTTGCCAGTTCTTGATCTGTGGGGGATAAAGGAGACGTTCTTAACATCACCCAGTTACAGAACGGGGAATTTGACATGCAGATCTTCCCTTGTTTGTGAAAATACATTTCTGATCAACCCTGAGAGCTGAAGTGTTGAAATTCTGGCTGAGAATATATCCAGGATTAGGTACAGTCAGCTTCAGCAGGAATAGTCATCAGGGATCTCTTAGACACTCTTCTGGTTGGAAACTTGGTTATAAAAATCTTTCTTTTTTTCTTTTCCCCCCAAGGTATTGTCAAATGCTTTGTACCTGAGGATTTTTCTTTTCCCTTATTGAACTTTTCCTAACCCAGTGTGTGATGAACTTGACTGGGAGCATGGTAGGGAAGAGGAGCTTTAGGCAAGAAGATCTCTCCTTATCTGACATGAAGTTGATGGATCCCTTAGCTGTTCCTTGGACAGAAAATAAGACTTTTCAAGCAGAGAATTGTATTGTCTATATTTTTGCTCTTTTCCCAAAATATTTTTGGCTAAACCATCTCCTTCCTACACAAGGAAATTTTGCACCCTCTACCTTAGATGAACTTGTTTTTTCTTTACGTGTGGAGCTCTTTTTTAAACTGAATTCATAACTCCTGTTTCTATTTGCTTCTTTACATTTTTAAATGTCTAGTCCAGGAATCCTTTCACCTGAGATTACCAAGGAAAAAAACCCCAAACATGTGAATACCAGCTATGTACAGTTTACAACTTGTAGATTTGAATTTGTTTACATAAATTTGCAAATCTGAAAGGATCTGTGAGAAGACTGCAGGCAGGGAGCACGCTGCAAGTCTCTGGTTATTTGTGTGCTCTAAGTTTCCTCAGCTTTATGGAGACCACCTTGTAAGTGGTCCTTGTGCCATGACAATGGATGGTTTATAGAGACTTAAAACATCCTGGCTTGATGGAAAAGGGGGTAAATTCTTCCTTCAAAACTTTTGAATTGGAGAGAAGCATTTGAAGCCACACAACTGGAATATGAACGTTCACACCCACTGTACCAATGGTTCAAAAATCCTGTCTTCTCCCTCAGGCCCAGCTCCAGCAAGCACTTACACACATGCTTAACTTTATGCACACGAGTAATCCCATTGATTTAATGGGATTATTCCCATATGTGTAGTTACACACACATAAGTGTTTGCAGGATTGGGGTCTATTTCTCTCACAGTGATTTGAAACCTATAGTAGAAAATGCTGTCTGCAAGGTAGGTATTGCTTAATGGCCACACATTAAACCTGAATTTTTCTGCTGGGGCAGTGCCAGTTTGTCCTGTCCTTTCTGTGTATAGTTTGCACTCTCTAAATGCAACACATTTGTGACTATCACAGCATAAAAAGGGGATTGGAAAGATAATTAAGAGCAAAAATGTCAAGAGTAGAAATTCTTCATGTCCAGAGGTTGCTCTATTCCAAATCTTGATTTAAAATTTGGATTTCATTTAGAAAATGTTCAGATGTGTACAAAATATTCTCCTCTGTAACTAACTTGTAGCTATTTCAGATCTGAAGAAAAGATTTACCTTTCAAGTGTTTAACTATTGAAGTCTATATGCATGCAAATTTATAGGAGAAAAGTATTTCCAGGGAAAAATGGGTGTAAATCTGGATACCCACACACAGACAAACTTGCATGCAAAAGATAAACACTACAAAAAAAATCCTTCAACCAACTTTTTAAAAAATAACTGAACTTACCCTTTCTTCCAACTTGGAGAGTTTACTTTTCATTTGAAATTCTGCAGCCAAGATATTATTTAAAAATTTAAGGCAAGTAACCATCTGCCATAAATGATAGAAATGGAATATAAATAAAATAGTGCTTGTAGTATTCCGATGGAAATCACATGCCAAACGCTTCCACAGCCTAGGCAGCAGGAGTACTTTCAGATGTCAGGAACAAAGGCAGAGAAAGGAGCTGCTTTGGCCAGGACGTGTTTTGCTGTGCATGGTGTATCTTGTTGGCTGTCCTGAAAGACAATATTATTAAGCAATTTGGGCTGGAGCATCATTGTGCCCCATGAAGAATTTAAGGAAGATCTTGACTTGAGCGTGCTGCAAGAGGAGTCCTGCTGTGCCATTTGGTACAAAAGGATAATCAGTCTTATGCCACTGGCACACTGGAACACCTAATGGGATATGTCGGGCATCGATGTTCAAGGTTTTGTATAAGGTAACAGCTGCCTTGGTCAGGCAGTTAATTAAATGTGTTAATTTTCCATACAAGCAGCAGTAGTGACAACAGATCCGAGTGGGATTTTATGACATTTGAGGGTTCCCTTATGTGATCACAGCCATGGATCGCACCCACATCATCTCTCACATCCCTGCGCTGAGCAACGCTGCCTTCCCCCTTTGGACATGGGGAAATTTGAAAATTCACTCTTTGACTCCATGAATATTAGAGCAATGGCAGTGCTCTGGTAGCACTTCCTGCGTATTGCCAGTTGTCCCAACTCCAGTCTTGAAAAGCTGTTTGGGCTTATTCCCACACTGAGATTGGTTTAGTCAGAGATGCAGCAATTCATTTACAAGGCAAAAGTGCTTTTTATTTTCTCCCTCCTATCTTACATTCCTTATTAGAAATGCTTAATGAGCAGATATGTAGCCTGGAAATAAAGCAGTGTGATATTTTTGAATAGATAGTGTGTTCTTCAGATGTAGAATTACAGAAAATTATCTCCTTGTTCTTGATAGTTTGGCATGCACAACGTTGCAGGATGACAAATTCAACCTTTTCTGTACATTATTACTTTCATAACATGGTAATAACTCAAATGCATCAAGAAAGAGAAGGTAAATGGGGACGATTCGTGAAAAGGACTAGGAGAACATATTTAGAAGTAATGGTCTGACAAATATGCAGACCGAATAATATAAATGAACTGAACAAGTTTCCTCCCCACCAACTGGATAATACAGTGTGAAGGAAAGTGGAAGAAATGCAAAATGCCAAGTTAGGCATGTGAGGACTGACCAAAAATGAGTCACACTCCCACACTTTTGGCTCACAATTTGAAATATTTGTTTTTAGTTGATTGGGTAGCCACTAAAAGTATATGGTAAGCTTTGTTTGAATTTGATCTGTCACTTTTTTTTGATGGGTGACAATGATTTTATGACATATGTCACATTGTGTCACATCACTCACAACACATCAAGTCACGCTCTATCCCATCATTTCTGAAGGCAATAATGCCACTCAACACGACGTGACGCGACGAGATGTAACGCAACTCAGCGGCTGAAAAAATAAAGGGAAACTTTTGTAGGTGTGACATGGATCCCCAAAATTATGTTGGAATGAGCCTTGGGAAGGTCCCAGGAGTTAAGTCTGCAAAATGGGGCAGTTGAGTGACTTCTGTCTTCACAAAGGGGGGTTCTGAGTTACTCGGTGTAGAGAGGCACTGAGTAGTTACTCTAAGCATGGTGGGAGTGTTGTTAGGCTTGGTGATAAAAGTGAGTTCTTCAAGAAAAAACTTGCTGGAAAGATGAGCCTTGCGCCTGAAATGTGACAAGACTGGAACTGTCTCTGACTCGAAAGGCTGCATGTCTTTAAGTGTTTTAGAGCTTTAAAAATTTCTGAAACCTCAGGGGATGTCCTAAGCATAAACATTGCTTTAAGCCAGGATTTAGCTGGATGTGGTCCTCTAACATATTTCAAACAAAGATGGCTGCAATCTTTACGAGTTCTGCCCTTGTTCTGTAACAATTATCTCTTCTCCTGTTATCTCCTTTCCAGTGTTTGTGTTGTATATTGGTGTCTTGTCTGTTCTTATTGACTGCAGCAAGCTATACCCATGTGCACACACAAAGGACCTTCAGCCACATCTACAGCAGGATATTTGCATTTAAACACACCACTTAAGCACAAAATGTGACATTCCCTCAATGTTCGAAGTTTTCACTGGAAGATGCTGAATTCCTTAGCTGACAGGATTGCATCAGAGATGTTTATCAGGTAGGTGAACTTCTGTAGTCGTGTGCATAATCAAATTTCAGGTTCTTGCTAATCCAAAGCTACACTTGGCTCATCAGTCCCATTAATCATTAGGTTTCTTGCACTGTTTGATCAGTTAAGCCTTTGAATACAAGTTTATTGCATATTGTAAAATAAGCCCCATCCATCCCTGGAGTGTCCAAGGCCAGGCTGGACAAGGTTTGGAGCAACCTGGGACAGTGGAAGGCATCCCTGCCCATGGAAGGGAGTTGGAATGGGATGGTCTCACTTTTAGGTTGGTGTGTACTGACATGATGTCCAAAAGGCTCCTTGTGGCTCTGAAGTCAAACAGAAAGATGGACTCAGCTTTCTGAACTTTTGCAGCACCCTCTTTTCTTGATTTCATGTTAATGAGCTTCTTGTATATCCTTTATTGTTCTTCAGGTCTGGTTTTCCCCATTAATTATCTTGGAAATCATCCTTGATGTCTGGAGTTTTCATTATGCTCTAGGGCAGATGAGAACTGAGCTGAGTAACACCCACCCACTTTCTCTGGTGACATTTTCCCATCGGAAAAAAAACTCCTGCAGTTCTCCACCTTTCTCTTCAAAATGCTGCTAAGTAATTTACAGACTGAATAACCTGAGATTCTTCCACCTTTCCTGCACACACCGACGAGGAACTCATGTAAATTCTCACTTTATTACCACACCTGTTAGAAATCACTGCTGCAACTTAGGTGTGAAAAAATGTGGCTGTCCCATACCTAGTCAGAAATCCATCCCAGGCTCCGTGTAAGTGCATCACCACTGCTATAAAACAGACACAACTACTCTGGTGACATTCACTGTTACTGTACGTTGACAAGTTCCCATTTAATTTACTACATATGGTTCCACGTCTCCATAGCTACTCTCGTGAATTCATTATTCATTAAATAAGTGATGAATTTACTTAAATATTGCGGCCACATGGCCGACACAAATGCATTCTAATATTATTAACACGTTGCCAACTTGCAACTCTTCGAAGTCTGAGTAAATGTTTTGACAAGAAGAGGCAGCAAGAACAAATAAGTAGTAGCAGCCTAGATGAAGTTCAGCCATAGTTCTAACAGCTTTAAAGTCTTAACAGTGTTTTCACTGGGGCAGTACCAGATAAATTGCTCTTATGTGTGCATACAAGAGACTAAAATTCCTTTGAAAGTTTATAATTTCTCATGGGAAAACACAACATAAAAGTTACTTTTACTCATAGAAAAACAACACCATATTTTCCTGTCAACCTTTGCTGTTGGGAATTTCAAACTTTTTGCATTTTTTCCCTGTGATTCTTTGTCGACCCAAGGGACAGGCGTTTACAACATAATTTACTTTCAGCGTGTCTCTGTAAATCATTGTAATACTATCTATGGCTAGTGGAAAAAAAAAAAAAAAAGCAGCACTCTCCAGTTGGACTGACACCACTTTTCCAAGACTTCAACAGCAACGCAAAACCCCTGATTTAAGCAGGGCAGTACTGACACGGAGAGATACACAAAAGAAGTGCATTTTATGCAGGCTTTTATATGAATTTTTGTATTTAGAGGTTGTAATATTTATTGGGAGATATCTATTGCGCTGTGTTTACTTGAAGCAAAATATTCAGAATGTGTGGAGTATAAAACATGTCTTGGTGGGAGAATTCTGGTGCAAAAAGAAAACCACTGATATTTCATGTTTGGAGATGTCAATATATTTTTTTCCTACTGTTTTCAAGGCCTGTTGTGGTCACTGTTGTTGTACAGGCTCAATTAACAGTGTTGTCAGAGGCGAGGTGCTTTAAGCACAGGCTGCCATAAAAAACCTGGAAACCTGTAGAGCCTTTCAGCCTCACTTTTTGAGACTGCTGCTAATATCAAGGCTCATTCAGTTTTACATTAGAACTTGATGACTTGCACATTGGTTGAACCTTCACCTTTTACAACCTTAATGGGGATTTATTAGCTATTTCACAGTGTGTAAATTTGAATCTAGGTCAGATGAGGAAGAAAAATAGGGCAAATCTGGGCCTTAAGTATAACCTGCATATAATATATCAGGATAAAAAAAAAAGGTGCAAAATTAAACAGATGATTAAAAGTGTCTAGAGCAGGCAGAGTTTGAAAAAAGAGCTTGATAAATTAGGGGTGTACGTCGAATTTTTTTTTTTTCCGAGTTCAAACTCAGGTGACTGGTGAAAGTCTGGTTTCCACACAAATTCAGCAGATTAAGGAGTTAAAATAGCTTGTTAACCTGTTTCTGCTAACTGCTGGCAAGAGGAAATGTAACACAGGTGTGTTTGATATTCACAAGATTAAAGCTTTTGTCTACCATCAAATGTTCACCACATTAAAGTCCTTTTAATGAGGTATTGGGAGATAATGAATGTAAGCCTCTAATTCACTGCAGCAGAGACAGCCTGCCCCTGCTCTGACCCCGCTGCAGCCAGGTATCCAAACCAACAGATTAGTCACACTTACACCAAAAATGTGTGCAGAATGGAACAGCCACTACCTGCTGCTGTCCTGCCCTGCTAAAAATGCATCTGGCTCAGGTGCCTCGAATTATCTGAAGCCTGACATCAGATATTCCCCATGTCACAGCACCCATCTCTTACCAACTCCTTCAGGAAGATTATCTGGAGGGGAAAAAACACAGCTGGTGTGAGGAGGAAGGATTTTAATAGTGTGTGTGCATGAGGTAGGCAAAAACAGGCACAAATTAATACTATTAATGTTATTAATGTTATCATTTGTTCTGGTACTTGGTGAGGTTCAGAAAGTCAATAGCTGGTGTGAGTAAAGGTTGGAAAGATCTCTGCTCCATCCAGCTCTGCACTCACCACTCAATGGATCCAAACCCCCTGCTAAGCTAAGGTATGCTGCCTGTTTGCTTATTCTTAATAGAATAAGCTCCAAATAAAAATAAAATTAAGATCCTGAAAGGTTCTCCAAACCAGATTTATTTTGGCATGCATATGCAGGAAACTATGTACTGTAGCAAGTTTTAAATACTGTATTTGGACACTAATTCTCAACTGCCGTCATCAGTTTGCTGACAGCCATCTGCTTGGACCCTGCTCCTTCCTCCCGTTCAGCACCGTTAAAGTAAAATATTGACAGAAACAACTTCTGCAGCAAAAGTGGAAAAGTTAATAACATAACTGAAGTCACACAGGATTTTTCTCTAATGTTCTGGAGCTCTCCTACAATTTCGTTTTACTCATGCCTTAATTTAGAAGTGTCCCACCCCGGCTTAAAAATAGGCCGTTGTGTAGCCAGCTATCTATAGAAGGCACAGGTTCCTGAGGAGAGATCTGTAGCTGCAAGTGCCTCCTGTAGACTTCATGTGACTTCATAGAATGAGTAATACACATGCTCCTGGGGGAGCTGACACACCGGGCGGGATGTTGTCAGTCAGAGCTGGGAAAAGAAGTCATTGCAGCAAGGTTGTCACCGTGGCTGCCAAAATCTGCCACAACACGGGCAGCAGATTGAGAGAATTCACATTTACCTGCAGAAACGTTTCGAGCAATGATGCAGGGAGCCTGTGCAATCCCTTACATCATTGCACACTGCTGGCTTGGAGCTCTTGGGGGTGCGTGGACACTTCCAGAGTGATCCTCAGCCTCCTTGGGCTGAGATTTTTTTGTTCTGTACATGCCTTGTGATGTTCCCCACCTTAATGAGTCTGGGATGCTCCAGTTCAGCACAGAGCAAGCTCTACCTTCAGCTCTTTGTGTGAAATGTCATTAAAGCTCTTGCACAGGTCGTAGGGCAATGCACAATAAAAGACTTTGCCACTAATTATTTCAAAAAGGAAAGTGAGCATGAGCTCATGCACACACACACACACACACACACACACACAGAGATATACATTCACATAAATAATTTATTTGTCATACCTATTTATAATACATGAATCTTTTATGTTTTATGGTGATACCATTGCAGTTTGCAGATTTACATCTCTTATTAAATTCCCCACACAACAAAACACAGTACTTTGGAAATATATAGCCCTACAAACTGATCCAAGATTTCTAATCCAAGTGGTCTCACTGTCTGCAATATTCCTTTCCAAATTGTGCCACTACATCCCACAAATCGCCTTGCAATGAAAGGTAATTTCTTTTCATTCTCTTACAGCTTTGTGGGAGAAAGGAAGAAAGAATCTATCCCCGAAAGGAGAACACAACAGTTTCCAGGCTGAACTCTCTAACATACACAACTTCCTCTGTGCTGCTGCAGACACAGACCCACCAGCCCTGTGAGAAGATGAGTGTGTTTACTATGTTGAAGAGATCAGCAGTAGATTTAGAGGAGAGAGTTAAGCCTTTGGGCAGATGAGAAAAATTGTAAAAAGCCCAGTTTCCAAGCAGGAAATTTGACTAGTGATGCAGAGAGTGTGGCAGAAGCTGAAAACTGCATGCAAAGACAATGCCTCAGCTTCAAACCCAACACATGAAAACAGGAACGTTATGTATTTTTGAGAAATGTTTTATATATTTCACCGAAGTATTGTTTGGGTTTTTTTTTTCCCCTGCATAGCGAAAAAAAAAATCAATCTGTTCCACCACCCTGAGAGAGTGCATTGACCCCCACTTCTTGCCTGGTGCACAGCCCTCAGGTCAGCATGTGGGTGAGGGAGGTGAGTCCCAAGCACTCTTCATGCTGGGCAGAGTGGTGAGAGGCTTCTTCTCCTCTCCTGCTCACTTCTGTCTTCCCCGTTCACAGCTTCCTCCCTCACTTTGGGATAACCTCCCCAAAATTTGTTTAAAATCCTTCACCACAGTCTTCTGGTCAACAACTCCAAATCCCTTTATAGCTCATGCAGCTCTCTCTGTCCCACATCTCAGGTGAAACACGTAGCCAGAAGGGCCCACCCTGCACTACCTGAAGCCCCAAAGAAATTGTTTTCTTCTTTAAGTAGTTCTCTAGACTGAAAGGTGAGGGTTCACAGTGAAAATTGGTATTATTTTAAACAGCCTGTCACACATGTGGTGAGGATGGCTTACCAGCTTGCAGCTTCTCTTTTAGGGTCTGTAGCTGGAGGTGCTGATGCATCCTCAGAAAGCCACAGGCAGAAACCACACAAAGAGATTAAAGATGTGATAGGGAGAGGCAGGAGGAAACTCTCCTGCTCATTTTCTTGTGCGTGTTCTTCTGAAGGTAAAGCCAGCAGGACCTCCTGCACAGGTCCAGGAGTTTCCAGAACGACTTTTGAAATTTTCCATCTGTTTTCCAAAGGAAAAAAACACCAGCAAACCCAAGGTGGGAATAATACTCAACAAAATCAAGCATGACAGAAAAACCATGCAAAGACATTGCTGTTCTTTACTCAGCCATTCTCTCCTGCTCTCCATCTACCAGGGAGAAGTAAAAGGAAGTAAAAGAGACCCAACACAGCTTTGCTGCCTCTGTGCACGTTGGTGTAACATTTTCAAAATTAAAATCCCTGCAAAATGTGGTAACATTTAGCTCCACATGTTAAAGAAGGTACTTTCTAGTTCCCTAACTCTGCCTGCTTCCGTGCTGTGCAGCTCCTTGTGACTGTGCAGCCAGGAGGTGACTTTTTTCAAAGTTCAGCCATTTAGAACATTTAGATATTTTAGAGCCATAGAGAACACTGAGATATTTTAGAAGTCACAGCGATTTCTGAGACACTTTGGCTTGAGGATGGCACTTGTTGGTTTGGATGAAACTATTTCTTTTAATTTGCAAAGAAATTTATGACCAGGACTCTAGTGATCAAAATCCATGCGTGATGAGTGACACGTTGCAAATTATTTTGCTTTTGTAGCATCTTTAATGCAAATGGCTGTGAGGTTCCTGAATATTTGACATGAGGATGTGTTTATTAAAGTGTTAATGGCCCACCAATGAGCACTGTTACAGCAGGCAGACACAGTATTAAATGGTTTATAGCAAACAAACAAGATTTCAGAATTGGATTAGAAACCTGATTTACCTGCAGGTAAATAACACAATGAAGAGATAAAATATCAAGTGAATATCAAATACAAGTGTTCAAGGCCAGGTTGGATGGGGCTTGGAGCAACCTGATCTAGCAGAAGGTGTTGGAACAAAGATGATCTTTAAGGTCCACCCCAAACCAAACAATTCTCTGGTTCTAAGATTCTATCATACATTTGGGATAATAAAAGAAAAAAAAAAAATCTCTTGGGCATCTTGTAAACAAGTCAGAATATGAAAAATCTTGCTGCTTGCTGTGGTGTGGTGACATCAGAGAGATTTGGATACTCTGGTGTCCATCAGAGCTGCTCCCCAGGGGCAAGAGGCATCAATGTCCAGCTGCAGCCAAGGCCTGCCGGGGAGATTCCTCGTGCAAAACACCGGCCACAAGTCCAATCCAAAAGCTGGAAAAGAAGAGGAAAATCGCTAAAGGTCTTTTCTACATACACTTCCCAGGGAAGAGGAGCCCTGTAACACAAACTGCTGCTTGGTTTGGTGTCTCTGCTGCCAGCATTTGTGTCAGCTGAGCCTTCAGAGCTGACAACTGACGTCAGCACAGAACCGACAAGATTTCCACGAGTAAAGTGTCACAGAAGGGAACATCTATTTCCCCAGCAAACCCAAGCCCTCTGCCTGACTAGCATATGTGATAAATGCTCTGTGCAGCCTTCTCTAATTGTCAGGTCACACCTTCCTGTAATGAGTTTCCTAAAAGTTTACAGCAAGTTTCCTTAGTGACACAGGTAGGGTTGCACTGATCGCCAGCCAGGGCTGTCATTATCAGAGGACGGGGCTCCAATTTCTGATTAATGAAAATTATAATTATGCACAGATAATGGGGAGGGAGAAGGAGAGAGAGATGTTTCCATGTTACTTTAAACAAAGAAGAGTTAAGGCCTTATCTTAACTATGCATTGGCACTGCAATGCGAAATGGTCATGCAAAATTAATTTTTAATGTGTTCAATTTATATTAAAAATTTCTGCAAGTGTGTGAATTTTTTTTCTAAGGCTGGAGTGCTACTTCATTTACAATATTCCCTGAAGGTGTTTTTTTTTTTAAAGAGACTCTTAAACTGAAGCCATTTTAAGGGTTTTATGAGACATTATGTGAGCTTTCATATGCAAGTTAGTCGTTAAGTACCAGATATTATATTCTGTAATATGCTTAAGTGATATTAGAGGCTGTATATAGCCTGCAGTAATGGCTATTGCTGCTTTTTTAATTTATCAAGAAAATGTTGCTTAAATAAGGAGCAAATCAGTGCTTGGGTGTTAGAAAATATAAATGTAAAGGAAGTAACAATATTGTTGTGACATATTTTGTGCTCTCAGCTTCACTGGGGAGCAAAACCAGGGTCTGCTTTCTCCTACTTCTGCTGACACACTTGGCAAGTCCCATATATGCCATGCTGGACATGTATAAAAAAGAGAAATTTCATTAAACAGTGTATGGTCATTGCTCCTCAACACTTCATGAGAATTAATGTCATGCCTCTGCTAACTGGATTTTTTTTTTTTTTCATATGTTTCCTGGCATTCAAACAAAGTAGCAACTCATATTTGGACTTAAAGGAGTGAAGTCTTTGAATGTTCAGCCTACAAAGGGAAATGTTTTTGTTAAGCTGGATTCACTGGTCAAGCTATAACAGACAGGATAAAAAAAAAAAATCACAACAAACCAACCCTCACATGGTGAACAAACTTGCTATTTTTTTCTCCTCCCTCCCTCCCTTATGAGCCAGAGGAAGGAAAAAAAAGAAAGCTTTAAGCTGACAAGCTGGTAGAAATATAAAAGTCACTTGACTTTCCTTTCCAATGTGCCTCTTGCTCCATGTCCTGACACCGAAATAAAGCCCGTCTGTAGCTGTGCTGCAGAGAAGGGGGATGCAGGAGTCTCTGAGACTGACAGCCCTTGGCAATGACCCCTCGTGTTGGCCACAGCCTCCCCCCCTGCCCCGACCCCTGCGTGGAGCCCAGCTCTGCTCAGAATATTCCTCCTCCAAGCACGGACCCCTCTTCTGTGCCCAGCTGCAAACTCCCGCTCTCAGGCAGACTCGTGATTGAAGAAATGTATTTCAAATGAAAAATAATCTTTTCCATTTTCTTCCCTTCTCCCAGCTGCTGATTCCCACCCTGATTCCTGTTCTGGAGCTGTGATTAATACTTTTTTTTTTTTTTTAAAATCACATCATCCTTCTCTCTCTCTCTCTCTCTGCCTCTCCTCCCCCTCCTCTTCCCAGTCCTCCTCACAGCTGTGGATCCTCACTCCTCCTTCCAGTTGCCTCTGCTGTCGTCCCTGCTCTCCTCCCTCCCTCAGCTCACTTAAATATTTCAGAGGAAAGTAATCCAGCTCCATCCAGGCTTTATGGCACTGCCTCTCCTCTTGCCTACACTTATCCTCTCTCTTGCGGCCTTTGGGAGGAACGAGGCCCTCGGCAGCCTCGAATCCCTGGAATCAGCCCCCTTAACGAACCCGCCTGCAAACGAGCGTCGAGCTGGGCACCAAATCGGCAATATGGACCCAGCAAGTGCTAGCCAAGGGATCTGAGGGCTCTCCATTGAAGAGCAATTTTGCAGGGAGCACATGGGGCTCTCCAGAGTGATGCAGCGAAAGTTCGGGATAAACATCTCCAGGGTCCCGCTGCCTGGGCTCCACCTGCTCGGTGACCTCACGTGGAGCACCTGAAATCCGGTTAATGCCAAAAATCAGTGGTCCAGAGGGATCTTCCTGGCAAGGAGGAGATGGCCAGCGAGCAGCAGGTCTGTGCTCCAGGGGAGAGGAGGTCAGGATGGGGTTAGCCGCTTTCCCTTGTGGGAGAAGCCTGGCCTTGCACATTTTTTCATAGTTTATGACTACTATGAATTCTCTTCATGGGCTGAAAAAACTTGGCCCCAGCATCTTAACTCTACAGTAGCTGTCAGGAGAACCATATATTCACCAGAACACAGAAACGTTCCTGCTTTCATCACGAAATGCTCATTGATGGCTCCCCAGTCCAACCATGAGGAAAACACAGTAGTCCCCGAGGGCAATAATTTTGGTGTCTCCAGCCCGAGCACGGAGATTTCTTGTGGTTAGAGGATGAGCTGATGTTGTGATCTGCCCATTATCCCTTCATTGAGGTGGCTTTGACTCTCTGGGGATGTCCCTGCCAGGCATTCCCACCTTTTCTGCCTGAGCAAGTCCCAGTGCTTCCAGGTGCACCCAGGATTGCTCCATTCTGTGGCAAATTCACAGGGAGCTTGGACTGAAGACAATGAAACAAAAGTAAACAAACAGATAAAGCAGTAATAAATGTAATAAAACTCCCAATACCTGAACCACCCCCTGTTCCTGCTCTGCACTGTTCTCCCTCCCCATGGTGACCCCCAGCACCACTCTGCTCCCTGTTCCGCAGCCACTCCTGAGCTCTGAGTTCAGGAGCCAACTTTTAACCAGCTTTAAGCTCTTTCATATGGCCCGAACCATTTTACCCTTTCCCCAAGGATGTTTCTGCACAGAGGTTTCCTGTTAGTGTCCGTGCAGTTAAAGGGCAATTAGGCTTTTCTCCTGCAATTTGGAGCAGAACTGGCTTTATCTGTGATAGGCAACACAAGCATCTGCTTCTCTTCTCCCTCCCACCCCCTTCTCATGCACACACAAAGCCTCATTATATTAATAAAATATTTTCCCATTCTTCACCTGATTAGCTGCCTGCACGTGCCCGTGAGCCCATTTGCCATGAAAAATGTGTGTGTGAATTTACACCCATGCGTGCTCTTCGTGTGTGCCAACGCACCTTCCCCTGGTTATACACAAACAGATGTTTATATATAGAATGCATATTATAAATTTAAATTGATACAGGAACATAAATCTGAATAAATCACAGCTAAGCTGCAGCTTAAAATAAACATTCTGGAAAAAAAAAAATAAGCAAATAAACTTTTTTTTTCTTTTGGCAGAATGTTTATTTATTTAACAACAGCGATGCAGTTGCTTACACTTTCTACAAATGTTTTATCTCTTCTTCCTCCGCACCTGTCCCTGAGTGAATAGAGCCACATCTGTCTCATCTTGGCATAACAAGTACACATCTACATCTGTGAAAGATGATTCCATTTTTGAAGGAAACACTGTCTACTTTTACACTCCTGCAGTCTGCTAGAAATTATTACACAATGGATTTTGTGTCTTGCAGGAAGGCTGCTAAATAGTGAATAGCGAGTTTGGAAATGGTACAACAAAAGTAATGCCCTACTTTAACAAATAGATGGCTAGATATAAATATATATTTATTCTAAACTTTATGGATACGAGAGACCCACTGATTAATGTTACCTTCATTTTACTCTTTCTGGTGTAGTGGACTTGGTTAAAAAAGCTCAGGAAATGGGTACTGTAGAGTAGAGGGTAGTAATGGGATATAGATGATTTCATCCATCAGCTGCCATGTCAGAGCCCACATGAAGTTGATAATGACTGATAAATTGTTGGAAAAATCCTTCCCTGTGAGGGTGGTGAAGCCCTGGCACAGGATGTCCAGAGAAGCTGGATCCCTGGAAGTGCCCAAGGCCAGGTTGGACGGGGCTTGGAACAACCTGGGGTAGTGGAGTCAGCACTGACAGTGGGCTCTTGGTTGAGAGCAGCCACGTTCTGTCCAAGGTTATGTCATTAATGACATTCAGTAGCTCATTAAATAAATGAAGAGGTGAGCTTTGGCTGATAAGGGTTTAATGAGGTAAGATTGTGAAATAGCCAAAAGCCTCTCTAGCGATACTGAACTGATGAGCAGCAGTGGTTTTACTGCTCGTCTTTCTTTGATGGTCTTGACTATCAAAGCTGAAGTAAAAATAAAGGAAAGATGAAGTGTCCTGAAGCTCCTCTGTTGTGTTTCCCTCACCATTTTTGCCTCCACTGCACCCAGCAGCTCTTGTAGTGATGTACCTGAAGCTGCAAAAGCAGGGCAGGAGGGTCATCCATCCATCCATCCATCCATCCATCCATCCATCCATCCATCCATCCATCCATCCATCCATCCATCCATCCATCCATCCATCCATCCATCCATCCATCCATCCATCCATCCATCCAGATTTCCTCACTTCTCACCTGGAAAGATTACCTCAGGAAGAACATTAATCCAAGGCATTTGCAGGATCTCTTCTCCAACAAGTTTGTGTCTGCTGACCAAGGGGATAAACAGGATGACAAAGAAATTTCACTGAAAAATGAGGTCTGGCCAGGAAATCAAAAACTTTTCCTATGGAAAAAAAATCTGCCTGTAGTAAAATTTTTATTCACCACTTCCCATCTCTTCCCAACTATTTTTCATCTTTTGCCAGCCTAGAGTTCTGTGTGAAGTGTGAGAAGCCTTTCTTGCTTTCTCAGCCACCAAGAGTCTCCTAACTTAAAAAAAAAAACAAATAAAAACTAATAAATGCAGAAGTGACAGCATTATTTTTGAAGAAAAATGTTATTTCTCTATCAGGTTGTCTGTTGCTTTTCTTTCACTATGTTGCAGGACAGAGAGAGGGACTGAAAGCCACACAGATTCACTATTTCGAAACAATCTGAAACGTGCTCAGATCAAAAAGAAGTCAATGTGTCCATGAGTTTGATTTCAGAATTGAAATATTTTATGGAGGAAATGAATCCCAATCAGAACACACTATAATAAGTTGTAATTAATTTAATGGTTTAAAACATATTTGAATATTTAAGGAGACATTATCCTGGTAGCTGTATCATTCTAAGAAAAGGTCACTCCTTTATAGTTCAACAACCAGCACTGATTTTCTTTTAAGGCAAATTTGGAAGGCAGAGCACAATTTGTCCTTCTGTGGAGTGTATTGAGGTATGGATATGCAGGTCTCAGATGCCATGATGCCAACCCTCTTCCTCCTTTTTTTTTTTTTTTTTTTTTTTTTTTGGTTTTTTTTTT
>VZTJ01003580.1:3313447-3326288 GCA_013397795.1 Orthonyx spaldingii
TTTGCAGTGTTTCATGTACTATCTTTAGGCTTTCTCAAAATCAACTCCTTGATTTACCCATCTTTCCTGGGAATTTATGATTCATATCTTCCCTTTTTTTCCCTCCCCTCTCTTCTGCCAGACCTTTCCAACTCCCAACTGCTGTTCTATCTTCTATATAAAGCACCCCAGGCTCTGATGTACTTGACAGTGGCCTGTACTTTAAACACACACACACAAAAGCACTCTGGTGATCTGAGATATCTTCTGCAATGTGACATACATATACCAACCTCAGACTCCATTTCACAATCTTGATAAATACTTTACATTTAATTTTTTATCTTTCTTGTATTATTCTATTATTTTTAAAAGGGAAGGGAAAAAAAATCATTTACAGTTATATAATGTGTATTATTTACTTAATAGCTGTTCTGGTCTATTGGGTAAATATATAGCCAGGCAGTTTTTAAAAACACGTATTACAGACCCAAGAGACCAGAGAGACTCTGAAGCAGCTGTTCCAGTCTATTGGGTAAATATGTATTTAGGCAATTTTTCAAAATATGTTAAAACTCCTTCAGTGCCATTCTGGTCAATTGGTTAAATATGTATTTAGGCTTCTTTTATAAATGCCTTTTATGTAGTCGATAGACTGAAGCAACTGCAACTGCTGAATATGTTTTCATAATTTTTACCTGTGGGTATCACTGGGAGGTGTTTCCTGGATTCCAGCTCCGTCCCTGCTGTGGCAGCACCGAGGACGAGCTGGGTGTCACAGCCCTCGTCACTGACAGCAGCGGCACGAGGGAGAGGAAACACAAATATTCCCATACAAGAGAACACCAGGAATGACATTATTCCTTCTGATTGTCATCCTTGCTCACTGAGAGTGATGCTCTCCATATATTTTTCCCCTCTGTCTGTGGACTGACACACTTTGCATTGTGCTGTGGTGGTTAGACTGATGGATATTTTTAAACCAGCCACGTTTTTCAATATTCAGAGGCACAAAAGGGCATTTTGAAGCCCCGCTGTCAATTCTGGGGTTGTTTATACGAGTGAAGTTTAGCACATGCTTAAATATGAGCCAGATCAGGGCTCAACCAACAGGACTTATATTGCTTTATGATCTTTTTTTTAAATATATATGCCTCCAAAATCTTTTTAGGTGTTCAAGGTGATAGGAAAATCAAATCTGATGGCTGAGCTGTAACACAAGTTTCTGAAAATCTTAATGTAAAGTGGCTGTGACAGATGTGAACATGCTGGGGTTTGTAGAACTTCTGCTGTATTTCAGCTGAAGATTTATATTTACATCCAGTTCTTTCAGAGTGAGCTCTGGTGAGAATTTTATACAGTGAGAGAAGGAGGGGCTGGGCTTAACTCAGTGGCTCACGGAAGCTTTTCCAGGCTTGTTTCTGTTAAACCACAGCTTTCAAGACAATTATATTTGCTCCATGCTTCTCTCTTTGCCTTCCCTCCCTTTATGGAGGAGACATCTCCATTGAACTGCTGTTGTAAATTAACCCAAATTTTACTCTTGCAAAAACAGGACTAAACAAACATCTCCTTTTATCTCCACTGCATGAACTGACAGCGTAAATTCTTTCTCAGTTTGTTCCTTAATGATAAATTATTAACTCTCCACATAGAATCGATCACATTCAGCCTGCAATGGTCTGTTCACCCACAGAATGTCTTCATTTGCCTGTGCTGATAATTATTTCAGGAAGAAAATTTTAATTATCTCAGGAGTGCCCTCAGCTTTCCTTCAAAACTGAGTTACTACTGGTAGTAGGTGGCTGGTCTTGACCTGTGGCAGAGCCAGTGTTGGTGTTTGTGTCCCACCTCTTGTTCCTTCAGGATGGGTTTGCATTCTCCCTTCCCAGCAAAAATATGCTACTCACCCATCCAACTTTCAGCAACATTGTTCTTAGGGTTTTCCTATTTTTCAGAAATTTTGAGATAGGTTAGTAAAAGTTGCAATAATTTTCAGTTATTTTTATTACTTCTTCAGGTTTTTCTCAAACAACATTTTTATTAATAAAGCTACTGTAAATATTTCCCTCAAACGTGTTTAGAAGGCTGGACTTGATGATCTTGGGGGCCTTTCCCAACCTTAATGATTCTCCTGTGGAAATGGAAAGGACAAACAGGCAGAAACTACATGGGAAAATGAGGAATACAAGTGTATGCTCACATAGGTTCAAACACAGGTATATGTACATATGGAGATGGAAATGAAAATTTGCTGTATAATTAAAAAAAATGTATTTTAAACAGGCATTTGATAAACTAGAAATTCTTGTTGAAGTCAGTGTGGACACTTTAATTCAAGCTAAGTGTAAACCTCTACAGACTGGAGAGAAATGATGTCACCATTTCAAATAAATCAACTGTTTTGCATTAATACAAGTTTAATACACGTTTAAATCAGAGGATTTCTAAAAGAAAAACAAATGTGGAAAAATATTGATAAGGATTCTGACAAGGAATATTAATAAATGAAAATGTTGATAAGAACTCTGGATACATTTGATGATTTATTGCCAAAATAAGTAACTTTATTATCCAAATTATTAGACCAGCTGTAATGCCAGGATAAAAATAACAGTGATGCTATGTCACTCACATAATTTCATAAACAATGATCAAATCCCATCAGAATAAGAAACATCTTGTCTGTCAAAGATTACGAGATGCTTTCCAGATCCACCAGTATATGCAGGCCTTTCCATTAATCAGTGCCACAGAGGCTTTTTTTCTTTTAAAATCACTGAGCTGGATGCTGGGAGATGCTCTCAACAGGAACTGTTGCTGTGTAATAGACTCAAGCCTGAAATGTGATTCTATTTTTACAATACAAGGATCCCTGCTGGCTTAGGGGAGTGCTGGTAGATCCTGTGCCCACATCTGGATGTTGAGTTCATTCTGCAGAAAAACTAAAATTCAATTTTTAATAATATTCCAATTTGCTGGTGTTGGCAGAGGCCAAATGTGGTGGGTTTTTTTTTTACTCACCACCTTACTTCAGAAGCTATTGGGGAGGTTTTCCTTTCCAAAGGATGCTCACGCTCTGCCAGGAGAAATGTGGGTCAACTGTAACTGGAGTTTCTGGAGCAGCTCTGCCAAACTGCTGCACTTCTGCCCCTTTAATTGTGTTCATGGGGCTCTCCTAGATAAAAAATGGAATTACCCATTTCTATTAAAAAAAAACCCAATTACTGAGCCAAAGTGCCTAAAAACAAACAAACAAAATATTTAAAAAGGAAAAAAAAATGGAATAAAATCTATATGCATATTAATAAGTATTAATTATCTTTACAATACATAAGGCATATAAAGGAGAAGCCCTTGCTGCAGAGCAAGAAGGTTTTTGTGCTTGTGTGTGGCAGCAACTCTCAGAGAGGGCAGGAGACTGGGTTAACCTGCCATCGCCATAATTTGATTTGGCAATTTCACTGATCATAAGAATATTCTTATTGTATCAAAATGTGTGATAGCTTTGTGATGGGCACAAATGGGGGATGAGATCAGACCCCGTTTCATTAGATTAAATGGAAATGTGATGTTTTCAACAGTCAAAAAACACTGGAGACATCATCAAAGCTATCAGTGCCCATCTCTCCACAATCTCTGCTATGATCATTTTGTTCCCTTACCATTGATCTACTACAAAACTGAAAATTAGTTTAAAGGAGGAAAGATCTTCAAATATTTATATCTGAATATTTGTGTGGGCAAAATGCAGGCTGAGCTAAGAGCTTGTTACACTCACCCGGATGAAAACTAAACCCACAGCACCGGCCAAAGCTCTTAAAGTGTGAAAAGATGACCTTGCACTGGCTGCAATGGACATGAGGGTCAGCCCAGGTTTTGAGTTCTCCTTCCAAATTCGTGGCTACACGTGTTCTTTTCCCTGCTGCAAAACTGTTTGCCTCTCTCGTCAGGGAAGTTTGGACATGCAACTCTTTGATTTGTGAAGGTGTCACTTGTCCCAACCAGAGCCCGGATGGGAAAGAGAAAAATGTTGGCTGGGGTGGAGGTGCAGGTAAATGCACAGGGGCACAGAGGAGATACAGCACGTTGGGCAGCACATTTGCCAGCTGAGCAGCAGCCCAGCCTTTTCTAGCAGACGTTTACTTTGTTCCATGTGATATTAAGTAAACGTGATATCGTGAAACTGATAAAAGGAGTGGATCTCTTGAAGCTGTCTGGACTCGAGCCACTTCTGTGCTCTGTCACCGCCTGCAAGGGAAAAAAAAAAGGTCCTACAAAATACCTGAGTCTACTACTCTTGTACTGGCTTTCCACTCAAAAGCACACACCAGCATATCCAGGGTCTCCCCTGCCTTTGAAATATGAGTCTTTCTTTCCTTAATCTGCTCTGGACACCACTCACAAACTGAAATGGATATTCCCTGCTACCATTTGGAGTTTTACTGTGTTCCTCTGGTCTTTGCAATTCAGCAGTGGGAGCAGAGATTCCTCCTCAGGATTTCTCTGCCTGGGGTAAAAAAAACCCACCCTTCTCAGTAATGAATAACGTGCACAACCCACCACCAGCACTGTCACTGCCTCAAGGGGAGACCAGCACTGAAGAGTCCACTGGGATCCACATGATGCAGATCATCCACATGATGCAGATCCACCACAGCCAGTGGGAGCAGTTCAGAAGGGGATTGAGAAAGGAAAGCCCTCCTAGTGCCAAAACCTGCTCTCCCACTCCTGTCTGCGGCACATATGGATGGGCTGAGCTCAGCACATCTGAGCACAAGGTTTGTGCCTCCAGGAGCTGGCGAGCCACAGGCTGGGTCACAACTCAACACTTCTCAGTCGGGGAGCAGAGAATCCATTCAGCTCTGTGGATGCTCTTATGCATGGCCAAAAGCATAGATGTGGTTCTGGCAGGACTTTTCTTTTTCTAATTTTAGTAAAATATTTACAAGAGAGGTACTTCCTTGCAGTACGTCAGGCATTAGTCACTGATAAGATCAAATATAAATTTTGGGCTTTAATCTTACATCGTATTATTCCAAAAACCACCTTAACATGCAATGATACCTTATAATAGTGCATTTTAAAAAACCTCAACTTTTAGAACTGTTAGTGAGCATATGTTTATGGGAAATTGAATATCAAACTCTTGATGTTGAGCCCTAAAATTAGGTGACATTGTTTAAAATACCTTCAGAGTCCTTAATCTGATTTTTTTGCTCCAGTCTAAGTACTTGAAAACCCGATGATAGGCGTATTTGTTTGATATATAAAACTTTAAGTATTTTTCTCTCAAAAAGGCGAGTTTCCTTGCTTTTGAGAAATTTTCTTACTGGGAAGGCTTCCAAATCGCCTCTCATGTAGCTTCATGGAATTTTCTCAGCTCTTGTGTTTGCTCCTTCTCCACACCTCTTCCCCAGTGCAGAGAGGCACATCTGTCTGTTTTCTGCCTTATCAAGCAGACATCTACATCTGTGAGGAAAACTCCACTTCCTCGGCTAAAAACCTGTATCTGATTGTGGTAATAAAGCACTACTTCCTCAGTTCAAAACATGCATCAGACAGGACCAATTACTTCAAATGACTCATAGCAACAGGCAAAGCAAGGCTCGTCTTTGCAGAGCCTTTGAACTTGCTCCGCTTCAAAGGTGTACTGAAACGTGGTTATGAGGCGATTGTCTAAAATTGCCAAATTACCAGGTTCCAAGCTTTGACATTTGTTATTCTGAGCAACGAGACAAAGGAAAGCAGTTCACTCACCCGCTGAGAAATACAGAGCGAAACAAAAAATATATTTCCTAGGTGAAGGAAGCTCTTAAAATGGTGAATTCTTGAACACAAACCAGGAGAATGCTCGCGCCTTAAATGAATCAAATAATAAAATTAGATTATCAAACAATACACAACAATAATGCAAAACACAAACAATCTGAGCCAAAGCTACTGAGGGAATTTAACGGGCTTTTAATCACATCCTGAAGGTCACAGAGGCTCAAAGTGTTATTAATGGGAATCAAAGCTTTTCACCTTTAGGTCACCAACTCGAATGTGGCACAGGTTGGTTCTGACCAAGCATCATTTCCATCTGGTAATTACTGGGGGGTCTCAGTAGCCCCAGAGGAGAGGAATTTGCAGAATCCAGCTTGAGAATGTCCATCAGCTGCAGTGGGCCAAAAGGTGTCCAGCAGAAGACAGATGATCCAAGAGAAAACAAAAGAATGTGCAACTTAAAGCTTTTATTTCAGTACATATTTCAGTGAAATAAATATTTCAGTAGAAATATTTCAATATTTCTACTACTTCCAAGTAGTATCAAAAAAAAGTTCTGAAGTTATTGTCTAAAACTGCCAAATTAATAATTTCTAATAAATCAGTTTCCACTTTCGTTATGCTGGGCATCATCCCTGATGGTTGTGGCTCTCTCCTGACAAGCACCATGCCCAATGAGATGCAAAAGTCTAGTTGGTTAATAGTTACTTTTGGGTGGGCTGATCCAGTCTAACTGTCATTATAATTAAATTAACTTTGAAAAATTAAGTTAAAATAGAACCCTACAGTGAGCATCACAAAGCATATTATTATTACCAGGTGACACAAAGCTATTTGGGTATTCATGATGCAACTGTTATTTTATTAGGAACCTTCCAACATTAAGACCACATTTAAACAAATATAGCTCTAATTCAGGAATGTATTTCTATTTGTTCCATTTTCATGTTGAGACATTCAGTTTTAATTGTGCCATTTTGTTGAGTTTTTACCTGTTTTTTTAACAATGAAGGTGATCAAGCACATATTTGGCAGGCACATGACAAGTGACAAGGAAGCTCTGGCTCATCAGATTAAGAAATCACCATGAAAGATCTTGAGAGCTGAATTTATCCGTTTAGGTGGATGCTCTCCACAACTCTCTAAAGAAATAAGGGAGCGTTTTCACCCTCAGATATTGTTGCATTGCACTTGTATGTCATGAAATGTGGCAATTTATCCTCTGAACTTCTTTGGGAGAGCTCCAAATCCAGCCAGATTTGTGCACAACTTTCACCATGGCACATTCTGGCTCCACTAGGCCACATTTACCTAATCCTTGGTCCTTGACATCAGAGGAACCATAATGGTTTGTTCTGGAGAGTTGTGGGGCCCCTCTGAGCCCATATAAACCCTTGACAAAGGACTCCAAAATTCGTACTTTCTTTTCCTAGAGGTCAGGGTAGGAGGAGCTGTGATAATTCCAGGTGATGAACAGCTGAATAAAGTATTTGTTTTCCTTATCATTAGACCAGATATTCATTATTCTACTTTTAATAAATTATTGGGGTTTATTCCCAAGAAAGCTCGCTGTCAAAATTCAGTGATGGGACTGGCCAGAACAAACATGATACAATCCCATCCCCTATTTGGTGTAACACTTCAAATCCATCCTTTCTTGCTAATATCTATATGTAATCAAGAAAATTAAGCTTCCATTAATGTTTCACAATATCTACATTAAAACTGCTGTTTCTCTACAAGTCTCACCAGAAATATATTAATGCAACTATTCAAATAGAGAAATGCAACAACAGAGAGGCAGAGAAAATACATTTCAAAATCCCAGTTGTCACAGTAGAGGTCTTTTCAGGGCTAGAAGTCACTTCTGGCTTTGGTAGGAAGCCTACAGGCACTTCTTTTTATGAGTAAGTTACATCTGTTCAGGCACTGCACTTTCCTAACACCATACTTTTGTTTTTTAGACTGAGGATCCTTCAAGTCTAGCAGCTCAGATGCTTGCATCCGTCTGTACCCTTTTGGGTAAATACCTGTCACTTTAGGCAGCCTTCTCCAGTTCTCTCCTCCACACTGAGACTCACGTTGTCCCACTGACACGCTGCTTGCTCTCCTCTGGCACACGGGAGAGTGCCACCAGCCCAAGACCTTTGGTGTCACTCAGGTAAGGAAACACAATTTGTCTCTGACAGTTTCTGCCTTTTCTTGCTTATAAAACTCAAAGGATCTCTGAGAGCGTTTGATGGAGCAAAGAAACGTGGATTGTCTGGTCAGTCCCAACTGGGAGATCTGGGGGTGTCTGTCAGCAGAAAGAGACACACCTGGCTTTATAACCCTCTCTGGTGAATGTTGTGCACACAAGACACGCAGTTTTCATGTTATACAGCCTTTGTCACAATTCTTTCTATTTACAGAAACCCCTTCACTCTATTTTAAAGAGTCAAAGAGCAAGTACTTCTATGCAAAACTAGAGTGTCAGGTTAGCCCTGTGGCAAGAAAAATGCACTGATCTCTCCAGGAATGTACACTTTAAAAAGCAGTTATTCCCAAGAAAACATTGGTCACTCATCTGGAAGGACCAAGAAAACTTAGTCAAGATCTGTGTCAGAGGTTTTAAATTGTCACTGCAACCTAGACCAAAATTAACTTATTTTTCTCGTGCACCGTTCTCTATGTCAAGACTCAACCTGTATTTTCCTGTTCTCCCAGAGCACCACACATCCATGCTCATAGAGACTTTGCTGGTCCTCACTACTCCAAAAAAAAAAGTTTTAAATTTACTTTCCTTTAAAAATAAGCTACTGACATTATCATAATTCTTAAATATTGGTTATATTTCAGTTAAAGGGTCACCAGCCTGGAAAAGATGAAAAGTTCCTAAATAGCCTATAAACTCCCTTTCATCTCAGGACAATGAATGAGGAGAAGCAGAGTACAAACAACTTTGGAGGAGCTATGTGTGTTCTCCCTACTCGGATACAACCGGGAACGATGTTTTCTGTCATCCGCCCCGGAGCTGGATTTACGAGCACGTCAGCAGCTGCATTTCAACTGAGGATGCCCAGATGGGGAAACCCTCTCACCAGCCCTACCAAATACCCATCTGCTCTGTATTAGTATTCCTCAGGGAATTATTGCTTCCTGCTGCCTGGCTCTTATGGTTGGTGCTGGGAGGCTGGGATGGAGGAGCACAGACCAGCGTGGCTCTGGAGTGAGGATGAGGGCGAGCCACCGTGGGACAGTGCCAGTTGAAGGATGTTCTTTGAAACTTCTAAGATGGCCCATTCTGAGCAGAAAGAATATTGAAAAGCAAAATGTCCCCTATGCATCTATTTGATCAAATAATATGTTTATAGCACTATTATTAGATCAAGAGAAGCAGTTAACTGAGACATGACATGCAACTGTTAAAAACTGCACACCACCAAACATCAGCCAGGGACACTGAAAGGAAGAGTTGACGCTTATAAATAAAAAATGATGTAGAAATTAAACAAACAACCCATGGAGACTCTTTCAGGTTTTTTCTTTCCCCCCATTTCTTATGTTAAACCACACAATAAACGGTCTTTGAGTTGCAGAGGTTTAATCTATGTGCAGAAAGGGAATTAGAGGCTGATTCAGGGGTTTTTTTCCTTTCCTTTCCTGGAGGCCTCTTTTTTATTTTCTTTCCAGGTATTGATCGTGAAAGTGATATCACACCAGAAGGTGCATTGATATGGTGTTGAGTAACAGAAAACTGCAAAGACTCCTTACAGTATAATCAAAGCTTCTGTCCAAGCCCCCCACTCTGATGAAATCCAATCAATAGGGACGATTAAATGACACATACAGAGCCATCAATATTAAATACAATCCATTTCCTGTACAAGAGCAGTGCAATGTAAAGTGGACAAGATAAAACTTGAATAGGCAGGTTATTTACGATGCTTGTACAGTATTTAAGCCATGATGAAAGCTGGGAGCATGCATGATTTGCATATTAATCAAAAAAGCAAATAAGCTTTTCAATGCACATAAAATAGAGTTTGGTAGGTTTGTGATGTTTCCAAACAATTTTTTTTAAAGTTATTTTTTGGAGGGGTAAAGTCAGAAGGGAGTTGACTCCAAATTGAAAAATTGTAGATTTTACAATCTATGACTTTCATGAGCCATTGGGTTCTTACAGAGCTTACTCAGAAGTCCAAACCATTTCCTTGTTACCTGTGCAGTGGAAGACAGGGTTTGAGAGAATTCATTGCAACTTTAGTCTGAATTTTACCTCCAGAGGTGAGGAAGAGACCGTCAGGAAGTGCCACAATTTCCCACCATGAGCAAATAGACAATACTGGCAGGACCTTAAGGACCATCTCATTCCACCTCCTGCCATGGGCAGGGACACCTTCGGCAAGACCAGGTGGCTCCAAACCTCATCCAACTTGGCCTTGGACACTTCCAGGGATGGAGCAGCCACAGATTTTCAGATCTCCCAGTGGCTGTTAGGGATGCCAGAGGGCCCATCAAAGGAAGGCTTTCCTGTGTGGAATTCCCTCACAAGCTTGCCTTCAGGGACACACTGTAGTGCTGTCCCTGGGCTAGGGAGAGTCCAGCAGAGAAGACAGAAGTGCTTTATGGTGAAATCCCTGCTCTTCTCTGCTGTGCCAGTCAAAATGCTTCCACCAGTTCTTGCAGAATTCCATGTGTTGCAAATACTAAAAACCACATCTAATAAATCTGGTTTCCTTCTCACATATTTCTTCATACCACGACTTCACAACATGCAGGTGGGGAAACGGCAAAATTAGGGATCTACTCTCAAAAGCAACAAATCGATAAAAATATACAAATAGGTTAAAAATATGGATCTCCAGCAAATCAGGCCCTGAATTAGGCTATCTTTTGTTCTGGAAAAGTAAGAGCAAGGATGAATGAATTCACCTCAGTGGGAAAGAGACAAAAGGAGCAGCAGATTGGTAGAACGGTATCACTACGCTACCCCAAGCACATTGTTCTTTGCTTTTCACACACGAATCCTCATCATATTGATTGATAAACACAAGTTCTTTTCTCCCTTTTTTTAGCATCAATTCATTCTTTTCAACATTAAACTTTCACTGTATCTTTGAAGTGAACAGATAAAATTCCCTATCACCAAAACTTGTGCTGGTTTTAATGGAAACCTAGAAGGACCGTTGACAAGTTTAAAGTTAATCATGTGTTTATGTCCTTTGTTATACTGGGCCATAACTGGGTTTGGTATCCACAGGATGAAAACCCTTCATCTTAACACAATTTTCAAGGATTTTTTAAAAAAAACTCCTCAATAAAAGTTTTTATAGAGAAAGTGAGCCTGAAAAATGTTCTTGGAGATGACACTACTCTCTGCCAGGACACTTTCACAAATACTGTGGGGACAGCAGGTTGTTTGCCAATGAAAAGCTACTTTCTCTTGACAAAATTGAAAATTGATGACAAAGTGATTGGGTATTTCTCAAAATGCTGTCAAATGTAATGACATTGGGTGTGTTCCAATTAGTTTTGTAGGCTTTCGAGATGCAGCTCTCTCTCCTTGCCTTCTGTGTAGAAAACTTTGTGGCGTGAGTCTGGTCCGCTGAAGGACAGCTAGAGCTGCTACAGCTCCCACAATTTGCTAGGGAATGAGGCTGCACTGACACATCTAGTCTGGACTAAATAACCAACTTTCACTTTGCAAAACTTGAGCTTTCCTGTCCGGTTTGATGTGGCGTTATTTACGCACAGTACAGGTCTGTAGGTCGCATTGGTGGTAAGAGAGTAGAGGGAATGTGCTGATAAAATAACAAAATTAATTTTGTTCAGCCAGTAATTAACCACACTCCTATGAAATCAGAGGTGCAACGAGGTGCCTGGGATGCACTGAGCATCCCACCAGCAGAAGAGGGGAGAGGGAAGCCAAAAGCTCCAGCAACGTGAACGCGTGTCCCCTTTAGGCCGTGGGAGCTGGAAACCAGGATCTCCCTCTCTCCCTCCTATCTGAAGTACAAACAATGTAAAGCCAGGATAGGATTGATACAGAATGCTACATAAAATGTTTGCTTATAATTATTTCTAGCACCCTTTTGAAGCTAAGGGATAAAACATTTCTAATTATTCATCAGGCCGTTGGAACTCCTAGGCCTCTGTAATAGGGATTTAGCAGAACAACAAATAACATACAGGGATCCAGATGAAAGGAGTGAATTTGAAGGGATTATTACCATAAAAAAAGCAAATGACTATTTGATGGAGTTACAACAATGCAGAGAGTCAGACAGGGATAGAGAAATAATGCTAATTGATAAATATATAGCTGCTTAAGCTTTAATTTGAGCTGTGGAAGAGTTGTAAAACGAGTGATACCTGTAATTTCCTTTTTAAAAATGATCTGTCTGTTTGAAATGCATATATAAGGAAAACCCCTCAAATGCAGTTCTTCTGCCCCTCTCCTCCCATTTTCACCATATTATGGGCACAAGAAGTAATTCGTTAAAAGGCAAGACCATGACATTTTTTATGGTCTTGGCTGGCTTACAGCTGCATGAAGATTTGCACCCCAGTTTACGATGTGAGCCAGGACATCTCCTGCAGGATCCTGTGATCTGCTTGTGTAGAAACCCCATAGGCCACAGGGAGCAAGAGGCATTCAAGGAATGAAGAGTGGATTTTGTGTTCACTGCAATATACCACAAAATCACTGCATTATCTTAATCAGAGCATTGCAAAGTAAAAAGCAAATCGTAAGGAAACGACAACAAAACCCCACAAAACAAACCCCAAAGTCAGCAAAAGCAGGATTTGTGAACCATCTGAGGTGTAGCCATCCCTACGCTTTCATTTTTTCAATAGAACAGACAACCTTTAGGCAGTTTGTCTTCTATAAAGACACATAAAATGGATAAGTGGAACCTATAACACAAAATAGGATAAATCTTCCATGTTCAGTGCTGCTATAAGCAACATCACCACCACCACCACACCGGTGATTCCACACAAAGATAGTTTTTTTGAGGATACAGAAGCTGTCTTGCCTAAAGGAGGGAAAGGAACAAATCTGACTTTGCACATACATAAAAAAAAAAAAAAAAAAAAAAAAAAAAAA
>VZTJ01003580.1:3326295-3387386 GCA_013397795.1 Orthonyx spaldingii
AAAAAAAAAAAAAAAGAAGAAACCCAAAAAATCATGGATAGGAGACTTACCAGCTACTCTGCAAGCTGTGTGCTTCTGTATATCACAAATACTTGTTTAAAGGGCAAAGGTATGCAAAGCAGATGGATTGTGCCTATCTCTAAATCAGAATTTCAATGTAAAACATTCTTCAACAGCTCAACAGAGTGGCTTAGAAGCTTTCTTCCCCTCCTTAATGAAGGTAAAACATTAGCATTATAAATTTCAGCTTAGAGAAACTATATTCAGATTTTTTTTTTTCTTAAAAAAAAAAAAAAAAAAAGAGAGAGAAAACCCGTATGCTCTAGATTAGCAGGGGTGGATCGTCTTGTTGAGACTTGTGCTGCCAAAGCCTATTAAAGTAATTCACATTTTATACACAGACATTACCATTTTCTCTGAACTATAACGTCCTTGGAGCATTACTCCGCAGAGACATCCAAAATCCACTTTAGATGGGGCACAAAGGCACAGTTTGAGATTTACCTGTGTGACTTGTCTCACAGGTGACAAGCATTAAGGAGGGAAATCTACACTTCTGTCAGATAAGCAGGAATTCCTGGTTTCTTAATTCACTTGAAGAGAAAGGATAATTACCTGAACTAAATTTCTGCATCCATCTCAAATGGACTCTAGGGACAATCCTGCAGATTAATGCTCTAAGAACATAAGATTCAGAAAGAGAACGTAGGGATGTATGAAATAGGATCTCTTTTAACAACCTGGATCAAAAACTGTATCCTGAACTGAGGGGAGGGAGAAGCAGAGGAAGGGGCAAATCCAGTGCAGCATTAATGCATTTTACTGCCTCAGCAGAATCAGATTTTGACAATAACAATAATGATGATTTTTATAGACTCGGTTTTTTTTCTCTACGTTCTGATGGATTTGAGAGATTTCCACGACCTGAATGCTTCAGGCAAAGTGCTCAGGTGATGTAAATCAGCATTGTTTCTCTAAAATACGGACAGATTCATCCCTTCACACCCTCTACAGCTTTGCTGCTCATCTGCAGTATCATAATCATCTGGTAACATTAATTAATTTTCCTGGTGTTTTATGCAATGCTGCCTCTGCCTCCTCCCCACCTCAAATTGTTTTGATTTTGTTCCTTTTTTTTTATTATTGCTGTTACTGCTCCACGTCTGCTAAGTAAATCTGCGGCGTGTTACTTTAAAAATGAAATAAAGCTTGTGTTCATAGTGACAGTCAATAACACTACAGCATTATAATCAATTGCTATTTGTAGCAGCAGGACTAGCAGTGGGGGCAGATCAGTGCAAATTACTGTCACTGTGTGCTGTCGTGTCGTGCAGCCAGCCTGGATCACGGAAGACAAACGATCCCAGATCCAATGGGAGCAGCCAGCACTCAGTCATACCTGTACAATGGCTCAGCCACGCACAAATGCGAGGGGAAAGTGGTTATGGACCTGCAGGATGGAGACGGAAGAGAAATAAATTAACCCAGCAAGGAGTTGTGCTGCTGAGATCCCGGGATAAATGCTCCTGCTTTCACGATGGGCTGGAGAATGGAGGATTACAAGTATCCAGGGATCTACAAAAAAGGTTGGATAGCTCTTTAGTGAACACCAGTGACGTCTCTGTTGTAGCTTAAATGGAGGGTTTGTACAGATGCCTGTAAGCCATGGGGGTCTCCAGTTCAAAACACCTGTTAGGATCAATAATAATGCCAAAACCGAAATGGAATAGCTCCCCCCCAATCTTTCTGTAGAACCAGGAGTGTTTGTTACTGCTATAGATCACAGCAGTGCAATTTTTTTTGTCTGTGTTTCATTTGAGGAAAGAGATCCAGGCTCTGATCTCAGTGGGGGAGAGAGCTGTTATCTCAGAGCTGGGCTCTGGGAGCAGCAGGTCAAACAGGTAATTTTAAAGACAGAGCTACCCAATTCTTTGTGTCTCTGCACCTTTTTCCTCCATGAATTTGGCAATTTATTTTGAGCCCTTGTGACTAGGGAGAAATGCAAATGGTGTTTAGTGGGGAGAGAAAGGATGTAGATCAAGACCACATCCTTTGGAAAACAAAGCCTTGGCTAGCAAGCAGTGTATGCTTATGAAATTACATCTGATTACCTGGCTGAAAGGTGTCTTATTGATCTGGGAGGCTCCACTGCAAAATCCAGTCCCCTGTTTTGTTTTCCAGCAGGGAGAGCAGGAAGGGGAAAGGAAACCCCACCTCCAGGACCCCCCAGCTCCTCACACACCCTCCTGGAGAGGGTGATCCAGCAGCAAGGCCAATGCAAACACTGAGCTCACTTCTGGGACTGCTGCAAAGGATGACAATTTATTGCCCTTTTTAATGATAGAGTTTGTGATATGCACACTTGCCAACTGGGAACTGGAGTGAGATCAATGAGTTATTTTACATAGGTCCCTGTATTCTGGGCCAGAATGAAACTGTTGACCTAGAGGTGAAAGTCTCTAATTTTATTTCTAGTCCCTCTGAGTCATGTAGTCACCAGAAATAACACTGACAGCAATAAAACCAAGCAAACAAACAAAACTAAGCAAACATCAAATATTAAGGGAAAAGGTTTTTGCCAAAGAGGCTCAGCACACGTTTTGTGAGACGGCGTAATCTTTGACAGGGAAATCTGGAACATAAAAACCCCTCTCTCCTGGAGCCCAGTATTCTCCTCTGAAGACAAATGTTTTATAATAAATATTTCTGTGCCTGTGGAGCTCTGTGTAAAGTTGGACATGATATTTTTGGCAATATCTGCATGTCAGTAGGAATCTGAGAAAGTGTCACATACTGCACTCGAGCTGGCCGGTTGGTGAGAGCCACGGGTTTGAATTCACATGTCACATATGTGATGGGCTGAGCAGAGCAGAGCGAGAGAAACAGGAAAACATTTCTCGTGTTCAGCCTTTTTATCCACTTTAATCCACGACCTGAATTGCAGAATTCACGTAAAGTTGTGGTATCTGACTTCACCTCCCCACTGCCACTTCTCTCCACCTTCCAAAAGCAGAGAGCTGATGCCCTTGCATATTTTTAGATCCAACATTTTTCCTGTTTAGCAAAATCAGAATTGCTCCTTCTTATTATTACTATTCATATTATGAATAATCATCATCATCACCATCATGGTTTTTTTCACTACCCCTTCAGAAGGTAGTTTCCAAAGGAAATTTCTATATCTATTCCTGGCTAACAGGCATAATAGTTTGGGAAAAATAATCTTCCATTCAAAGGCAGTTTAACTTCCAATAAGGACTTTTTGGCTCACAGATTGTTAAGGAAAATTGCTTCGTTTTGCAACTGTAATTCCTATATTTAAATGAATGGGATTTTCCTTCAGAGAGATCTGAACTATGGAATTTTCCTTTGTTGGACAAGAATCAATAGAGGGTTTGCTGCTAATTAAACCAAATAAGTTAGCTGAAAAGGAAAATGAGTTGATTTTGAAGGAACTTCATACTAAAATTACAGTTTTCAGTAGAAGAGAATTTAATCTAATCTAATTTTTTTCCTTAAATTTCAAGTTTTGTGCTTCCCTATTATTTTGAAGACTATTAGGGATCCTTCCCTGTTGATATACGTCAGTCAACTTTAAGTGATCTGTCTTTGAGGTCTGATTCAATTACCAGTGAAGGCAACGGGGTTTGGATTAAACCTTTACAGTCAGTGTTTTTTAAGGTCTCAGACAGCAAAGATTCAGCTCTCGAACACCCTGAGATCAATCACTAAATTCAGAAAACTGGAACACATGCAACGAAATCACCACATTCTGTAGTGACAAAATATTTTGCAGAAACAGGGCTGTGATGCTGTTAGTGCCTTGGTTTGACCTGATTTTCCTCTACACAAACAGAAAATGTCAATGGGAGATGCCGACAGCAGATTTCCTGGCTTTGGAATTTGATATTACTATGGATTTTAAAACAGAAGGGGGAAATGCATAACAGCAAGTGAATGCACTGCCTTATTCTTTACCTTTTCAGCAAATAAATTATTGTAATATTGAAATATTGCAGATTACTGTGGAGTACAAGCACTGAATTCCTTTTGTTTCTGTGCATGGTATGTCTCTAAACTCATATAAATTGATAATAATCAGAGGAAAAAAATTACTGCTGTGAAATATCCTCACTGTTGTGAAAATACTCTTTGAGAAAGACTTTTGGGTTAACTTTTTGGATTTTCTGGTGTTTGGGGAGTTTTGTTGAGTGACTGGAGCTGCAAAGTTAACAAAAATCAATACACACTTTGCTGCAGTGGATAGTGTCTTTTTAAATCCATCTTGAGGAGTGTAACCACTGGGATAAACAGTACAATAGTATCCTTAACATTACCAAAAACCAAACTGTGCATTTTAATTAGCTTGAAAGGGTCAAATGGCAGAAAAAAAATCACCTGTGATACAAAAAGTCTGGCTATTATAATGATACAGAGTGTAATTCAATATATCTGTTTAGATATTGACCTTGTGCATTATTAATGGCTTTGAAAAGGCTACTGCTGTCTTGCAACTCTTTAACAGGTGGAGGCCACTGGAAACCCACCATTTATTGGTTTCTATCTGCCAGATTACTTTCCAGCTAAAAGCCAATGCAAATGTGTTTGCAGTCTGAATGTAAGAGGGAATCCTGCTTTTTGTGGCTTAGTTGTTGGGGCATTTTTGTGTCAAGCTTCTTCTCCACCTCCTCCCCCTCCAAAAAAGATCCTGTTGTGAAAGAAGCATCAAATTTCCATTAAAAGTAACAATTCTTTATTGTAAAAGAAGTTCATTTGGATAGGAGACATTTGGAAATGCCTGTCTCTCCTTCTGAGTAGCTTTCAGCTTCAGAAAAATTCTCATTTATTTGGCTGAGATCTGTGGTGGTCCCAAGTCTCTATTAGATACCTCAGATTTTCTGATAGGCAGCTGAATCCCTGATTACAGAGCAGTAATCATGACAATAATATTCTCTTTTCCTTATATTCACCTTTCAGCAATATTTTTTGTGTCAGATACCATGCCCATGTGTGATCCAAAAGCAGAGCACGGGGCCTCCCACACTGAAGGCATCAGAAATACCATAAATGTGAATTTTAGCATTAGTTTTATTTCCTTTTTTTTTTTCCCTTCCACCAACAATTCAATTCTGTTCTCTTACTGAAAGAATAAATACTCAGACAACACAAGGTATATCTGGTTGGGCATTAACTTGCTTATTTGTCTATTTTTGGTGTCAGAATGGTGTTTTGAGTAATTTATGTATTAAAAAATGAAATATGTTTCTTGTCTTCTAGGCTTTTCAGAAACATTTCTTGTTTAGATGAATTTCATTTGAAGATCTCAGTTTTCCCTCACCTTTATCAATTATATAACAGAGAAAACTAAAATGACCATAACGACATAATATTTCTTTGCTGCTGTGGAAAAATCAGTTAAATATAAACCAATATTTTACCAAATCTCTTGTGAATATTCCCCCTAAGGGCCAGATCCCTTGTGAGTTTCATCACAGCAGAAGGAATTTATGTGCAAATCAACCATCAAGCATAAAACAACAATAGAGACAAGGCAAAAAAAACCCCAAAAAAACAAAGAAATACATAAAAAATAATAAATTATAAATTATGTCAAAATTCTAAATATACTGTAAGAAAGACTGCAAAAATCCCTATTTATGTAGCTTTTCCTATGGTGCTTTTACTGACATTTTTGAAAGGCAAATGTACAATTCTGTTAGGAGAAACCATAAAAAAATAGCCATGACCTCATTTGTAACATCACCAAATATTAGCATTTCCCTTCATTCCCATTGCCAGTCTATTTACATACATTATGCTATATTCAATGTCCAGTGATGTTCAACTGATTTGGAAGTGCTGACCTACAAGCAGGAAACAGATAAAAGGAGATTTTAATTTCTTTCTAAATATTTGTTCTGGTTTTAAACGTGTGTTTGTACTTAATTTTGTTTCCTCAGGAAGAGAATTTATATATTCTATGGGTTCCCCTGGCCCAGGGAAAATGAAAGCTTGCTGTGGGAATTTCCAACTGGAGTCTTTTTGAAGGAACATCTTTTTCCTTCCCAGGTTGGAGTTAGAGAAGGAAATCTGAGCTTGGATCTACATGGGGCTTTCCCTCCCTTAGGCTTGTTCACGGGAAATTGCTCCAGGCATTTGGTCAAGGAATTCCTGAGTTCATCACAAATTCATCTGCAAAGATTCTCATCCTTCCCAAATGAGCTAAAATCAGCAACTGAGCTGTAAAACACAGCTGACCTCCTGAACTTCAGGTATTTTTAAGGTCAAGGTAGACTGAGGTTCTGGCATTTTTGTGGGGTTTTGTGCCTTTCCTTTGCTGGCTTGTTTTTTTATTTTTTTTTTAATTTATTTTTTTTGTTTTGTTTTGGGGTTTTTTTGGGTTTTTTTTTGTTGTTGTTGTTGTTTCTGTTGGGTTCTTTTTTTTGTTTGTTTGTTTTTTCGCCAGTGAGAATTTTGTGTTGTCAGCCAAATCCAAGAATTCCAAGTGACAACCTGTATTCATCTATTCTCCTCCTCTGAATTCCAAATGTCCAAAGAAAACCTGCATTGATGGACTTCTGGATTCAAGAGTGAACTCACAGATTCCAATTATTTCTCCAAATTAAATCTGAATTCTGATTTTATTTAAGATTTCACAATTACTTTTTTTTCTCCCCCCCCCACCCCCCGAAGAGACAAATAATATCATTGTGCTTCCAGGCTGATTGAGATATGGGATTCACAGAATTGGCACCAACACAGCACTTGCTCACATTCCCAAGAGTCATGACTGAAAACATACAACAGAATTTAACTCAGTAAAAAAATATGGAGTTAAAATTATGGTTCTCATTTTCTCGTAGTGCCACGTGTTTCAAAACAATGGTTAAGGGTGAATTATTGCTGCTGAGGGAAGCACTTTCTGGTGACTCACCAAAGTCTCCGGCCTGGACTTCAACAGAGAAATTCCCTCATCAGATTAGGAACAACTCTGTGTTTCACTCGAAACGTGCTGACTGGGCTGCAGCTCTTTGAACGCTGCATGGAAATACACCCAAAGATAGATCCTGTATTATATCCCAAATGAACAGCTCGTTTGTGAAACTGGGATTTAACAACAAATCCTGATGTTGCGGGTGGAGGCAGTGGGCCGGAGTCAGGAGGTCTGGGGTGATCTCAGCTCTGCCACTTCTTGTGTCATGGTTGGCCAGAGCTCTCCAAGTTCCCAAAGCAACTTGACTTCTAAGATTAGGGGAAAATTTACCTCCAAATAATATTGGCACCTTTAGTGTCATCTCTAACACTGCACTGCTTTATAAGGAGGATGAAATTACTGATGCTTCATGGCATGAACCTGTTGGAGTGGGTCCAGGTAAGGGAAGTGGCTTCCCACTGCCAGAGGGCAGGGATAGATGGGATATTGTGAAAGAATTCTTGGCTGTGAGGTTGTGAGGCCCTGGCACAGGGTGCTCAGAGAAGCTGTGGCTGCCCCTAGATCCCTGGAAGTGTCCAAGGCCAGGCTGGACGGGGCTTGGAGCAACCTGGGACAGTGGAAGGTGTCCCTGCCCATGACAGGGAGTGGAACAAGATATTTAAAGTCCCTTCCAACCCAAACTATTCTGTGAATCTATGATTCATTTCTATCATCCCTTATACATATATGTGCATGTGTGCAGTGCTTAAAGCAACTAAATTTTCACCTTTTCCTGCAATTTCAGCAGGAAATCACAGTCATCAGCATCAGGAAGTGGGAAAGGAAGGCAGGCCCACCTGCTAGACACGGCTGCAGACCCAGTTCTGTGAACCTACATGGATTTACCCGTTGAGGTTATGGCCTTGACACTAAGGATCAGATCTGGTGGCTTTTATCCACAACAACAGATGATGCAAGCAAAACACTCTGCCTCCTGCCTTTACAAATCCACGCAGTCAGGATGTCTTCCCTGCACTCAGAAGCTATTGGAGGTGGCAGAGAGGGGGAGAAGAGGCATTTTACAGCTCACAGGATCATGGCTGGGGCAGAAGCCTGTGTTTGTGTCTCCTAATGTCCTGAGACAGGGATAGGAGGGATGGGCAGAGGAATATTCCGTACACTTACAAAGAGGAGTAATAACGACTGACATTTAAATCACTGCCCCTGGCCACGAGCGAGCGAGGAAAGACTCGCGGTCCAAATCCTGCCAGCGGTATCCAGCGCCAGGAAGGCGGTGCTGAGCAGGAGTATCTCTTTCAGCATCCCTGTGCCAGAGAGATGCCGCTCCTAAGTGCCTTTCCCGGTGTCCCTGGAGGATATCTGAGCACCTCGGCACTTTGCAGAGCCTCCAGCACTGCCCCTCTCCCCGCCGGCTCCCCCGGCCCCCCTGAGCCTGCCGCTGCAAAAGCCGTAATTTAGCCTTTAATATTTTGATACTTCATGTGACGGATTTCCCTTTTAGTGCACACTGATTTGATCTGATCGAGGCATGAAGCTGTGCAGGTCTCCCGCATTTCAGATGATTTTAGTATAAAACATGCAAATCCCACGGTGCATCCCCCTGTTTCTGTGGCATTATGTCTGCGGAGCGGTGTCACGAACGATGACACCTCTTCACGGAAAAACAGAGAAATATCTTTTGCAGGATGTGAGATTTCTAACGAAAGCTTCCCTGTGACACGAGCTGCTGAACTGTCTCCATAGAGTTCTGATTTAATTTGAACTGTTCTTGCCACTCCGTCACAAACAGCACCGTCCAAAATGCTAGACAATAATTAAATTTCAAAGGGAAATATTAATTAATAAGGGCACAAGTGAGCTGCCTCTTCATTTAAAATTATTTCCTTGCCATTTATGTCCAGTTCTTCTGAATAGCCCCAGAGCTGGGAAGATTAGCAAATTATACTGAAGCCTCCCACTTTTGAGGTATTATCAGTGAGAGGACTCTCATGCAGTTTTACAATTGTGTATTTTTAAAATGTTATCTTCCTATCTAAAATATTGTCTTTGAAGTAGACACCTTTCAAACGGGTTCATAAGGTGGTGTTATTCTGATGTATAAATCAAATTGCCTCTGTCTTAAATCTAGAGATTGAACATATTTTTTAAAAAATTAAGGAAATAATAATCAGAATCAAAATGGATTAAGAGGTTTTACTTTCAACATGAAGAAACATGCTAATGTATTTTCAAAATCTGTGTAGTTTGGATTTATCCTGGACCTTCTTAAGGCAAGATAAATACATGATCTTATTTTTCAAAATCTATTTTGATCTAACTAAAGTATATTTGAGTTGCCCTCTGTCCTTCTCTCTTGCCCACAGAATATGGACTATAAACATGCATATTTATTCAAATTTCTTTTTCTTTTAGACATTCCCGCAGCTCTTTTGTTGGCCAACTGTAAACTGATCACTTACAATTGTACTTGAGTGTTTAGTGACCAGAAAATGTACAAATGCTGCTGCTGCCAGAGTAACTGAAAGTGCACAAGCAGATTGAGGGAAATACTACAGGCAAAAATTAGCCATCATTAGTTACCCCTGCTAATATTGCAGAAAATTGAAATGCTTGCCTCACTGAGAATTGAAGAGCATTTCTGAAGTTTATCCAGAACAAAATATCTGACTTTTAAACACAAATAAGATATAAACTGTCTCCATGCATTGTTGGGCTGCACGGTAGCAGTTTGCAGGGAAATCTGCTAAAGCCCCTTTGTGGGAATCAATCCCAGGGAAATGCAGCCCCGTTAATTATAATTTTAACAGCTTCAGATGCCACGGTAGGAGCGGCAGGGAGAGGAGAGGGAGCAAACTGGGTCTCTGCTCACAATGATAAACATAAAACCATAGATGTCAGACAAAGGCCAAGAACGATGCAGAGGACAGATTGCCGGAATCCCAGCCTAAACGGGAGGAATGACTGTTGGGTTGTGTTTGGGGTTTCTTTTTCCACCCTGAAAACATGGTAATAAGTGCAAAATGCAATAATAATCATACAAAATACCTCTGCCCTCATAAAAGAGCCTAAGCTCCACCACTCTTTATGGTTAGGATATGGTCTGCATTTTATGTTTCTCCTGTATTTTATGCTTTTAGCTCTGTTATCTTGGAGGAAACAAATTTTCATGCAAGAAGTTGTAGAGCAGCAGCTCATTCTCTGTTCAATTTGTTCAATTCAAAGAGATGCCCTTCTGAAGGTGTCATAATCTCTTTTATCACTTTTCATCTTTTCGAGCTCTCCCTCGTACATCCTCACTAACTTCATCCCAAAGCTTTTTTTCCCCCTGGTTTATCCCAGGAAAATAACACAGAACCTTTTTTTATTTTGGTGCCGCAGCAGCCTGGCAGCGCTGGGGTAACCTTGCACTGATACTTCGGGTGTTTGTTGTCGCAGATGACCTTCCTGCCGATTTCTCTGCCGAGCGCATTCCGGCAGCACCTGTTAGAAGTGCTACGGGCTTCCATGCACATGTGGCACCATATTGGAATGCTGCAGTTCATTTGGCAGAATGCAGGAAGGTAGGCTGCGTGTTGCCCAACATATTTAAGCAGCATTATAGCTGGATCGAGGGAGGCTTTCAAAATATTTCGCACAACGTCGAGGTCTAGGCTCGATAATGTATAAAACTGCAGGAGGTTCATTTTGGATCCTCATTACCCAAACCAACCAACCAAGGAGATAACATAGAAAAACATTCTATTCCCTTTTCTTTTTTCTTCTTTTCTTTTCCTTTTCTTTTTTTTTTTTCCCAAAGATAATGCCATTATAGACAAGGAAAGGTTAATAATTAACCACGGTGAAGACACCTTTTTAACAGTCAAATGAAAAATAAAATGCGCAACAATTCTGATAGTTCTGAAATTGTTCCACTCCTTGGGAAAAATTAAAATGCACAGACCTTAGTACCTCCCCAAATGCCAGGGTTTCCAAATAGTACAAGAAAACTGCTAAAATAATTTTCTGAACAAACAAAAAAGCTCAACCTGAGTATCAAAGCTCATACATCTTACATGTTCTCCTGTCTCTTCCTATTTATATCTGGATTTCAGCACCTGACTGTAAAACTGGTGCATTATTTGGTGTCTCTCTCACATTACAAAGATTTTTGTTATTTTTTGTAACACTAGCAGATATGTCTGATTATTATTTCTATTAAACTTTGATTTGGAAGTGCAGGGAAAAGAAATATTAAATTAAAAAAGCCACTTTAATCTTGCCTCCAGAGGTAATTACAGATTTGGGAACCTTTTGTAAATACACAACATCCGCTTTCACTGAGCGAAATGAACAGAAGATGTAGCACTAATCATGTGGAGTTATTTGTATATAATCCTAAGGCATCCAAGGTAAACTGGATCCAAAGAAAAATTAGGGAACCACAAAGAAACAAACAAACAACCCACCACATGCTAAATTAAAGAAGGTTAACAGCAAATATAGCGCTGAGGTATTGTTTACCCCTACAAACGGTGTCTCTTGTACACTCTTAGACCTACACAGCTACAACAATTCAGTTACTAAGAGGAAGGAAACACTGAGTAATTATGTATTTAATATTTATACCCGAAAACACCGGCTAACAAGTATGAGATTTTCAGAAAACACTATATTCTGAAAAACATTTTAATCATAATTTCATCCCAGGGTGCCTTTACAAAACCAGCAAGACAACGAGCAGAACTAAACCTGTGTTGCTGCAGCCTCACCTCCGTGGCCACTTGGACTCTGCTTTACATCTTTAGGCTTAGTTTGTCTCTGACCTGAAATAACAAAGCTGTGAACTGTTAACCGGAGGGGGGAACCTCAGGCAGTCAACTTTTAATCTTCCAGCATGGCAGTCCTTATTCTGTCAATAATAAACAGATTTGTTAGCTATGCCTTGTGCAGCCTCGTGTGTGCATCTGTCCATCCCTAGGAGATGTATTGGCACTGGGCTATGAACAACCAATAATGCCACGTGAGCACAACACTGTTATTTAAAGAGAAAAGAGGAAAAAAAAAAAGAGAAAGAAAAATAAGACCAGACCTCATATATATATAAAGATGAGAGTCAGAGATGTAAGCCCCCAGCTGATGGAGGAGAAAGTGGAGAAGTGCAGAGTGGGAGGAACGCTCTCTGGCGTGGTTATATTATTGTGGTATTAAATCGAGTTATATCATCACTTTCTCACTCCCCAGGAGTGGCACAGATGGGAGCGCGTGGTGCTGGAGCACCAGGAATAATGCTGGCGTGCATTGCTGCTGCGAGGTGAGGAGAGAGGACCAAGCTCCTTGCAGGTGAGCAGAAAATCACCAGAGGAATGCAAAGCTCCATCTCCAACCTGCTTTTCCCAAGGATTTCCATGGCAGCCACGTGGTTTCTCCTCTGATACCACCCCGACACTGAGCCTCCCCTTGGCCCCTCACTGAGGACATGCTCTACAAGGTTAATTTTTTCATGCTTCCTCTGTCTATTTTTTAATCTCCACTGTGATTCCCTGGGGGTAGAGCACAAGAACAGATCATTTTTTTTCTGCACACTTCCCGACACATTTGAATTCATCTCCCACATCCCATAAATGAAGGGACCGAGCCTAAAAAACACTTCCTCAGCCAAGTCCTTCAGAAAGGTCTTTGCTGTGATGGCTTAGGAAACTTAAACCCAGGTTTTATAGAAAAAAATATAGGGAGAAAAATGGCCAAAGGCCCTTGAATGTATATTCTCAGACTTATTGAAGCCAACTGGCTGAAGGATGCCAAGTCAAACAGTGTTACTGTCCACAGAGCCTACTTCAACCAGCTTTTGTCTGAAGATACACTTTCCACTTTTCAAAACAAGCAACAATTAGACGAAATCAACTTAATCTCACAGAGCCACGCAATTTTGATCTAAACTGCAGATAAAACTGAGCTGATAGGTGCTAAGGGTGCTTCGTAATATTAATATGTGGCACTGGACTATGCAGCTTCACAGGAAAGTTCCTGTAATTGGAATTTTTATCCCCTGGAAGTCAGAAAAAATTATTGACAGTTTCTGGGTCCTAAATGCATCACCGTTTCAAGTAAAATAACAAGCTTTGCCTCGGGCTGTAGTTCATGCTATGTGATCACTTGATACTTTGTCTATGTGGCTTCCCATGGCAAGAGAGAGAGGGAGAGACAGAGAGGAGCCTCCGTCGGAGCAGGCAACAGATCGCTTCACAAGCAATTATTATTTTTATTATATTATTCCAACATCATGATAATTAATGACTGAACTCCCAAACATGTTTGTGTGAATTCAGCGTGCTGATAAGAACGGCTGCGTTGTGGGTGATTTATATTTGTCCCTGATTTTTTTTTTGCCTGGGTGCTTTAGCAGCAGATTGCTGCTCTCTAACTGCATTACTGTGGGGTAACTGGAAATGTTTTACAGGCAAGTTCTGCCATTTAGCATACAACTGTAATATGGTTCTATTATCCATTTTCAATCAATATTTAACCTTTTCAATAAGCAACTTAAGTGTACTAAGCCAGCAGGAGGGAAGCTAATTGCCACATGATGTATTTGGTTTCCAGGTATACTCAGCTGGCTAAAGTAAAGTTAATTAGGTTATAGGTAGCACAGCAGCATTTAGAAAAATACATCTTCTGTCTCATAAACCTTTTGTTCAGTCAATAGCATCAACAAATACTTGCAGATGACGACTGTAACATGATGACCACCACTGAAGACGTGGGCTGTGCGTTCTGCCCTTGCAAATGGCCTGTGGTACCAAAGGACATTAAGGTAATGATGGCAGTGGGTCGTGGTCACCACAGATCTCCCCTTCCAGCTTGGGTTTCCTGCTCAGGATTACATTTGTGAGCCCAGCTGTAGGAAAGCCAGCTCCTTGGTGACTCTATAATGTGTACCAGAGGCCTGGTTTTTGTGGAAGATAAAACCCAAGAAATTAAAAGGCTTTATTGTTACACTATAAAAAGCTCATTGTTTATGGTAACTTCACTGAAGCAGTATAAGCTTGAAAATACTGTTGTTGCTAATTAAAGGATGTTATTGTCCACTGTTCATATATGATTGCAGTGCCATTGCAACCCTTAGAAACCATTTTGCTTTGCTATTGCAGTGCCCCAAACACCAAACAACTTAGAGAGTGCAGTCTCTCTTGGAAAGTCCTTCTTTCAGTGGCAATCACAGCAGTCTTTTAGGTAGGTGTCTTCAAAGGAGAAAAATAACATTTAGAATTCACAATGTCAGTGGTAATGAAGAAAAAAAGGTAATAAACTTTAAAAAAATTGAAAAAGAAGGGAAGTTTGCCTAGAAATGGTTTCTGTACAGGTATTTCATTAGCCTGGTGTTAATAAACCCCAGGACAAAACAACATTCTACGGACCAGTTAGAAAACCTTGATGAGAACACCTATCTTGACTCAAGCAAGCAGTTCTGATCAGCAAAAAAATAAAAATAATAAAAAAAAAAAGAATGATTGCCACCCATTTAACTGATGGGAGCCTTTCCCTGGATCAAGCTTTAGATCCCTTGCTTATTTGCCAGTGAATACTGTATAATAGGGATTCCAGGGAAGTCAAATGGCAAGCCAGGCAGCGATTTCAATGAGCCCCAAACTAGGCCCTGAATGATCAACACTGATCCTTATTATTCGAGGGTAATAATGTGCCCCTCTAGTTTACCCAAAGTAGCTGCTCTGAATATGCTATAGTTTCACCAGGACTGAACGAATGCATCTGTCTTCATGAATGGTGATTAAAAAAAAATGCAAATCTCCTTACATCTTTTCTTCCTGACATTAGGTCATTGCTTTATGGCCTTCTTTTCATTTGCACATCCATAGTAATTTCTATTTTGGGCCACTATTGAAAATATGAGATTCACTGGGTCCAAATAGACATTCTTATAATAAGCAGATTGTACTGAGCTACAAAAGCTGCAGTATAATAAAACAAATTGTATGAATGTGAGAAGAATGTGTAAAGAAGTTTCATCATAAAAAAATGACCAATAACATTAAGATGTTTTGAGCGAGGAAAACACTCCAAGCACTGTTCTTTGTTACTGTATAAAAAGCCTTTTAGCAATTGCTGTTCCCTGACACAGGGTCTTTATATGGGGAATAATTTATTGCCATACCTGTAACTGAAATAATGACTAAATCATTTAAAAAAAAAAAAGTCTCATAGCTCCAACAGAGTAAATCTTCTACAACTTGCTGCAGTGCTAATCGTAAGCATGTTATACAGTAAGTTTGCCTGAAGCTAAGTTAAGCAGGCAGATTAGGACTGTAATATAGTATCAGGGCTCATAAATCAAGTGTGCTTGCAGATTTTCTTTCACTTACTGCTCCTTCTTACAGTTCAGACAAGTCATAATTACACATCAGTAGGCATTGTGAACAGAGGAATGAGCTACAACATAACGCACAATAAACCCTGTCATATAAAAGCAAACTGGATAAAATAACAGAAGCAATACTCCATTTTACAACATCACACTAAAGAATTACACCACGCCATTGTGTAATATTCTGATCAATCACGAGCCCATCCACAATTGACAGTCCCAGGAGGCTAAAATTTACTATTCAAAGAAATTTTCCGTTTGTAATTATTGTTATTATTACGATGATTATTATGATTATAATATATGGTGAATGAGAACTTAAAAAAGCCAGAGGTTCAAAATAAGAAGTGCTGGGTGCAAAATACAATTAAAGATATTTTCCTAAAGCTTTACTGTGCGGGCAAGCTTTTGACAAATAATAATGGGGAAGAGGTGAACGATTTTTCATTCATATTTTGTGAGCATTACGGCACTGAGCACAGGTACTGTGTGCTATCTCCTTTAAACCAAAGCCGGGCTGACTGATGTCTCCTCGTTATTCCAGGGCTTAGAATGAGATCAAAGGTGCTCCGGCTTTAGCGTGTGACATTAGCGGAACACTGGGAATGGGATTTGATGGAATGAGGAAAATACCGGGTATTTTAATTCTAATAAAGTACCTCCCAAAGAATCAGGGTGCAGCAGGTAAACAGCAAGCCCAGCACAGAGGCACATGTGGGGTTCCTGCTTTCTCCCCTGGAAATTATCCCACATTTTCACTTTTTGTACAATGACAGCAAATAGCTGCCCCTGATTTCACTCACACAACTCCAAGGCTCTTCTGTTGCCAGATAATTTGTATTGTTGTCAGATACCTTGAATTTCAGCCCTGTGGTTTGTCCTTTGCTGGATTCCACCTCCAGATAATTTTTCCACACATGATTATAACCAAGTCCCTATATTTGTGCCTTGAAAGAAGAGTATCATAGATTTGTGCATGGGGAAGTACAAGGAGAAGGAGAAGACAGGTCTCCTTCCAGAAAGGCAAGCTCTTGGAAGATTGGCCAAATATTCAGCTTGGTTGGTTCAGATATGTAAAAAACACCCCTGGTAATGATGTATCAACAGAATTATTTTTTTTTTTTTAATTTTTCAAAAAAGTAGATTTTTACTAAACGTACATATGAAGTTTTACTGCTCTTCTTATCTCTTCATGTTGAGATTTATGACCCTAAATAATTGAATGTTTTTTAAAAATGTCTGTCAGCATGGCAGCAGGGAAAAGGGAATTCTGTGGTGTTTCTCTGGTTTACTGTGGATTATGTCCTACCTGCTGCAGGAGGAAAAAAAATAAAATCAAAAACCCCAGTAAATTGAAACCTGAAGATACATCAAATCTGGCATCTCAGTTAGATGGAACTTTCCTTTTCCAGCTTGTCCTGATCTTTGATGCAGCCCCCTCTGGATCAGTTACTTTTCCTCAAGACTTGACTGGGAAAGTTTTGGTACTTTTAATAAGAGAAAGGGTAAAGATTTCAACTAAATTTTAAGAGTAAAGTGAGGAGATACAGGCTTAGTCAAGGAACCCTTTATGCATATTAATTTGCCTCTAGAAAATGCACAAGGGTGTTCAGTTAATTTAGAGAAAATGCATTTCTGAACATGGTGCCCTTCTGTGTCCTCAGAAGGCCACCCTTGCTCTGTAAGTTATCCAAGGAATGCTTTTATCTGATCACCTCAGCTGTCTGCTCTCCAGAGGTGCAACAAAAATGATTTGATCTCCCTGCAAACCATCTCTGCCACTGCTCTCCTGCCACACCTCCCCTCGGAGCTTCTGGGTGGAGGGTTCCAGGGGACAGTGACCACCCTGGTGCCCAGTCCACCTTCTGCAGCAGAGACATTTGCTTTTTGTAGGTGTCAAGTGCTCTGTCAAAGCTTCCCATGCATCTCCCTCCATCAGATCTCAAATTCGTGACAGGCACACAGAGAAGGGATGGTCCCCCAACAGCAAGAGGGCTGAGGAGCATTGGGAGATTCAGAAGCTGGAGGAGAAGTCAGATATTCAAAAGCAAATCACCTCAAACCACCAGGCTGTTTCCCCTCTAACATCACCCTAATTTTTAAGCTGTATGGTGAACCTCCTGCTCAATCAACAATTTTAAAGACTCTTCATTATTTCTGTAATTATCTGGAGACAAAAGGCAGGTTTGAAGCTGTGTGCACCGAGTCATTCCAGCAAGCAGGGTGGGAGCAATTTCCCACCTTGTTGAACCAGCACGTGGTACCTCAGACCACTCTGGAGTGCTTGGCCATGTCCTCAGAGCCCTGCCCTATTCTCACACACATGATCTTTCCATAAAACAAACAGTCCTCTCTTAGTTACGGACTCAGTGTAGAGACAGAGTCCAGTTGCTGGGGGTTTATTTTCCTCTTTTAGGGAAACCTATCAATCTGCCTATTATAACCCTGGTTTTGTGCTGGCATTCATATTTTCTGTGGACATTTTCTCTCTGCAGCTCTGACAACAATTCCAGCATGGTTTGAGTTACCACAACACCAAGGGCTGGAGGTTTTGCCTGAGTGTGGGGACTCTGCTTCACTTTTTTTTCCCCTTTTGTTTCAGAATCAGTATTAGGACCTGAAAGGTTGTGGGCTAAAAACCCCCCAACACTGAGGACCTGCATAAAATCCTGCAAAGTTAAATTCAGAGATAAACTTGTCTTACTGCTTGTCACTGTAGTAGGCAAGAACCTGAGTCAGCATTTCATTCCTGGAGCACTTTAGTGAGTGTTCTGTGCTCTGACTGCATTGATACTTTTAGTAAAGTGCACAAAGATTTGAAAAGCCTAGAAAGCAGAACCCAAGGAATGCAGTGTTTAATGCTCCTGCTTTACAGTAAGACAAGAAGGGGGTAACTTTGCCATCTGCAATATGGGTATAAATTGTATGGGAGGTGCTAATTTGGTCAAGCATCATTGCTCCATCTCTGCAAGTGTTCAGGGCCAGGTTGGATGAGGATTGGAGCAACCTGGGATCGTGGAAAGTGTCCCTGCCCACGGCAGGGGCTGGAATGGGATGGTCTCAGGTCCCTTCCAGCCCAAACCAGTCTGTGATTCTCTGGTTCTCTGATTATGATCTTGTCTTTCTGTACTTCAGTGTAATTTTTGAGGGCAGATGTTCCAGTGTGATGAAGCACAATGTGTTTTATCCAGGGTGGGGAGGTCACCCAAGCAGCTCTTTATGTGCTTTTGCCAACAGAGAGGGTCTGCTCAAGTTTTACGATCAAGACAAACATATTAGCAAGCCCATGAATCAATATTGTTTAAATAGTGTACCAGAAGGTTCACTGTCAATCACTAGTTTCTGAAAGTTGTTCATCCCAACTGTTAGGTGAATACTGAATATATTCACAGAAGTTTGGATCTGTTCATGAATAATTCATGGCGGGGAAAAAAAAAAGCAACTGATCAATTTGCAATTAATAATGATTCAGCTTCTCCCACCCATGCTCACACAACACAACAGGGCTTACCCCTCTACTGAATCCTGAATCCATACCCCTCCTCTGAATCCTGATGGAAGCAGACTCTGCTCCTCTTTCCACATTAAATAATTAATCATCTTCTCTTCTAACAATGCTCTGTGGAAATTTCAAAGCTTTAGCCGAGGTATGCAAAAAAAACCCCAACCCCAAAAAGCCCAAACTTGTTGAAATGACTTCGTGAGCTACTGATAACTCATTTCTCTTCCCACAGCTCCTGGAAAGTTCCCTTATATCTACCACAAAACTCTCCAAAACCTGGTTGTCCTCTCTTTCTCCTTCTGCAGCACAAAGAATTCCAGCCATAGCAACATTCTCACCAACATTTCTTCTCAAAATTCAAGGAAATTAAAACATCTAACTCTATCAGGTGCTTTAGCTCAGGTTCTAAGCTTACACTTTCATGTTTAACTTTTCTAAAGTAAATTTTTTTTAAGCCACTTACAACTTTAAATCAGTAATATCATATAGTAATCCCATTGGGAAAGAGAAAACAATTAATGGCATGGATTTGGACATACTGCTGGTTTAGTCACCCTTGAAGGAAGAGGACTGGTGAAATTAAATCAAACTAAATTTGTAATTTAAGAATTTAGAGAAAAACCTGCTAAATTGCAGCTGCAGTCCCCAATGAGGATAAGTTTTTAGCCAGGGTGAAAGGACAGATAAGATGTTAAAAATGTTATTCTGTCACTCTGTAAAATAACAGCAGAACCTACCAGGTCTATGAGTCCTGTTCAAAGAAAATAAAAATCTCAAACTTAAGTCTGCAAGTAAAGATTACCATTACAATACCCCTTTATGTTCCAAATTTCTATTTCATAAGCAGGAATGGCAATTTTCTATTTTGTATGTGTTCATGGAATTTCAAGAGAAAGCACATTTTCTTAGGTAAAAATAATAATCAAGAGAAGCCAGATGATCTCTAACTTCAGTGCTTTTAAGGAATGCATAATGAGGTGTATTGTTTTCTGCCAGACACCTCATTTGTTTGGGTTCTTTTTATTTTATTTTGGTTTTTGTTCTTCCACTATACCCTGAGAACAGCACTGATAGACCATATCTTTTCAGTCTGTAAGACAACATAATTGCCCTATAGTTGGTAGATATCAACCAACTACCCAACTTGTAAAGAATTAATCCAAAATTAGGTAATTTTAATCCAGAAACAGCAAAATGGAATGGAGAAATTCTCCACCTGTGTGGGTTTTCATTGTGCAAAACAGCAAAACAGCACAGCAACCCTACCCATTCCTGGATTCCCAGGAGCAATACAAGTCCCTTTTTCTCTCCAAAAGATGAATTCAGACCCCACACATGTGACTGGGCTGGACTGAACACCCAGTTGCTGCTGAGATTAATGGCTGGGATCTGTTCCCTCACTCCCCCAGACGATGTCTCTATGAAATATTGTCACCTGGAAGGATGTAATGCACTGCTCTGTGCTGAGATATGTTCTGTCCTGGGCAGAGATCCATCACACAGCTGTTCCTGATGCTACTGAGGGAAATTTGGCATTTTCAGCATTTTCCAGCAGGTCTCTTCAGGTGAGGGTTGTCATATCACCCCAACAGAGCTGGATTTCACTGCTACACCAATGTCTCAATTGCCCTTTTGCACTGCAAGATCCTGAATATCCCATCCATTATCAGACAGAAGGGCACGTACTGCCACAACAGGTGGTTCTCCAGGGTGATGTTTACTCAAGCTGCAGCAGAAATCATTAGCAGGCTGAAGCCAAGCTTTCAGAAGTGAGAAACAATGCAAAGTTTCAGTAATGAAGTGCACGAACACAGGATCTCCTCATTCATCTGGAGCCAGGAGTCTGCATCGTGTTTTTCTGTGTGCCTATTTTTCATCAAACACCATACAATCTTTACTTGACTATACTGTATATCTTTTCTGCCTAGTGGGAACCCTAATTTGCTTTAAATTGCCAAAGTGCTCATTATGGAATGCTTAGTAGCTACAGTTTGTACATAATATTTGAAAATCAGCCTTAATTTTTCTGCCTGAGATGAACACTTGGATTTCAGAGTAAACATAATCAGAGATTTACACAAACTCAGTGAACCCTGTTTATTATATTTGCCTGGAATAGCTACAAAAGAGGTCAGAGGTCCAATGTCTTCCTGCAGAGACAGATCATGTTCTAGCTGGTAGTGAGGAGGAAAAAAACAGTAGGTGATGCTTTAATGAATGGCTTATCATGTGGAACACACCATGTGATAATAGCAGTGCTGGTAAGGAAAGAAGGACGTAAAAAATATAAAGGCTTTTTGCTAGGTTTACATTGCTTGAAAGCTCACATTTCCACAGGAGCAGATGAAGAGGGTTTATTAAGAATATGCAGTAAAACCTGCAGCAAGTTGAAAGGAGCTTTGAACTTTTTGTTTAAACATTATTTTTGGAATTGCCTGTGAGATGGCATTGCCCTGGCTACACAGAAACATGTATCGGAATTTTTTTTTCGTTTTTATTTTTGTGTGTCAATTTTTCGTATCATTTTTACTGAAGTGACCTTCTCTAAGAACTCAGTTCAGAAAAAAAAAAGAAATGAGGGTCACAAACAGATTGTTCCAAACACTAAAGGAATAGTCAATGCACTAAGTTACAGCTTGAATTTGTTTACAAAAGGTTCTCAATTAGGAGCTGTGAAAATGCTTGTTCCTTGAGACTAAAAATCATGGGAATAGAATGGTCCAGCTCTTCCAAAAAAAGCATGTCTGCTACATGGCATGGGCCAGATCCACATCTTAAAATCAGCTTTATACAGCTTATTGTTTTATAGATCTTACTTCTGAATTATTCTTGTCTTTTGAAAAAAATGGGTTCAACACTGAGACAAAAATGTGCCTATCCCCAGTTGTGGCTTTCCATTTATTATTTTAAGCAACTGTTCTGAGCTTCCTTTTTTTGAAGCAGGAGTCACAAAATGTTCTTTCCACCATCTATCTAGAAAACAGTGCCTTGAAAAAGAACTTGCCAGCACAAAAAATGCCAAGAAGTGGTGGCTGCAATTACTAATAATTTTGATGAGCCCAGCCCATGGGTCTCACTGTAAAGAAAATATAAAATTATAGAATCATTAAGGTTGGTAAAGACCTCCAAGATCATCAAGCTGAACCTTCAACAGAAGAAAGCCAGCTAGCAGGATATTCAAGAAATATTTAGGAACCACGGATTTCTAACTCCCCCTTAAAACCAGAAGAAATAAGGTATCTAAGTGAATATAGGCTTCTATTTATTAGAGGGGAAAAAACCAAACAAATTTAGTATTCATTTGGAGAGGTCAACCCTTGGGAAAACAGAACATTCAAATCCAAATTTTCCACGGCCACCTGAACCCTGTTTGCTTGGTTCAGGCTGAAGTGTCCCTCCTTATGCTCTTGCCTTGCAGCATCTTGAGTAATAAGAACTAAATGCCTGGGTTAATAGAGTAATTAATTCTGGTTTACGTAGGCTCACTCTCCTGCAGTGAGAACCTCTGAACAGTGTGGGAGGATATTCCCCATGGTGAGCAGGGGCAGACAGGGATGGGCAGCAAATCTCTGAACTGCACTGCACATACCCTCTCCCCAAACAGGGGTCACATCCTTGGCCACATCTTTCTGGGCTCCTGTTAACAGGCAGCATCAAATCCTCTCCCTGGGGGTGTAGAGGCTGGTGGGGAGGTGTCCTCTTTCCCTACTTTTTTTGCAAAGTGCTGGGAAGAGGCGTCATCCTCCCCTACATAATTCTATGCTGGTCATCACTTCCCAACCCCCACAGAATCCAGGGAGCGTGCAGGAGGGACTATCCTGACTTAGTCCCTGGCTGCTCACAAAAAAGTGCATTTTTGGTCCTGACCCAGCCCTGAGAAAACAAACCAAACCCTCAGGGAACACCAAGGGGCAGACACAACCTGATCCATAGGCACAGTGAAGTTTGGGTTAAGTACAGCCTCGCAAAGCCAGATGAAACCTGTAACTGAAAGGTAAACTCACAGCACCATTTAAGCTGGGGCTTGATCTGAAATATTCTTTGTGGCTTTCATTCCTGAGACTTTCATCTCCTGCTCAGCAATAAGTTCTGCAGGAAAGTCTGGTGTCCTGTGTTGTTTTAGAAAGTTACCTGCCAGGAGAAAATATGGAAACAGTGACTGCTTGTGCCTCTGGAAGCTGTTCCCTGCTGGCTGCTGCTCAGGATGTGCAGGGAGCTATCACAGGGCAGGCAACCTCAGCTCCCTTTGCAGAAGAGCCTCTCCTACCCAGAAAAAACAAAACCCCTCGGGGGTCATTGTCCTAAAAGCAAAGATTTAATGATCCACGTTAATGCAAAAAGCAAGGAGAGGAATGAATCCTTTTCTCTTGGTAGAACTCAGGAATGCAAGTTATGCTACCATCAAACTCCTCTTACAGGATTGTCCACTAGAAGTTAACCTCATTAATGAGTGTAATTAAGATAAATATTTAAAATTCTAGTCTCCTCTCAGTATCAATACGGCAACAGAAATCTGCATTTGGATATCACTGATCAGTTAAAAGCTCTGACAACACAATGTTCAGGTGTGCCCTGGTTGTGTGAGGTGTGCATGAGGCTCTGGATGTGCAGACCAGGCTTCCCATGTCATTATTTGCCTGTGGCACTTGCTAGACCTGCACACAGGAGCCACACAGCAGCCAGAGTCCTCCTCCACTGGCCTCCAGGTCTCATTTGGCGTTTCACTCTGAGGTAATTTTATGTGTTTATTTTGTAATGGATGGGTATTTGAAATCCAGCCCAAATTTTTCCTCAAGGAACAAGACATGCCTGCAGGCCAGCAGGACTTGCACAGCTGAGTGCAGTGCACATGCAGGCAAACACTGAAGTGCACAGACTCAGCGCTTGTGGCCACTGTACCTGCTGCTGGTCCACTCACTGGATTTGGCACTTTGAGGACTGACAGAAATGCACTGAGCTTTGAAAACACCTCTTAGGAAAGTTTAACAAAACAGGAAATAATCCCAGCATGTACAAGTTAGAGAATCATAGAATCCTGGAATGGTTTGGCTTGGAAAGGACCTTAGAGCTCATCTTATTCCAGCCCCTGCCATGGGCAGGGACACCTTCCACTATCCCAGGTTGCTCCAATCCCTATCCAACCTGAATCCTTAACTTGTAACACGCCTTTTGTCAGCTGGAGCAATTGTTTTCAGCTCCCCTTGGAGAGATTCTGTGTCTGAAATGTCACACCCAGCCCCAGAGGTACCAAATGGACATTTCCAAAAACAAAAAGGAAACGATGCCATGTTCTTTCCAACCCCTTGTACTACATATGCATTCACATTGATGCCAATCGTAAAAAACCCAAACATCTCACAAAGATGCTAAATATTCCCGAATCCCAATGCAAACTTTCCCAAACTTCTTCTCTGTGGTGTCCCAAATAGTCTTGGAATCACAGGGAATCATTTAGATTGGAAAAGACCTCTAAAATCATCAAGTCCAGCCATTTCCCCAGCACTGCCAAGTCCTTGCCTGTGTCTATCCACCATCCTTCTGCAATATTTTCAGGGAATTCCTTTCTGAGCACAGCACTTTTCTCTTTGGCCCATCAACACCCAATTTATATTTTCTTGTCTTGTATTTCAGGGTGAGAGTTTTGGGACAGGGACCATCTTTTTATGAGCGTGTCCAGGGCAGCGAGGTCCAGGTTTGCAAATAGTCTTCTGACAGCTTGTTCATATAAAAAATAACTGCAACCACAACAATATATCACACAACTGCTCTGACATGGACTTTCGCCACATCTCAGCCAAGTATTTTTTGGAAATTTGAAGCAGTATAGAGGAGTCAAAGTGCTGAAAAGCAAAAAAACTTAGTGCTGGTAACACCACCTTCAACCCGCACAACTTTTCAGTGAGTTTCCTATGATATCAGACAAGGTTTGGTTTGGTTTTTTTTTCAGCAGATGATCAAGGGCCTGCCTGCAACAAATAAATAAAATTCCTCCTGCTATTTACAATGGAAGCTTCTAATTTGCTTATTACTTTGCTTATCTATTCATTGAGATAATTATCTGACACCTGCCAACAGCAGATTGTTCTGACAGATTTTTATTGGCTGAGATCAATTTGTTGCTTACCATCTGTCCAGCTAAAGGTGGTTTACAGGTCAACAAGCTGGTGAGCTTTGGAAAATCTTAAAATGATCTTGAGCAGTATCCTTCCTGAACTAATTTCATTTTAATCTCCCGTAAAGCACATGAAAGGATGGACTTGAAAATTAGCTTTCAGGCAGAGTGTACGAGAGAAGAGAAAATAATTTGTCTTTCTTTGCTGTGATCTTGTATGTTCTATTTCCTATGAGGTTTCCTAAAGTCCCAGGTGAACCCATGAGCTGATAAGTTGCTGTATGACACTAAAGACCTCTGGAGAAGGCAAAGAAAAAGGACAGATATGGTCTTACCACCATGGATGAAGGGAAAAATAAATAAATTTCTCCCAACAAGAAAAAATTTCTCCCAACAAGAAAAAATTTCTATCCATAAGCAGGTCTGGAACTACTTTTCATGGCGGCCTTACTTCTTTGCTGATGGGTAAAGACACTTCCCTCCCACTGAATGTTGGTAGCTTGAATGTCTCAGAACAATTCCCATGCTGCCTCATAGAAATGATGGGTGGGTTTGGGTTGAAAGGAACCTTAAAGATCATCCAGTTCCAACCCCAGCCATGGACAGGGACATCTTCCACTAGAAAAGGTTGCTCCAAGCCCCATCCCACTTCATGCTCTGTCTCCCAGTGTGATGACATCAAATTTGACCAGTCTGGGAGCTGGGCAGAAGCATTCCCAAGAGTTTCTTATCCCCTTTTCCCCCTGCAGAGTTTCCAGCACAGCTCTCAAATCCACCTGTGGCTGCAATAAGGATTTCTGCCATGTACTGATGGATTTATCCGTGGTATTTGCACTTTGTTGGCCTCATCTCTAGAAGTGCTGAAAAGCCTCTAATGACTCCTGGGAAATTCCAGGACACTGGATTGTTGTTTTATCCTAAGTGCCAACACTCAAACAACTCTGCTCTTGGTGTTCTTCTGGATCAAATGTTCTTTTTCCTTCTTTATCCAACCAGGTTTTGACAGAATATGATAAAAAATACTTAAATTGTTCCTAACAGAAAATTATCATTCAGATTTTACTCTAATTTTATTTCTGAGCTGTCAGTGATAAAATATAAACATCCCATCACTCAGCTAATACTTTTCAGAATTGCAAGAACCATTTTGATGGCTTTTTAAACCGTTCTGAACAAGGGGAGGAAGCTGACAGCCACTACTACAGGATGCTTCAAATGAAGCCATTCGAACTTAAAACTTCTCAGGGCTCCAGAAGTGAAAGCCAGCTTTAAATGATAGCACTGGATTACACAGGAGACTTCTTTTCCTCCAAGAAACTCGTCCTAGTAGTGCCAGGAGAGCTTCCTAATGATTATGGATCATTTAAAGATAATGGCACTGAAGGTCCCCAGGACAGCATTTTGTGTCAGCACATCCTTCTCCAGAACTTTTCCGATTGTCGCGCAAATGCTCGAGCTGGTCCTGTTGTGCTCAGATCACTGCTCAGCGGGTACCGGGTCTGCCGTGATAATGTGGTGGGACACCCAGCCAAGGTTTCAGAAACATCCAAAAATCCTAGGAAACTAAACCCCTGATGCTAATTGTTTTGTTGGAGAGATGGGGACTGGGAAGGTTGTAAACGACAGTCGGTTTTCTGTGTTGAGTATTGCAGCCATTTTAAACTAAACATAAAATCATCTTCAGAGCATGGCTCTGTAAGTCAGTCAGAGAAAAATGGCTCTGCATTCCAGGGCACGATTTAATCTGCAGTATATGTATGTTTATAAATGTATATTATGCATGGGATTTTTTTTCCCCTAAAATTTTCAAATCATATGGGGTGTCAGGCTGAGATATTATGTGTTACAGTTGTACACTAGAAATAAACCAAAAACAGGTTTTAATGAAAAGATATGAAACAGAGGAGAAACTCTGCCTACGTTTGTGGTTGTAAAAGGTGCAAATATAAAACACCTTTCCAAAACTTGCTCTTTAATTATTTCTGAATGAATATACTGTGACCTTCTTCAAATAATCATAAACTCATCAGTGAATTTTTCTGAGCTGGTTCTCCAAAAGTCGAGAATTTTCTGAGAAATTCCGAAAGCCTGGTGTTACTCATTATCAGTTTGAGGAATTGATCCCACTGGAAATCCAATATGGTCTCTCAAAAATACCCAATGTCTCTTCTGCTTGGCCAAGATCCTGGAAAAAGTCTTGATGACACCTTGTGCAGAGATGGATTGCAACAGGAAATGAAGAGGTCTGAACCCAATGGTTGGAAATCCCTGCCTGTAATTTGACATCTGAATGTGCAGTTGGAGTCAGTGACATCTGTGTGCTCCCAGCACCTGTGGAAACCAGGCTACCATCATTATTAAGGATGAAAAAAAACCCTGCTATTGATTTTTTGGACTAGGATTTCGATCTCCGCAACTGGGCTTTGAGCTTGATGATTTTTGGCCCAAAGAACCGAGTTAAAAACTCTTCCTGGAGTCTCCTCTGCTCGTTTATCATAACCTACTCCACCTCCTGCATACCAGCTTAATTTCATTTCAGCTTCCAGTTTGATGTGCACGGCAGGGATCTCTTTCCCAGGCAAAAGGCAATATGAGGTGAGAAGAAGAGCATGCTGCCAGCACAGGTATAGGCCTGCATAATGGAGCTGTGACACTCTCAAAGAGGCTTTTCCTTTTAACAACTTTCCGAGTTGGGAGCGAAAGACATAATGCAGATGGCATAATTGAAGTGGGAGAATGAAACATTAAGCATGCACAGAAGGGATTAGAGAGGAAGACTTTTGGGGTTATTTAATTTTGGCTCAGTTGTTATCTAACAGTTTTTGTCAGGAAAAAATGTTAAGGCTCCTTGCAGGTCCAGGAAAAAAAAAGGAAGGAAGATTATTACCTGCCTAGGAGTATGTAAAACCTTGTAAAACTATCAGACTTGAGAGAATTTATTCTTTATTATGTGATATCATGTTCTACAAAATATCTCTCGTTGCACAGCTCTCACAGGTCTCCTTTCTTCATTTTTATAGACTTGTCAATTCTGGGAATGATCTAATCATGATGAGGATTTAAGGTATGTATATGCATTGTACTGAATGCTAATAATTCATGAGCTCTTGGTTTCAAAGACCTTCTCTGTGTAGCCGTGCAGTTCAAAAAGGAATGCCTAACATAAAAAGGATGCTAAGCCTTATATTTAACACCTAATGAAATCATTAAAGAGCGATCAGGCGTGATTGCAAATGTTAATTTATCAGATCTCACACCTGCCACAAGTATGGAGAACAAAGGAGGGGATATTTGAATACCTTTAAGGTCTCATTAATCGAGGTAGAAACTAAAGCATTAAAAAGATTTCAAAGGCCAGTCATGCTCCTTCAAGACAAAGGGATCAATTTTGCACACACCTTGCTCTAGGAAACTCCTCCTAAAATCACGGGGAGTTTTGCCAGAGAAATGACTGCAGGATCCAGCAAAAAACCAGGCATACTCATAGCTTTTCTTCTGGATAAGGAGCCCTGGTGTGTGTTAATGACACAACCAAAGGCGCGGCGGCTCCGGCTCCACGCCTGTGGTATCGGTTACCTACAGAACTCCAGGAAGAATACATATGAGGATAAGGAATAGTCGCTCTTTATTCCTGTCAGTGGGTTTTGCCTTTGACTCTGCTGATCAATATCAGCCGTGCATTGGTTACTATGGGAATGAGCCTTTCCTGCACTCAATAAACCCCAAGTTCCTTTTTTTACAAAGGTGAGCAAAATACTTTTAAAAGAAGGTTTTATCTGCTTTATGCCTTGGGGGACTCTGCAGCCATCACTTTAAAGGTACTTGGACACTTTGAAATGCAGAATATTATGATCTAGCTTTGGGCAAGTAAAGACTTAAAACCATTTGTTTACCCCAGAAATCAATGTCAAATTCATGTAGAAATCTATGTGTGCCTACGCTCTGTGTCGCTGTGCTCAGGCGTGTGTGCACCACTGTGCTCGTGCCTATGTGTGCTGTACACTAGCAGATACACAGGAATATAAACCTTCACTTGGATTACCTTTAAGGCTTGGAAACAAGATGCTGAGATAAAAAATTATCTAGCAATACCTTGGCCTCAGCGCCTCGGCTCAGCTAATTAATCCACCCTTACAATATTCCTGATTATAATGCTGGGATAAGAAATAACCTACTTTCCCCCTTATTTATGTTAATACCTTGTTTGATTATAAAATATTTAGCAATGCATTAATACGTATTTCTGGTGGCAGAGTGCCAAGAATATGTGAAATAATGTGTAGGGTACTCCTAAAATGAAATCCATTTAAGCAGAAATGATGATGGATGTGAGCTTGGACTGCTGCAATGTCAGCTCAGCGATGTAACCTCTTGAAAGACTTTCCAGGTGAAGCAGAAGAGTGGTAGCAAACTGCCACAGAAAATGCTGCCAATTATAGCCAATCTGTCAGATGTCTGTTCTTCAGATCTATTGCTAATTGGCTTGAAGGATGTTAAGAAATAGTGAATTAATCCTTTTTTACCCTTTTTGTTCATTTATGTGTAACATGGGGTTTTTTTCTCATGTATTAGAAATAAAAATACTGAAAAGTAATGATGAGGATTTTCTCAACCTGAAAGGAACTATAAAGGACAGAAAGTTACCATAGAAAACTATCTGGGTACCTCTAAGACCACGCATGGCCCAGAGAGATTTACAGAGAACATAAATCAGTGAAGAGTGTCAAGTCAAAACAGAGCCTGGGAAAGAGTTCCCTCATGGGCAAAGGAAACATTTGCACGATCCCTCATCTCTGTAATGACTCCCCCAACTCGATGTATCTGCTTTCAGACTATAAACAGGCTCTGCATTCACTGGGTTTCTTTAGGGTTCCTAAATAACCACAGGATCACAGAATCATTGAGGTTGGAAAAGACCTCCTGATGACCCAACTGCATTGAGCTCCTCTTTTATCAACACCCAAAACCCACCAGAAGCTCGAAGCTTGTCACAATACCTCCCATAACTCTACACACAGTCTAAAAGGACAAGAGTCCACTGTTTTAAATTATTGTTGGGAGAAAAAAAAAGGTTAAAAAATGCATTTGTGGGACATATAATAAAAAACCTAGACAGGTTCTGTCGAGTTTCCCATGGATGTTTCCTGATAGTTACACACCAATGGCTAAGATTCAAACTCACACCAAAGGGGCATATTGCTGACAAATGGCAGACAATTTCAGCTGTCTATAACTATAATATTCATCTACTCCAGAAAATAATTTCAGAAACTAATCCTTTAATTTAAAATCTGGCAATTAAACCTCAGACACACGAACTCCTGAGAAGGAAATATGCATCTTTGCTTTCCTCTGTAGTTTTGAGGCACAAAACAAGATTGTTAAGTGTCACTGCTTCATATAATAAATCCTTACGTGAGTTTTAGATTATAGAATCTTTGAAAGTCTTGAAAAAATATCTTTCTTGAGAAAGAAAGGAACAAAAAAAGTAAAAAAAAAACAACTGAGATGTTCTAAAGAAAGTCAGAAGTGAAGTTGTAAAAGAGTTTATGCAAAACCAACTTGGAAAGGACGCTGACTTCTGTTTCACAGTTTAACAAACTAATGGGACCGAAGTGAGTGCTTAATCAAAGTCAATATTGGCCTGCTGACTCTCAGGAAACGATCTAAAAGTGCTTTGGGGGCTCTTTCTATGTTCATTATCTTTTCCTGTGTCACTTGGTGTCTCTAATGATAGACGAAGAAGCACTTAAAATGTCTCGACTCAATTCTCTTCACTACTGAAATCTCAAATTAAATACTTATCCAGACAAAAAAAAAATCATATTCAGAATGAGATTGTGACACAAGGATCTTCTGAAAAACAGCCTAGGATAATTCAGAAGCCCCACTGGATCTTGCATTTAGAGGAGTCTGAAGTATTCAAGTGACTCAGCAACTCAGTGGTGGGTAATTTACATCTTGCTCCTCCTTGAGAGCAGAACTGCAAACTCACCAACTAAAAGAGCTCCTGCATCAACCTTTGCTGAATACAAACGCCCAACTCGAACAGCCCATGTCAGAACCAGAAGTCAAAAATAAGGACAAAACATCCAAATACCTCTCTTTTGTCTGGCTGAAGGTAATTCCATTCAACTGCTTGAAATGATCCAAGACTGAAGTTGCTCAAAGCAGGCAGCAACCTCACTTACAGATGTAGAAGATGAGAAACATAAAGTGAAAAGCATCATGATTTTCTAAGTTTTTAACAGGAAAGTATCAGATTAAAACAGATCTTGTCTCTATACAAAACAGAAATATACATCTTAAAATAAAAAAACCACAAACCTACATATTGAAGCTAAAAGGTATTCACAAAATAAAGTTGCAAAAAAGAATATTAGCCAGTAACCATTTAATTATTTGAGTGTCCACCATGAAGAATCAGGAAGCACAAATTCTGATTCTCTCACAACAAAGCAACCAAACAGTGCTTTAGTGCTCTGCTACTCCTACTGAACCTGATTTTAAGGGTCTTTTTTGAGAAATTAAATACTTCCTTGAGTATGAGAGTTTTGCCCCACATCTAAAATGCAAAAGAATCAATCTAGAAATACATATTATTTTTGCAGTCTTATATTAACAAAACATCTCTTTTTAAAAAGAGGTGGATTAAATTATTTCTTCAATGAATGCCCAAGAAGAAGATTTATTTCTGTGAGGAAAAATAAAGGTTAGATTTTTTCCTAAGAAGACAGGTTTATCCTAATTTAAGGTAGGCTGATATCATGCACAGCTCAACAGGAGGCTTATCAGGCTAAAAATTTATGGATTTCAACCTAAAGCACTGTCTTATAGTTTGTTATTGAAACAAAATGTGTCTGTAATTACTTTTAAATTGATTATAATTCTTCCTTCTTGAAGTAAAACACTAAACTTCAGTTGCACTAGGAAGACATGCAGCATAAAAACCTGCCCACATACGTACTTAATATAGTGGGTATAAAAATACTAATTAAGATAAAACATTATACCAGAGTACCTACAATAAACACAAATTAATAAACCAATCAGAAATGTGAGCACCTTCAGGAAAATTGTAGCATGCATCATATAATCTCACGCAGACAAGTAAGGAATGCCTAATGTGAATTTTTTTTTAATGGAGCAGATAATTTGGGGTATAACTGGGAAAAGTCTCCATAAAGACCACAGTCTGTAAAAATGAATATATAATTTGTAAGAAATGGGATTCTCCCATTCTGAAAGGGCATCAGCAGCTTTTGAGCTCCAAGCCCTTCCAGAAAGGGCTGTGTTTTGTTGGCAACAGCTCAAGAGAAGAATTCATACCCATCTCTAGAGAGACAGTAGGAATATTTTTAAATTAATTAAGGTAACTTTTCTCCATCTAAAAATATTTAAAGAGAGTAACCTGTCTCACACAAACACTCTTTGATGAGCATAAAGGGAATTTTCATGTTGGTGTGTTTCACACCACAGTGACCAACCAAGCCTGTGGGAGTCATCACCCATGAGCAACTGCTGGAGTAAATGCAAAGTTACATATTCTGACTTTAACCACCAGGAGAGTCTGAAGCAGCTGATGCAGTAAACACACGTCCAAAACTGATTTATGTTTACCTTACTATGTTTATGTGTTCTAAATGAACATTGACTTTACCTATAAACGCTGAAATTCAGATGATTCCAGTTTTAATGCCTATTAGGAAATGCTTAAAGGGACTTCAAAGTAAATTTATCACATGAAGAGAAGCTTACAGGAATTCAGAATTTATACTGCTTTCCTCAATAAGATGCCTCATCCTTATAACCTGAGGGTTTTTTCAGCTCCTGCTTTGGTTGTGGAGGTTATTCTTTCTCTCTGAAATGTGTTTTAAAAGGATTATTTTACTGAATGTCCTTCCCTGGTGGGAAGACCACCATGCCATGGGCCAGACCCTAACTCAGAGAAACTGAAAAATAAGAGATTTTTCCTCTTACATGTAGCTAAAATCTAGATTTCTGGAAAAAAATATATATAAAGGAAAAAACAAAACCCAGTGGAAGGATAAAGGACATTTTCTAAGATTATTTTCACTGTTTGTTCTTAAGATTTTCAGTCACTTATCTTTTCCAATAGGATAAAAGCTCAAACAGGAATTATGACAATTTTACCCTCGAACTGTTTGGGAGACTTATCCTGAGAGTTAACATAGGCTAAAAAAAATTGCAAACAGCTACGAAAGAGATTCTTGCAAGCAGTTCTCAGCCTTGTTCATCAGGAAAAGCCATGAGAAATAAGGAGTCAAACTTGTTCAGAACCCATCTCGGCCAACAGAGAAGAAGAAAAGAGAAATCCAGAAAAAAAAGAGGCAGCAAATGCAGGAAGACATTAAAAACTCTCTGTTAGAAGCTATTTTGGGCCGTTCTTTATGCTTCTCAAAGGAATTCACTTACAGCCCAGTTGCAGCTGCGTAAATGCCCAGTGGCTGGAGATTCACTTGGTCGATTAGAAAACATGATATTATGAGACAAAATAATCACTGTTGGCAGCAGGGCAGCTGAGGACAGGCACGTTTGGCCCCAAGGTGCCGTGTCCGTGGCGATGCCACCCCAGAGTTCCCGTGGCGCCGTCCCCGTGGAGCGACCCGTGAGGACGGAGAGCGGCTCTCACTTGGCTCAGGCTGGCAACCAGGACCCTTCAAATCTCCCCGTGCCCACTCAGTTCCAGCATGATTCATGTGGATGTTGTTTCCAAGGTTTCCATGGCAAATACATGTCTACATATTTCAGGTTTTGTTGTTTTTTGGTTTTTTTTTTAATAATGACTTGGATCTTCCATCTAAGAACCCTCCTCAATCTGTGCATTCCCATATAAATTCAACTTTTTAGGTTTTTTTTTTTAAGGAAAATAAAAGTAGAAGAGATTAACATGAAAGTGAGTCTGGTCAGCTGTTCTTGGTGGGGTTATTTTTACAGTGACTCAGTAGAGCACTGGACAAAATGTCTCATCGGCATTCCAGCGGCTGTCCGATGGGCATTGGGTGTATTTGGAGTTTGTAGGTGCTAACATTTGTTTGCAAAAGGAATTTAAACAAAACAAAACTAGTTTTCCCCAATATGCCATCCAAAAACCACTAATGAGTGTCACTGAGACCTTCAGACATTCCTTCCATGCCTGATTGCTTAAGATGATAAAGCCTCTCCAGAATGAGAAGGGATTCAAAAGGCAGATTCACTGGTAAGGCTTCTGTAACGCTGTTTTTTTAGGAACTATGAGGACATGTTCCAAAATCCCCCTTTGGTTCCTTGGTTATCACACACACAAACCCTTGCACTGGTGAACTGGCTTTGCCTCCGTGCCCCTGCTGCTGCATCCAGAGAATTTCCAGGATCAGAGCTGCTTTGCTCCATGACTCACCAAGCCATTAGACATGGACCAGAACTAGAACTGAACTCCTGGAGGTGGCTGGAACGGGAGTTGCACAACTGGTACTCAGAGGAACTACCCTCACTCCCCACCACTGGAAATGGAAAGCTTCCCACTGAAGCAAAGGGGTTTAAGGCAGAGCTTTGAAAACTGGAAGCAATTATGGTTTAATAAAACCCAAGGTCATTGTCTGTTCCGCAACGCCACAGAGCTCCAGCTGTCACAGGAAGCTGCTGCCACCCCTGTGGGGCATCCCACAGGCTATCACCCCAGGCACACGTCTGCAGCACGTGCCACGGGCTGGAGGCAGCTCCATTTCCATGATGTTGAAACAAACCGGGATGTGGGGAGTGCACACGCTCCAATGTTTTGTCGCTTTCCTGGGCTCAAGCAGCTGCAGTTGAACACATCATTCTTTCCCTTGTCTGAGAAACATTTACTGCTTGTTACAAAAGGTTTGGGGATGGCCTACTGTGTAATAGCTTAGATGACTGAAAACAAATTTAAATATAAGAAACGCGCTGGCTTATTTTTTGCATGTTGTAAATACTCTTAGAAACGGCATGGGGCCTTATTAAGTTTGAATCTCAGGTCTTTCAACTTCCTCGAGAAAAGAGAACAAATGGTAAAAGCTTGAGGAAATAAGTAACCTCTGTGATTTCCCACTTCAGTTCAAGCCCAGCGATTTTTGTCAGTGGTTATTACAGTCATATTTCTTTAACACCTTTAAAAAAGAAACAGCAAGCAAAAGAATTCAAAGAGAGAGGTTGCACCAGCTCAGGAAAGTTCTGGTTTCTCCAAACATGTGGAAACCCACTGGGCAAGGAAGATCTAGGCTTCCTGCAGATCCTATTGCCAGTTCTCCACAACAGAGAACTTTTGATTATTTTCCAAACTCGTATTGAAATCAACTGCATTAGTCACTTCAAAAAGAGACCCCTCTGTGCTGCTCTGTAACCCTTCAGTCTGTTGTTGGGTTTGGGCTTTTATGCACTCTTTTTGCAAGACACTGAACTGCACAAATATCTACCCAAACATTAGCAGAAACGTTGTAGTAAGACAATAGAGAGGTAATTATTGCTATTTATTTATTTATTTACCACTGTTCCAGCATGATGATGTTGTCATTGCAACAATCGTCTCCCATATTTGAAAGGGGAAATTGATAAATCCCTTAAGAACCTAAAAGGCATTTGTCCTTTGAGACTACACTCAGAGGGTTATTTCTGTGGGGTTTTTCTTTGGCAAGGGTTGGATATGATTATTTTTTGCACAATCTATTCTTCCAGTTATTTATCAAATTATGCTCCTGTCACCACTTACTTCAGGTAAACATATTTGAAACACAAACCTGTGGCCCCTATCACCATGAACTATTTGAAGTGTACCCACATAGTACTTTGCAATGAATAATGGCCCACTCTGTTTTTTTCATAGGTTTGAGCACATCTACAGCTATAGAAATAACAAAAGCATAGAAAGTGAGGATCCTGTACCCCCAAAAAACCCTCAGTCCCACAGCTGAATTTCTAAGATATCAGGTTATTTGTCATTTGTTCTGCCAAATGTGTCTAACACATGGTGGCTCCATGTACTTGGGGGACTTTGGGTGGGCAGGTTTGATGTTGCCCATCCTGAGGCTCTGCCAGGGGTGAGGATTTACAGGATCCTTGAACTAATGCTGGGGAGCACTGATATAATTCAAATATTGAGCAGATAAATATGTACATCTCAGCTCAGTGACATCATTTCTGGGGCTTTAGCCATGCTTTTTTCACATAAAGTGAGAGTTTCTTGTTTGTTCCTGAGGAAGGGCAGGGAGCAAAGACACTTTGGGGATGGTCAAACACTGAGAAATAGCACTGGGAACATGTTCAGCCATGAATAACCAACTGATAAGATGATTCACTGCTATGCACAGGTGCCTAACATTTGCTGTGTGGGAGCACAGGGTGGTGACTGGGTTGTTCATCATGCCACTGTGTCTTATTACGGAGAACTTTCCTGGCTTAATGTTGAGACTGTGTTATCCCCTAATTTTTCATGATGTGCTGTCTCATTTTGGAAACTATCTGTTACCCAATAAATGAGTAAGCAAAACCAACTGCCTATGAGCAATAACATTCGTTTAAGGAAGATCAGCCAATCCCAAAAATGCTAATCAGACAACTAAATATTGTTTTTCTAGGGAATACTTCCAGGCCATGTACAGAGGTAGCTTTTTGGTTCATAAGGAGAGGAAAGGCAGAGAAAAGGGAGCTTCGATGTTCCTCAATTAAATGCCAGATGATGGGAGATGCCCATTGCAAACCACAGCAGCAAGTATTACACTGGATAAGGGTTAAGGCATGGCCACAAGTGTTTAAAATAGAGCAGGGAAAGGTGTTCTGGGAGCCTGGGAATGTTGCAACCGCCACCATTGCATTATAGGATGGCAGCTCCCGCTGCTCTCTGCTCACCCACTGCTCACTGCTCACCTGGGATTTAAAGTGCTGCAAACACCCGATGCACTCCTTAAAACTGACTTCATCCCAGTGCCAAATGGTCCCATTTCTCCTTGCCCAAGCAGGCTTTGGTGTGTCCCTCACACAGCACAGCCTGCTGCTTCCTCCTCTGACTGCACAGGCGGAGCTCGCTTTGGCTTTGTGCCTCCAGCTCTGCCTCTCTGCTCGTGTGCCCACTCTCCCAGACTGACAGCCTTGCAGACAGAGCTCATTTCTAGTTCAAAACCAGGTAGGCAGCTTAAAAATAAAATAAAATAAATATGTCATTTGCCACTCATGGACGTAGATGAAAATTAGTGATGAGATAACAATAGTTTAGGGGCGTAGGGGCCAAATTCTGCTCTCAGTTACACTGTTTAGGTTTAGGAATAAATCAGCTGAATCCAGTGTGACTCAGAGCAGAATTTGGCTCTAAATATTTTAACTGTAGCATGAGTTTGTTGTCTACATGACTGAACCGCCTTGAGAAAATCAGTGCCTCCTCTTTGTCTTTGCCAGTGGGGCAGCAGTGATCCTTGTGTTTATTTAAGGAACGCGGCGTTCATGCCTCACCTCCTGCATCTGCACACGGAGCTACTCACCTTTCCTTTCGTCTCGGGTGCTTTGCATACAGGAGCATTTAACTCTTTAACAATTAGCACCAGCGCTCAAACCTCATGTTTTATTTCTGCGGATTTCCCGATCTCTGGAGGGCTAATTATAGATGTTCTCCGAGAGCTCCACATCAGATGCCGGCGAGTCTACGCGGACACGAGAGATGCGAGGCAGGGCAACTCCATCAAATGCTCTAACTGCGACTGGCGACAGCTTAATAGCAACAAATAGATCTGGGTGTCCTTCACAAAGACCTTTCCCCCAGCTGCTTCAGACACGCAGGTTTATCTCTGGACTTGCCCTGTCAGGAAACAGGTGCTTTTCTATTAATAGGCACCAGGCAGCCAGGCAAGACGAAGGTGCGGCGCTGTATGGAAACAGGTGGTCTCCAGTGGAACAGTTTATAAACAATAACTAATCACTCAAGACCTGTAGCAGTTTCTAATGAGGACTATAATTACAAGCCAGGTGGCTGCAGTTAGAGGAATACATTGTTTTTAAACAGGTTACTTGACTCAACAGCAGTTTTAGGGGAGGCAGGATTGTCTCTAACATATGTTCGCTCTGCCTCCCGTTTTCCTTTTTTTTTCCCTCTCTCCCTGTGTGTGAGTGTAGGGATGCCTGATGCCTTCCAGTACACAACCCTGGATTCTGCCACTTATGATTCCATAGGCCTGTAATTGCTCTGGCTGAATCCTGAGTGCTTATGTCAGGGGTAATTTTTGGAAAAATTCAGCATAAACAATTCAGCTATTTTTCAGACTGATGGCAAGGAAAACAAGTTTAGTATGTCTATATTTATAGTTTAAAGTGTTATTTCTCATGTTAGAATATTAGAGCAGTGTTAGGGCTGTTGCTGTGTCAGGTGCACAATAAAGTTAGACAGAAGTTGAAAATTGTTGAAGGACTACATTTACAAAGATTTTTTTCTATAGTTTATTTTTAATTTTAATTGGTCAAAGAACAATTCCTTCTTCTAAAATAGTCATTAACACTAAAAAGTAATTTTCATTATTTTTAAAAAGCCCCATTTTGCCCATATTTTGGCTCAAGATGTTGGATGCTGCAGGGACAACATTCTCAATACCAAGACAAGTTTTACCATTCCACTAAAAATTCACCCAAATATTTTCAAGTCACCACTCTCACAGGGAAGAATCTCTTCCTAATATCTAATCCATAACTGCTCTCTGTTTAAAGCCTTTATATCTTGTCTTACCATTCATGAACTCAGCTCTTCCACAGCTCTAAAATTTCCAGCTCTGCCAAAACCTGTGGCCAGTTCAGAGCAGTACCACATGAAATAACCTCTGAAATCATTCTTACCCCCTGCTTGTTTTGTAATAATAAAGGAAATCATACAAAGGAGACTACATTAAGGCTGCAGGCTAATTCACTTATGTCATTACAGCATCAAGGTTGATCTTGAAGCTTGATTTGAAATGACAGGCTGAACTTAAGCACTTTCTTAAGTGATTTGCTGGATCACAGCATATTCGCTATGATATGGCAAATCATTACAAGATCACATGCTAATTTCCACAGGGCTTTCAGGTCTGTGTAATTAACACAGTTCCTCTGTGTAGAGCCCCTGACTCATGTGTTGCAGTTTGGAAGGTGTGCAGTCAACCTGAGAGCCATGAGAGGGACAAAGACTTGTCACCACTCCCATCCCTGGAAGTGTCCAAGGACAGGTTGGACAGAGCTTGGAGTAACCTGAACTGATGGAAGGTGTCCCTGCACATGGCAGGGGGTGGAATGGGTTGGGCTTTGAGCTCTCTTCCAACTCAAATCATTTAATGATTCTATCATTAAGAGGCTGAATTACACCCTGGGAAACGGGGTTCTGTCTGTGCAGAAATTCTAAGTGAAGACCACCAAGTTTCCATGAGGAAGCAGGATGTACCTTTGTCCCCAAAGCCCTTCCTGTTCCAAATGCTGAGTGTCCCTCACTTTGATCATTTTGAGTTTTGTAAAAAAATCCCAGCTATGCTGAAAGTTGTCTAGATTTGGGCACTAAATATGTGGGAGGGTTTCAATCTTAATTTTTCTATGCTTCAGCATTGTTGGTCAATAAAACAAGATGATTAATCACGAGGATATTGCAGATTCATAATCTGGTGGATGCAACAGTGACACACTTAATAATTTTATAGTCAATAACAGGTTTGGATAGTGCCATATAGTAAAGGATTGTTGTGAAAGGAAACACATGAGAGGACTAAATTATTCTCGATATACCCAATTTAGAGTCTACTCAAGCATATTTTCATGTGATATTCATATCAAGTTCCTACAATGGTTACTGGTTTCTAAAGATATGCAGAGGGACAGGTAATGACCTTTTGATGGCAACACAAATATAAAATATAAAAATATTTTCAGAGTCTGGAAATATAACAGTGAAGAGTTGCTTGGAGTTTTATGTTTTATTTTTAAATAGCCTATTTCTAAACCTTACCCTCTTGTTCACCCTCTGGGAAATTCACAGTTTTGGTTTGGGCTCGTTATAAAAAGCAGGAGATAAATGTGGCTCTCAACAATTTTTGGTTGATGCTGGAAGACACAGCATCAATTTGCTCTCAGGGCTGCAATGAGCTGCCTATAACAGCATGAGTTCTGGGTTTGGAGAGCTTCTTTCTGTGTTTTCTTCTGAGTGCACACCAAGGTCAAAGACCAGGTTAAGGAAAGGATCTTATAATTTAATATTAGCCCATTTTGACACCTTCTTTCTACTGTTTTACATTTCCTCAGAACAATGGCATCATATAGTGAAAAATACCACTGTCTCAAAAAGGACTTATTGGTTTATTTCCTAAAGTTCAAAGAGATTTGAATGAAAAGGTTTTTCCACACTCAGGCAAAGTGTGAGACTGAACTGGACAATCTCCAAAGGTCTTCATTCTCCCAACTTCTCTATGATGTGCGTGAAGTCTGGAAATCAGGAGTTCTCATAATGATGCAAAGAAAGGAGACTCTCCACCCACGTCTGAATCACAGAATCATTAAGGTTGGGAAAGACCTCTAAGACCTCCAAGTCCAACCATCAACCCAACACCACCACCATGTTCACCACTGAACCGTGTCCTCAAGTGCCACAGCCACACATTTTTGAGTCATTTGGAGGGATCCTGAGATTCTGTCCCAGCAGTTGTTATTTTTCCCCTCATGCTGACACAGAGTGAGAGATGAGTGTCTCCTGAATGTTCATCTGTGCTCCCTTTCCTGCAATGTGTGCACCCAGTCAGGGAGTGCTGGATAACGCTCTGCCTCTATGAATTGTAAATTCAGGAAGGGCAAATTTGCTGTCTCTGGATTTTTGGATGGGGGTTGAGATGGATTAATTATATGTCAAGAGGGACTTGAGCAATAATAAGTGACTTTATGACTGTCTTTACCACTTGGTAGAAAGGTTACATTTAAAAATTGGCTTTACTGCACTGGATTTTAGGTTAAGTTCAAAATGCAGCTTCCGCTGTTAGAACTGAAGGGTCATATAAAATTCATTGCAATAGAATATTTATAAGTATCTGGGATATTTGTAGGAAACACAATAATGGTAGAATCAGAGCTCACAGATAGAAGGGGGAATTGTTAAATGGCAAATAAAAGCTCCATTTTTCCAGCACTTAACCCTACATATAATAATAATTATTACAAATCTGAACAATGATTAAATTTCATTCTGAACCCTGGTTAAACGTATGTGAATGGAAAATGATTTCTGCGCTAATAACTCGCGTGCTGTGAGCACTCAGAGAAGGACTGATGTGCATGCACGTCACACATCTCCCAGAGCCTTCCACACGCCAGCGAGGTGCAGGTATTCCTGGAGCAGCTTTGGGACTGACACGCCTCACTTCCCATGTCTGGGGAGGAGCAAAGTCCTGTTTGTTTACAGCCTCTTCTTTCTAATCACATAATTACAGCTCTGAAGGCAGATATCTGACAAAAGTGAGCAAGGTGAGGGCTGCAGCAGCTTTTGTTGCAGCTATTATCTCATCTCCCTCTTCTCCTGCGAGATGCTGGGGGTGTGTTTGTGCAAGGCTATCATTTACCTCGCTGGCGTGTGCCACAATTATCCCCCTGAAACACAAAGGTAAAGCGGCTGTTGCAGAAACAGAGGCCATTCAAATGGAGGGGAACAGAGCAGGCCTAATTAGCGTTAAGTACCTGTAATCCTCCGAGATTTTACCCGATGATAAAAGCCAGGGAAAGTCCCTCAGGTAAGAGCAATGAGAGCCCAGCCAGGTTGGCGGTGGATCAGGTGTTGGATGTCAGCTGTGCTGAATGCAGCCTATTGATCCAGAAGTTGCCTGTATTTTCTGCCACAAATTGAATTTAAATTGCTTACATGAAGAAGACATCTGGCAGGTTAAGGTTTACCTGCTTCATGTTTCGAAATAATTTTCTCCGCCAGCAAATAGGTAGGCAGCAGCTCTTTTGGAAATAAACCAAGCAAAGCTTTTTAAGAGATACAGACATGGTTGTTTACAGTGCCTGAGCCTCAAGTAGGGAGTTGACAGATGAGGAATGTATTTCAGATTATTAAAATAATATAGCAAGAGAGTTTTTACAGACTAAGTACCTGCACTGGGTACTTCATTCCCGTTGAATAAAACACCTCCTCACCTTATGAAATAATATTCAAAAAATTATAGTCCTCATTTGCATGAAAGACTTAATTTTGTGGAGAGGTGTTGGTTGGGAGTTTGGATTTTTTGTTGTTGTTTGTTTCTCAAATTCAAATAAATTTACTACTTTATTGGTATATGATTACAATTTTCTTTTGGTTTTTTTTTTTAGGACAGTAACCTTAGGTTCTCAGCCCATGGCAGGGAGGTTGAAACAAAATAATCTTTAAGGTCCCTTCCAACCCAAACCATTCCCTTATCTTATTCAATGCTTACTGGAGGTTGTTGTGTAGAACGAAATTATTTTCTGAACATTTTTGGAGGGGTTTGTCTGCTCACAAGGTGGTCATTTGAATACAGGAGGTGGTCACCCAGGCTCCTTTCTCCAGCCATGAGGACTGAATCGAAATCTGTTTTCCATCCAAAGATGTTGTCACTTTGAAAGTTCTTGTCCTGGTTCCACAGGGTTACACCAACAGTTTCCCATGTGTTGGTCTTCAGCACCTAGGGAGGAGTGGAAACTCACCAAGACAACCTGGGATCTCCAGGCCTCTGAATTAGGTTTCTGAATTGCACAAATACATTCTACAGTGACAAATTAATACAACACTAATTTAGTAAGAACTCTGTGTGTGCACTCCAACAATAAAGTCAGTTTATATCCTGGGAGTAAAGGAAAAAGGGTAAAAAAAGCACCTCCAGAATAACAAGGGGCATGGGAGAAACCTTTCAAAAATGTTATTATGTGTTTACTAACTTTTTAAAAAATTGTTTTTACTTAATGAGCCTGGTAAATCCTGGCCACAGCTCATACCTCAGCCTGTCTGTCTCCCTCATAAGGCACCTAAGCTGCTGTTTGGACAACATCCATTTGATAATGAAGCAAGATGCAGGCTAGACAGCTGCTTTTTTCTCACTCATTTCACTCTGTTATTGGTTAACTTAGTGGAAAAATGTAAATTTTCCAGGGACTTTAGGTTGGAGGTATCCCAGCCAAGGTAGATATGTGCTTGACTTGAGGTCTAATTTAACTCCTGTGTCGTATCGACCGGCCTGGCCCACCAGGGACCCTCGGAGGCCTCCTTTGCCAAAGGTAGACAATGGGATGAAAGTAAAGTGTAATAAATGCCCCTGTCCAGTCCCATGTCGATATACAGCTGCTTTTTCCCCCCCTCCTTTTTTGCTGTTTTGAGTGCATCAGTATTTCACGTTTATTGTAGTGTGATGAAACACCTCTCAGAATGGCCAGAGGGACACTCAGCAGTAGGCATTTAGGCAGTACAAATTGGAGTGAACAGGAGGACAGTTAGCAGGGAATATTTCTGAGGTCAAAGCGAGCTGGGTTGGAGCTGAATCAGCTAAAAGCAGAGTTGAGAGCCACAGTACCTACTGCAAAGTAAATATAGATTACATTCCTTTAGACAAATTGATCTACTGGAGGACGATAGGTCTCCCAGAAAAAGAGGTTGCTACAAAAGAATTAAGTATTTCACACTGAAGTACGTACAAAGAACCCTTAAACACAGCAGCCAGAGATGTATCACCTGCACAGGCCATCCCAGATCCTCTCAGGAACAATCTGCAGTGCACTGCAAGATTTAAGGGTCCAGGAGCCAGCACGTTCCTGTGGATGCTGACTTGTGTTCTGCTCAGTAAACAAAGCCTTAAGATTTAGCTGCTCACCTGAGCAACAGTTCTCACTTGGGCAAGTGGACAAATCATAATTTCATGGGGGAATTCAGTGGGAAGAAGCCCCAGGAGGTCCTAGGTGTGACCCTCTGCCCAGCAGGGGCAGCTCTGGGGTCTGACCTGATCCACTCAGGTCCTGGAAACCTCCAAGGATGAGGATGCTACAATCACCAAAGACAAAAGAACATCCAGCTCAACGAGTCTGTCCTCAAAACTGGTAACTCCAGGAACAAAAAAAAAAGCAGAACCTTGGATATGAAACCACAGCAGCTTGTCAAGAACGACTTTCAGATTTCCTAAAGAAGCTACTAAATTCCTGACAAAGGTGATGGAATAAATGACTCTGGGAGAGCTCTCCTCTCTCTCCATTGACCCTACAAGTGATGAGGATCTTTTATCTCCTGAAAAAAATGTAACCATTGTGTACATAACTGCTTTTAATCAGTAAAATACTCATTGAGGAACACAGATTTGCAACTACCAATAAAGGTGCTATTGTCTAGCAGTTGAAACAAATCATTTAAAACCAGGTTATACCATAAGATCGATGTGAATAAATATACATGGTTCAAAAAAAAAACCAAAACAAAACCCACCCAAAGAAAAATAGTTAAAAAATAAATTATTAGGTTCAAATTAGGAGTGCAGTGAACATAGTTGTAAAAATTCCTTGAAACTATTTGTAAAAACATCTTGAAAATATTTGTAAATATTTTTGCTTTCTTCACAGAGATTATTCTAGGCCAAGCAAACACTGAAGGCACAAAGGAGACAACTTGAACTGAGGGCTCTTCTCAAATCTGAAGAGCTCAATGCCTGTCTGGGGATGTCCCTGCCAGCAGAGACCTTCTCCCTGCACAGTGAACCCACCTCTCCCCAGCCACTACCCTGATCCACATCTGGAATAGATCACAGAGTTTGATTCAATACAAACACAGCCACATTTATAGGTGAATTCTTCCCAGAATACCAACTCAGTCCTTACATCATATAAATAAGATCAATCATTTACTACAAGGGTCTGCAAGGCTGTGAGAGTGGTGGCACCATTGCTGTGGATGATTTTTTTTCCAAGGAAGATGCACAGGACAGCGCATTCCAGGGTCTGGGATTTCAGCAGCACACAGGCAAGGCTAATGGATTTGCACGCTCAGCACTCCTCTGCCAACAAGCTGACTCTTGATATGGGAAATAGACCCCTGCTCAGGATGGAGCAGTCCTGGGCAACCTCAGGGGTCCAGGCATCAGTGCAACCTTTTTTTTGTCAAACAGGGGGTGTTTTGGAGGCATGTCCACAATGGAGTGTAATGTTATAGGGGGCTGGATTTAGCTGGAACCCAAAACTATTTATTGCAGTTTAAACCTACTCACACACAATCTTTTGACAGTCATTGAAAAACTGGGCTTGATTGTCTGCAAGTGGAAGAAAAAATTACCAGAAGAGGATATATTAGCTTTATATATAGTCCATTTGTTGGTTGTTTTCTATGAGAACCTCCTTTAGATTTCTCCATTTTGTCCTGGCTATGCTGAGTATTCAAGGGTAGGTAACTTTGTGATTGCAATACATTTTTCCATCTAAAAGCCACCAGTAAAGTGAATAGGGCTACTCTCCTAAGTGCTTAATGCCTGGTGTAAGAGTTGCATGATCTAGGCCAGGAGTAACACAGTTACCTCAATTACTGCAGTCCCACAAGGCTGTTCACAGCAGGACTTAGGAAATGTTGTAGGCTCAGGCTCTGGTATTACAAACTCCTCAGGGCAGCATGACTGCACACAGCATCTCATCAGGAGTTAACAAACAGGTCCTGGATGAGACACTAGCAATATTTTTTTTTTTTTTTTTGTGCTAGGCTGTTATTTATTTATTTATTTATTTGCATCCAGGACTGAGCCCAGCATTATTAAAGCGACGGCTGAGCGCGGTCTCACCGCAGCGCTCTCCTAAAGCAGCGCAGCACAGCGAGATGCCCTGTGTAGTTTTTGTGCTTTTTTACATTGTTATCAGGGAAAAATATGTCTTGCCATTTCCCAGGGGGTTCCCTGGGACAGTGTCTCAGTGTGAAAGGGCACCATGGGGCTGCCTCGGACAGTTTTCTTTCAATAAGGTTTGGGGGTTTTTTTTGTTTCTATTGTAACCACTCTGCTCTGCTGCTTCACTGATTTCCCAGCTGTTCTTCTGCCGTGTCTGAAGTCGAACGCAGCAAATCTGTAGCCGAACAGCTCAGAAACAAGCAGCCGATCATGGCAAGCATGAGAAAACCATGAACACATCTTTCTCTCTCGACACAAAGCTCTGACTCTCCATTGCGCGCTCCGGCGCAACGCGCAAGCAGAAATCTCCCTGCAACGTACCAGCATAACCAGACCTCGAGAATCCCACTTCAGAGCTGCAAAAAGTGCAAGGCTCCCAGCACAAAAACTTGTTTTATTTCATTGTTAGTTACACCCATGTGCTGAGCTGTGAGGGTCTCCCAGGTGTAGTTCAGGCTGGACCTTGGTGGAAGGAGTTAATTGTCCCGGGAGCATTGAGCCTTCCCTGACAGTCCATGACACTCACTCTGCCACACCAGGGAATGACAAGATTGAAGGCCCTTCCAATTGTTTATCTTTTTTCTGTGAAGTGCCCCAGAAGGCATTATTTCTTGTATGACTTCACATGGGGAAAAACCAAGCAAAGGAAGAAAAAACGTCTTTCCAATGACAGTTGACAATTCATCTGCAATGTGCTAGGCTTGGTTAAAAAGTCACTTTTTAAAGTGTATTGTAAAAATACATTCAGCTGATAAAATAATTCTGCAGGAACATGGAATGTGTTTTGAAAGTTACAGCAGATTCATAAACAAAATGGATTTAAAGTATCTAGAAAAGTAATTTTTCCCAAGGTGAAGGACTTTCTGCTCTTCCTGACAAGACTCTCTAGCCCATCCTAAGTAATTTTCTTTCAGATTATCCCAGTAAACCCACAGAAATCAGTAAAATTTTTTGCCAATCTACAGTTCATCATTTTTATTCAGCAATAGGAGGAGGAGTACCAAGAGGAACGTTTGAAAAAATAGAAGCATAATGTATGACTACTTTCATAATCAAGCCTTTTGATTTCTTCATTTGAAATATTGTAAACCTAAAATGTCATTCAAATATATTTGTAAAAAATAACATGATAAAAATATTAGCATTTGAAGTATGTGGTGAAAAGTTATTCAATGTGAAACAGAGTTTTGTTTCATGAAAATGTTATCAGAATGATTTGTATTTATTTGGTTCGAATTCTTTGTTACAAGACAGACTAAAAAATGGAACAGCTTTTCAGCTGACTCCATTTCAATTTATTTTAATTTTATTTAATTAAGTGAATGCAGTAACCTATGTGTGCTTCACCCTGTCTGATAGCAGTGTCAGATACAATACAATTCTTGAAGAGAAGTCGAAAGTTATTGCTTCACTTATATGTAGTCATGTTTTGGAGCATGTGATCCATCAAATCTCTGCCCACATTGATTTTATTGACCTTAATGTTATTTTTTTATATTTGCTTTATATTACCTGGATTTTTCTTTATGTATTTGGAACATTATGATTTCCAGGTGCACCTCACATTTTCCAAACACGTTTCCTCCAAACAAGAAAATCTATATCCTGTTTTAGCCTCCCTAATGATGACAGGTATTGCCTACACATCTCCTGGTAGGAGCTTTTGGTGCCATCTGGTTCAAACCTGCTTTGATTCAGAGAGACCAAAGTGTTTCCCAGATGGGTCCTGCTGCAGCTCAAGGTGTGATTGCTCCTGCCCACCCCACAGAACAATGAAATGAGCCTCAAAAAACCTCAACAACATCCCTGAAGGATCCAGAGTGAAGGATCCAAGCAGCACAGCCCTTCCCTTCCAACATCCAGCTCCAGCAAGCAGGTTGCTCTTACTACTTTACAACCACCCAAACGCACTGCTTCCATAAAAAATGGTGAAAACAAGGACCCGCCACTTTTTGGGAAGATTAGAACCACAGTTTCAGTGTTTCCCAGCAGGTACCTAAGCACAGCCATTGCTTCAGCCTCCATTTTTATTGCTCTGGGCAATGGAAACGGTAGTTTCTATATTTAATGTATTGAAACTGCCTGGTCTCCAAGGCAGCAGGGGTATCTATATACACTGGTAGAACACATTTCAGGCTCAATCACTTTGAAAGCCTGGATAATAGAGGAGCACTTGTACTTTGGATAACAAAGTTATTTCCTTTAACATCAACAAGCTGCTCAGCTAGTAACTGCATCAGGCATTGATTTTGTGAGCCTGTTTGTAAGCACTGGGGGGGCCTTTTCCACCGATAAAACTGAAAAATTTGCAGCTCATTCTTCACGTGCATTATTTCCCAGAGCAGAGCTGACAGGAGAAGCTGTATTAATTTCAGCATGGCTGTTTGGAATGTCAGTGGAACATCTGCAGGACCAGCCCTGGATCTGTCAGCTTCACCCTCCCTGTTTTAAGACAGACTGAAGCCTGAACTTACATCTCCAGCCAAATTTTGTACCTGGTTCCTATTGGCACTGTAAAAGTGCAATCGCTTCCCAGACTTGCTGCTTAGATCCCAGACTAATGGCTTGAACATGCAACTGGATTCAGATGTGGGCTCCTTCCTGCTGGACTCACATTTATGTGTTTCAGCAGGCCAAATATCTGCCTATTTACTCATCTGTCATTACCAAGTGCTAAATTAAAAGTATCAGGAGCTACCAGTCATATATTCCCTGGCCGTATTTTACTTTTTCTTGTAAGAAATGCTCAATCTGCATTTTTTCCCTGCCTCATGTGCTCCCTCTGAATAGCAGCAGCCCTGCCGTGCCCAGCACATCCCCCCTCCCAGCCCTCACCATCCAACTCCTATTATCAGTAATGGGAACTAGGCATGTCCATGGAAATGAAAGCAGATCCCTTGGTAGAAACTTTTTTGACAGAAGTGTTTGCAACAACTTTTCAAAAAAAGGAAAAAAAAAAGAACCCGTGTCTCGTTTATTTTCCCCTTTCTTCCTTCCAGCTTTCTGTCAGTCATCAATCGAACAGGAGACAACTCATTTCATTTCTGTGACACACAATGATGGACTTGTGTTACAACCCTGACTTATTTTGAGAACTTCAATTTCTCAAGCTGAAAGCCTGAATGTCCCATGCTTGGAAGGGCTATTGATCTGATGTAGATGGACAGCTCAAGAGGAACTGATACATTCCTTACAGCAATTTTTTTTCTGACCACTACATAATGTAGACTTTCTGCTTGTTTGTTGACATCTAAAAACTTTGATTCTGTGATTTAACTGATACTCTTCTGCTGCTTCTACTCAATATTTCCTTGTACTATTTGATGTAGGAGTTATTTGTTATCCACTACCTGGAATGGAAAAGCTGCTTCACTGCGATAAAATGTGCGAATTCGTGAGGCGGCAGGAACCTCTAAATGCACATGACAATGGTACAGCTGCAAATCTGGGCCACTTCCCCATCCTACTCCTTCCTGGTGCCTCTCAGAAGATGCAATGTCACCATGGAACAGGTTTGGATGCCCACTCCCAGCCTGGGACAGGAGGGCCCAGCCCTTACAAGAAGCACTGACCACCTCGTGTTGAGCCCAGATGGACCAAAAAACTCAACATCCACGATTTAATTACAATTTAATCAAAGGAGCTGATTTTGCTTCAAAGCAGGATAAATACCACAGATCCATGTCTCTTCCTTTATTTCTTCCCTTTTCCCCAGCTTTGCCTCAGCTTCCCTACCCTTCTCCTGCATGGACAGCAGGTACCTGTCAAGTGTGGGGACGTCACCACGGTGGCAGAGCCCCAGCACCACTCTCTTGGCTGTCTGCAGGCCACAGGAAACAATTCATTCCACTCTTAATGATTTATGTAATTTCTTTGGACTCACTCCTGGCTGAGGGGGTTCTCTGCTTTTTCTATTACAGCTTAGAGAACCAGAGACTTTCAGGGACAGCTCCTCAGCCAAGGTAGCTCTTTGTGACAGAATTAGTCGATGTTAATACCAGCCCAGAATCAGCCCCAGAATTTCATTATTATTGCCTTTAAAGGAGGGTCTCCTCCTCCTCCTCCAGGACTAATTTAGAGCAATGAAAATTAAACTGCATCTCATCTAATCGCCAAAAAGCCATGCAGAAATTGTCCTCGTTTAAATACCAATTCAACCTTTTTCTGTCACAGCAGGGTAGTGCATCTATTTTTTTGTTCTAAAAGCCAAATACTATTCAAACAAAAGAGTCACTTCCATGTTAATTACACAACAGAAAAAAAAAATGGGAAAAAAAGAAAGAAAAAAGCCACACAGGAAAAAACTAAAAAGAAAATAAAAGCATTTTTTGTGAACTTAGATTGTGCAACTAAAGCATGATGTGGTCTTAGACCTTTACTTTGTGTACAGAGTCAGACTTTATTCTTTGATTTGGTGCACAGGATCACAGCTTATTATGACTATAATGGTCTCAATTTTGTTGACATTTTAACGAAATAAGGAAGGAATGAGGAATAGAGGTAAAGGAGGTTGCTGCAGAAAAAGCATCTGTAGTTCAACTGATGGGAAGAGAATATTAGCACGGGAAAGAGCTAAAAAAACCCTAAATAGCTTGTCCCATCCCAAAATCTGTCTGTGTTGGCACTGGGCTCTTTATTTGAGTTAAATTAATAGTAAATTAAGAAGAAAGAATTTTGGGGTTTTGGGGCATTAAGGACAAGAATATTTTCAATCATAATTCAAACAGTTTAAGACTGATGGGGTCAGGTTCTTTTCTGGTTTAACCCTTGGATGCAGCAGATCCCACTCCTCCCATCTGCCTGGTCCTGAGTCCCTCTGCAAGGTGGGACATCACAAAGGAGTCACCCATTTAGGTGCCCTTTCCAACTTGGGAAGAGATCATTTATCATGAAAAACCAACCCAGTGGGTCAAAAAAGGCTTTGGAGAACTGATTCAGTTCAATCTTCTTAAACCTTTCTCACAGTGTGACCTACATTTAAATCACTCTCTCTTTTTTCCCCCCATTACAAAACCACCACCTCATGCACAAAATCCCACATGGGATCTGTCACTGGCACCTCAGAGGAGTAAAATATTTGCAGGGAGTTCAGTATTTTCCTATTAATAACTCCTTCCCCCTCATGCTGGAAGATCCCAGGGGTTTGGGTCAAGGCAGATTTCTGATTCCCAACTTGGAAAGCCAGGAACATCCCATGTGTGCCGTGAGCAGTCACCTCTCAGCATGGAAAATCCTTTTTCCCTGGTGAGAGGCAGCAGGACTCCCAGCTTTTCCCCTTGGAAGCCCTTTTCCCTTCTCCTTCCCACCCATCACTTGTTATCCTGGATCTCCAAGGTGGCAGAGGGACGAAGGGAACCTTGGCAAGGCTCCACTTCTGACAGCCTCTGTGAAGCCATCCCTTCACAATATGGAAAACTAATAATAATAAAAATTTCTTTAAAAAAGGAAGGAAAAAAAAAAAAAAAAGGTGGAAATTCCTGGTTAAAGCCTCTGCTTGTACAAAAAGCATAACAGCTTGTATGAACTGCAGCACGATGACTACTGCTGCTAACGCTTCCAGTGACATCAATGTTTTCCAAATTACACAGTGCAGGAGGCTGGGTAGGGAAGCTGAAGAGGAGAAGCTGAAGGTAGCGAGGGTTTTAAAGGATGTCAGAAGCAAAAGATGTTTCTTTAGATAGTCTTCCTTATTTCTCTGATTCTTTTATTTTCTCAGTTTTGGGGATTTTTGGAAACATCCCTGCAGCAACGCCCAGATAATTACAACCTGAAATGCCACCAGACCCACCTCAGATCCCTGAGTAACGTTGCTGTTACCATTCCTGCTCACACACCCCCTGCACTGCTACTTTGGTGTGCCCAGTCCATCTCCCAGCTTCCAACCAAAGTGATTTTTGAAGTAAATATTGAGCGATGAGGCCCAGAAAGCTTTCCTAAAATACAGATGCATTACAGCTATTGCATTTTCACTCTGCCCCTTGCAGAAACACAAGGAGCTTTTGTCAAGATTTCTGTTTCAGAAATCCAGGCTGTTCACTGCTTGGGTATTCAAAGGGTTTTTTCTTCCCTTTAGGCTGGAGGAAGACTCTCAAGCTGCTTTTCCAGGTGTTGGAATTGTGCAAAGCACTTGAACCACGCTCGTGGATGGTGGCCATCTAACTCACATGGCCAAGAGTGCATTTTCCTTTCTGGCAGTGCTTTTGTTCCAGGTGGAATAGTCTTTCATCCACATGAAGGAAACTCTTGCTTGTCTCACTCTCAGGTAATGGTCTATAACCATCCAGCTGGAGTGAAATATAGACTCTATATGGATATATATATATATATGTGTATGTATGTACATGCTTACATCTTTTTCATGCATTGCTCACACCCGTGCTGCATTCTAAGTTAATTGAATTAAAAACAAGGGCATTTTTTCCCTGTCCTGTTAATGCCAGAAAGCCCTGGAGTAGCTGCACTTTTACAACGCAGACGCTCCAGACCAGGTTCCAGCTGTCGGAATTTTATGTCCTTGAGATACTTCTGGAATAACAAAATGTCATACACACGTCCCTGCCAGTACACGAGATCAGCACATGAGATCAGAGGTACAGATGTTGCCTCCACATCCACCCACTGGCATCTCATTATCAGTTTAGTTGGGATCCTCCACCCATTCCCAGCCAACCAGGAAGTCAGGAGCTGTAATTTGTGAGAATGAGCTGTATAGCAACCATTTATCTGCACAACAAACCTCTGCTGGCAAAAACTTCGCAGGCAAATGAGAATCTTATGAAGGTTTTCTGTCTTGGCACGCGTAGGTAACAAGTGGGGAATGCTGTGATGACACAGTTCCATGAGCAGTGGGACTTGGGAGGTGGAGGAAGGGACAGCAATTAGCATTGGACACACAAAAATCTGTTTTAATTGACTGGAAAAGACATTGGTCAAGGGTTGGATTTGATGATCTTGGAGATCTGTTCCAACCTTAATGATTCCATGGTCCTATTCTATGATTGCTTTGGGGAAGGAACACCACGGGCCAATGCACCTGACTTCCTTCACCCTATATCTTGTTAAGAAGGGAATATTTTCCTGCTGGGAAAAAGAGCTATGCCAGGATGGGAGGAAGGCAGAGGATGGTCCATCTCTGCCTCCACCCTCAGGGACAGCAATGCCAGACATCCAGGGCAGTCATCTAGGAACTGATGAGCGTTAATCACCAGGGCCAGGAAGGAGATGCCTTGATATCCCAGGTCACCAAAGGATTTCCAGCAGCAATTTTATCTCTACTCATTTAGGGTGGCAATCTCAGCACCATGCACAGCACATAAAGTTAGAGAGAGGGAAAGAAGCCTGGGAGGAAGGACTGAGTCAGGATATGTGCTGCATTGTTAATTACTCAGATAATAAATCCAGGAAGAAGGTGTGTGTGGATTCCCTGCCATGCAGGCTGCTATTCTGGCAACTGGGGAGAGACATCTGCTCAGCCCAGCGCTGCGCTGTCGGTGTGCATGATCACACCTTTCTAATGAGCATCTGAAGGCTCTTCCTGAGCACAAAAACCAGCCTGGCTTTAGCCCCCCTCTGAGAGCTTTGGTACCAAGAGGTTGCACAGCTCAGAGGAGCCACCGAGGTGGGGCCAGCCAGGGGAGCCCTGGGAGGTGCTGGAGCAGAAGGTAAATCCAGCTCCATCATCTCCTCGCCCCTGACCTCCCCAAAGGAGGAAGGACAGGAATTTGCATGTCATGATTTTCCTCCTATGCTGCAATTATGATTCCTCGCTTAAGTTTCCAATCTTTAATTGGATTGGAAAGATACAGTCACAGCACAGGAGAGAGGAAAAAAAAAATCCCAGCTCCTCTGCCTGACTCAAGCGTCTGTTTTCATTTACTACTCCAGGCTTCTGAGTTACTTTGTTAACCCGATGAAAATAAGGATTTCTTGAATTAAAAAGATGTTCTGCCCTTGCTGGCTGCTCTGCCTCACTGTGAGCATACTGAGGTGCCCAGGACTGCCTCTGCAGGGGAGTTTGGCCCGGGTAGCTTCATGTAGGAGGTGATATAAATAGATAAAAACCTCACTCACGGAACATAAACTTCTTGCTACATATACCTTCCTCACTGGCACACAATGTAATGCAAGCTATGTGGCTCTTCCTTGCCAGAGAGGCCCACTCACAAGTTTTCTGTTGAGCACAGCTATTAATGTCACACTTTTGTTCCCAGGGAAAAAAAAAAAGTGCCACTACAGAGAAAACTGCTCAAGTTTGTATTGCACAACACTCCAATTCCAGTGAACACTGTACTTGCCTAATCAAGTTCTCCAGTGCAATTAGGCAAACCACGGAGGGTTAAACGTGGGTTTTCTCACACCTGCCTCCCCCCTGGCAGGAGCAGACTTGGAACATTTCTAATGATGGAGCCCGCTCTTGCCTGGAGTTCAAAAGCCATTCACCTGATGGTAATGAAGGAGGCCAATTTAGCTTAAATCCCCCTCTAAAAGGTGGGGAAGGGGTCAGGAATCAGTTTGCACAGAGGAGTAGAGAGCAACCCTGGGCAGTTCTACTTCAAAAGGTTTGAAGTGCATCAGTGATGCAAAGCTGAATTCAGAAAAATGCAACCTGGGACCGCTGTGCTGTGTGCAGCTCTTTCCTAAAGCAGCTTCCAGAATTCCAGGTCAGATAGAGACAACTGAAGTTTAAATTAATAATAACAGCAAGCTTCCATTTTAACCTCAGAATCTTTATCTCTTTCTTTCTTTTTTTTTTTTTTTTTTCCCCTCAGTAAGCCCTGAGAATGTAACACCTTGGAGGGTAAATCCTGGAGCATGTGAAGTGCAAAGGTTCTGGCTGTTTCCAGGCCATCAGGAACAGCCAGGTTTTAACACCTAAGCTGGAGCTCAGATTTTGCAGGGCAGTGACAGCACTCAAAGACAGAGCTATTGTCTGATCAAGCCAAAGTGCTCATGCTCAGCACCAAATCAGCCTCTCACTTGTGGCCGTGGGCTCTGTCTGACTTCAGATGGCAGCATCTGATCCATAAATACTGATGGGTTCCTATAGCTAAGTGCAACCTATAGAAGCATAGATTGTTAATATTCATGGGCTGTGTCGTGCCAGCTGAAGCCAGAAGGATTCCATGGTTATAACCTAAGTCACTGCTTCATAAATTTCCCTTAAAATACACAGGCCACATATAAACTGTCTTTCTGTTAAAAAAGGCATCGTTTACCACCCCTTTTCTCATTTTAGAAAATCTCTAGACACGTTTGGGGACTGCTAGACTTGGCTCAGCTACACACATCTCTCATGGAGCATCAAGGCTCAAGTGTGACTTTTAATGCAGGAAAAAAATTTAAAATTAAGCCACATTTTTAAAGAAATTCAACTTAATTACTGTCTTATGGTGAATTCAGTCTACAGCGGCAGAGTGAGAGGAATGCTACCTTTCATTCAATGCATTTCAGCCTCACAGTTGCACCTCTGAAAAATCAGGGATTTTTGAATGGGCAAATTTTTTCTAATGGGCAAATTGTGCCAAAGCCAGAACCAGAATGTCTCTTACCTTGGTCCCTTGGCAGACCAGGCAGTCCCAGGAGCAACTCCCCCATGCATGCACAGCTTTCACCTCAAAAATAAAACCAGTGCTATTCTTCTTCCCTTTTATCATCATTAAATCCATCCCCAGTTAGGAGAGAAAATGCAGTTCAATCCTCTGACTTCCCATGAAATTATGAAGCTCTGCCTCTGAGCTCAAAAAAAAAAGGGAGGCACTCATTTATTTTCCATCTGAGGCCATTGATAATCACCTGTGTGTTAGGATTTGTATAGTGCTCGGAAAACAGACAAAGTTCATCCTAAAGTGCCAGCACAGTCTTCCATTAATCTCCAGCTCAGTCCCTTAAAGGAGGAAGTAACAACTCTGTAATGATAAGGCTCGTGGCAGCAGCCAGAGTGCTTGAAGGTCTGTTCTTGTAAAGAAAATTTTTCAATTAGTTAAAGAAGCCAGGAGCATCGGCTTTCAAAAAAAAAGAGCTTCCTTATGAATCTTTGATCTCGCTCACTGTACCATGTTTCTCATGAAAGACAGTCGTAGTGGCACTGTTTAAATAACATCTACAAAACAGTTCAATTTGCAAATCAGTAGGATTACAGTTTCCTTTATAATCTTTATTTAAATGAAGTAGGGAGAATGAGCTGTTAAATTAAGGGCTCGTCTATGAGAGTTGTGTCCAACTAGAAGTGGCCAACACTTGAGAATAACGGGAGGAAAAAGCAAACATGATTTGTGTAAACTAAAAGCAGAAAAAAGAGGCCAATTTAAAATGCTTGTTCTCAGTTCTGACCCTAGAGTCTCAAAACCAAGGAGGCTTGTTCAGGCAGGTTACCCACCCTCTTAACTACCTGTAATTTATACTTTTATCTTAGTTTAGTGCTGTTAATTAACTTTTAATAAAAATAAGAGATTTCTGAGCACACCAGAAGCTGGGCATGGCCAGATGTCCCTGCTGGGGAAGGGGGAAGACTGGAGAAGTCCTGCCCATTGCCTGACAGTGAGTTACCAACACCTTCTTGGGTGGATGTGGTGTGGCAGGTCTCCAACTTGAGCTGTGGGCTCCATGTTCCCCACCCCAAACTCCATCCCAACAGGGAGCTGTGTGTGGGATGTCTCTTTGAGAGGCAAGAGACACTCACAAAATCCCAGAATGGTTTGGGTTGGAAGAGACCTTAAATCCCATCTCATTCCACCCCCTGCCATGGTCAGGGACACCTTCCACTATCCCAGGATGCTCCAAGCCCCATCCAGCCTGGCCTTGGACACTCCCAGGGATTGGGCAGTCAAAACGTCACTTGCCTTGCCCTCAATTCCCTCCTTGGCTGCCTGATGTTTCCTATTGCCCCAAAACTCTTTTTCCATGAGATGTCCCCAAAACCCCTGATGCTCCTTCACCAGGGCTTGTAAGGAGAAATTGTGGTGCTGTCTTGTAGTCCAGCCAAAACCTGTTCCCTGCCTCCAGCTCTTAAAATCCCAGACAACCACGGATCCACCCTCTCCTCCACTGCAATTCAGCCCATCACGGCTTTATTACTGCTACTGCAAAGTGTGATGGCAGAGGTTATGTTCCAAAAATGTAAATGTCACTGAATTACGTAATCGTCACTTTAATTTTATAATCTATATAGATGAGATTCAAATTCCCAACACGCTCCCTCGGATTATCCATGTTTTCCAGCGCTCCTGTGGTTGGTAAAGTGAGCACAAAGAAGTCCTGAGCACCCTGGAAGAGACAGGAATGCCTGATGGTGTTATTTGAGCACAAAACGCTCATTTAGCATCTAAAAAATCAGGATTATACTTTTTATGGCAAATGCCAACTAAGAGTAGAAGTAGGATTTTTCAATGTTTGTGATAAAAGTATACCAGAACACAACCACATATTTCATAATAAAAAAAAAATTGCATCTTGAAAGCATTTTTGACAGATTTCCATTTTACAAGTTAATGGCAACATCAGAGGTACAGGAGTCCTGGAATAAATGGAAAATTGGCTCCAAATATTAAAGACAGCGAGCAAGAAACCAAGAAAAGCATAGTCATAGATGGATGATACTGCTTTGGCAGGCAAGGTAAACAGTGAGGAAACTCACTGCCAGATGCAAAAAGACTTAGATCATTAAAAGGGAAAGAGATGAAAAAACCATTCAACACAAATAAATTAGAACAGAATCACCAATATTGTCTGTCAGCATTTCTGCTATAAATCCTGGTTTGCAGCAGTGTATTCCACATCTGAAAAGAATATCTCCCCAGTGGAACTTGGCCTGCCAGATTTCTGGCCCGTGTTAATGTGGCTTTTGTCTTCACTAAGTTTCGTGAGGCATAAATGGAAATTTAATTTGGATTCACCATGAGCAGCTCGTACACTCCAGGCACCCACACAAGTTTGTGCCACCTGAAGTTTGAAGAAGCCTTCAAGAGTAATTTTCCCCCTCTAGAATCAGCAATAAGGTATTAGAGTTTAATCTGGGTACTTGAAATTTTATAACAACATTCTTTTCAAAACTATCAAATGTACCATCAGTAAAAAATGTTAATATGGGGCACGAGAGAACTGATGGTGCCTGTTTTGCAAATAATTTAACTTTGAAAATGATGTCTGACCACATAACACTTAAATTATCAATAAGACAACATCTCTTCAATAAAACTTGACAAATACAGACTGATCTAAAGTCCAACCTACAACAGATGAGTCTAAGAAGTAGCAATTTTCAATAAACCTGTATTGGTGCAGTGTTTGGTAAGAAAAACTGTACCTTAAAAAAAAAACCAAACAAAAATTGTTTTGAAAAAAGTTATTAATAATTCGATTTAGTTATTATTAGGTATTAGTTAGGTATTAGTTATTATTTAGTTATTATTTAGGTATTATTAGTTATTAATAATACCATTTTAGTTTTTAATCTGATCATCAATAGACTAGCATTTGAAACTTTTCACTGCAGGAATTCTGGAGGATGAAGCATTATCTTTTACCAGAAGATATAACATTTTTTTGGCTGATAGCATGAATTTTTTTTTTTTTTTTTTGGCAGCTTGTTTTGATATATGGATACTAAAGATTTCAAGAGATTTGTCAGTGTAAAATTGAACTAAGTATAAATTGTTTAAATAATTGTATGTGTACCGTAAAGTGCCTTTGAAAAATAAGGCTGCAGCTCTGGATGTGCTGGTAAAAATGAGAAATTCCGAGCTGGGAACAGGTCGTGCCCTATGATCTGTGGTGCGCATCGCTGCTGCCTTTGGAAATGCAGCTCCTTCACCTGTCCCCCTGACGGGATGAAGACAGAGGGAGGAAGATAAATTGCTCTTCATAGCAGAGATTAGGCCGGAGCAACAGAAGGAAAAACAGAAAGAAACAAACTCTCGGGGAAGGGAGAAGATGTATTTACTGCTGACCGTGGCTGGGCTTTGCCTGTCCTCCCTCGCTTTGTTTTGTCTTTTGGGGGACTTTTGTGTCTCTAAACTCTCACCTCTTGTATAAATAAGGCCTTCTAGAAAGGGGTTGTGTTCCTGTGCTGGTGAGTCAGCCAGTGAGTGGTTTGGACCTGGGGTTTTCCTCATCCTGTCATTGTAACCCACATTTCTTAGTGAGGCTTTGTCAGGGGTTTGACTCACCAGCTAAACCTGGACGCATCTCAGTCTAACAGCTTATTTATTTCTATCATTTATTGATTTACCTGGAAGAAAATACGCATCAGGCTTTCATACACTGAAATAAATTTTACATAAAAAGCAGCCTGCACCCTGGATCTTCACTGTGAGTGACACGAGGCATGAGGAACCCCTATGGCATCGGGCAGCAGGCAGCCCATCCCTATTCCTGGCATATGGAAAGTGACAGCAGGTCCCCCAGGAACACACAGCAGACCCACGAAGAAGTGGAAGTACTGAACACATTTTGCATTTTTCCAAAGGATTTTTTTTTTTCCTGCCCATGTCGTGTCCTGAAGAATGAGTTACACAGAGCTGCAGCTCCTGAGGAGGCTTCATCCCCTCCCGGTGTGCTTGTAGCACACCTTGGAAAAATATCAGCCCTGGGAGATCCCTCAGAAAACACATGGAAAAATGAGCACTGAAAGCAATAAGTACTGGGGAGATAAAACACTGTTTTCAGAGTGGAGACAATGCATTGGAGGAGAGAGAAAAGACAAAAGGAGCACCTCACAACTCTAAAAACAGGGTAACAAACAGAAATGGGAACTTCTTTTTTCCTTCCAGCTCATTTCCACTTAACCCTTGTTTTCCAATTTCCATTGTGTCTTATTCAAATGTTTTAGCTCTCGAGATCTTCTAATGAACTCCACACACATCCATGCAGCTCTATATCAGTCAGAAAAGCTGCTGCACTTTCAGATCCTCACTTTATGCTGGGAAACTTGACATCCAATTGGGAGCAAACCTGAGGGTGGAACATTTCCCTACAAGGTAAGCAAAACCTCCTAAAAAACTGACTTCATTGGGCCAGAAATTCCCACCGGGCTCAGGGATCTGTCATAGCCCCATGGGCTTGGAGAATGGATGGCTGAGCTATGTGAGACGGCCCAAAAGTCACAAAATAAAGAGTTTTCCAATTCATTCAGGCCTTGGCACCTTGTTTGTTCTTTCCCTTGGTGCTTTCTACTTTCAGTATTTTCTTTCTGAATTTTTTTTATACTTGTGATATCTTAAGACATCTTCTTAATCCAGCTTCAACGGACATGAAAGGGAATTAGAGTCATGCTTTGGAAGAATTATTGGGAGAATTCATATATTGTGAAGGTATTGACAGCAATACCTTAAAATTACATTGTGATTCACAGAATCATAGAATCCTTAGATTCATAAAATAATTAGCATCATAGATTTGTGCTGAACTGGCAGGGTAATGCTCACTGCTGGACACTAATTTTTCTATGCTTACTACTCATATATCCCAGAGGCTGAAATAAGTTTTCTGTCTACTTTTTATTCTTTATTAGTAGCCATTTATCCTGGGGGAAATTTCCCCCTACCCTTTAAAACCTCTCATCCACAAACTGTTTTCTGTTGCTGTTACATTACTTCATGTCCCTGTAACATAAATTACAATTTAAAAAAAAAAAAAAAAATCCCTCTTTGAGACTCTCTTTAACTCATATTTGCTATATCTCCAAAATGAGTAATTTTTTTTTAAATAAATATTTTCCTTTAATCCATGATAACTGAACAGACGTTTGCTAAATGAAGCCAACAGACATGAGAAGATTCGTTAAGTATCTGAGTTTTCTGACACTGCAGATTGGAAGGGAGCAGAAAGGGACTTTGCCAGAGACAGGACTTTGAATTTCATTTCTCCTCATACCAGCAAGCTTTGGAATTGAGGAGTTGGAGCAACTGTACATCTCATGCCAGACTATCACAGAATTAAACTGTGCCCTTTCTCACCACACACAGCACCCTCTGAAGTAGATAATGTAGGTCATGGCTTAAAAATGCAAGTAGCATCTTTAAATATTAAAAATTATACCCAGCACTAACATTGAATTGCTAACCTTTCTTTCAACAATTCCCGAACAATAACAACTGGAAAACGATGGCACAGATTCATTCCAGCTTCTTCAAACCTTAAGCTTCTGAAATCAGAGTCTTCCTATTAGCATTGAACACAGCAACATTCTGATTTCAATTATTGACAGCCTGAACTAAATTAGTTAGCGTCTCATCCAGTTTCAACAGTCTGCTATTCATTGAGTCGTTCAGATGTTGGATGGGTTCCATCAACATCTCCTGAACACACTTTTCTTTTTTTTTTTT
>VZTJ01003580.1:3387415-3441928 GCA_013397795.1 Orthonyx spaldingii
AGCCAATCTGCTGCTCTCTGGTTCCTTTCTGACACTTCCATCCCTTTCTAATGTGACGTTCCCTGAGCTATCACCCCTCATTTCCATACGCTTGGTCTCTGTTGTCTCCACTTTCTACTCTTACTTTGGGTTTTCCTCTCATTATTATTTATTGTGCTCCTTATCAACTCCTGTGGCACGTAGCTCACTGAAATACTGATGCTTATTTTGCTTTGACAGTTTTTAGTTGTTTCTTCAGGATCACGATTGGAAAGGATGCACTGTCACTGTCCCAAACTTGTTTCCATGTGGCAGTGGCTTTGCACTGAATATATGAGAAGGAAACGAACAAAAAGACACCAGATTTAGTGAAAATCTTAAAGCCACATTGCTCTTCAGGTAGGTGCAGGAACTTTCCCTCATTCCATACAGAAATCAAGTACATCCTCCATGGTTACTGTTGTCCTCCCTGTGTTTTGTGTCTCCTGATGCACCCTCACAGCCTCACCCATGTGCAAAATCCTCTAAAAAAGCTGTCTTCATCAGGCCAGAAATTCCCACCGGGCTCCAGCTGCTCAGGAATCTGTCATAGACCCATGGGTCTGGAGAATGGATGGTCAAGCTATGTGAGATGGCCCAAAAATCACAAAATAAAGTTTTCTGATCCATCCAGGCCTTGGCACCTTGTTTGTTCTTTCCCTTGGTGCTTTCTACTTTCAGTATTTTCTGTCTGATTTTTTTTTATATCTGTGACATCTTATGACGTCTTCTTAATCCATCATTAATGGGCAGGAAAAGGGAATTAGATTCATGCCTTGGAAGAATTTCCCACAATGTCACTGCTGTACAGCCAGGATGTCACAGGGTGGGAAGAGTGGCTGAGTGGGGATGGCAGGCAGTGTGGAACCTGGGAGGGTGGGAAACAGAGGAGGAACACACCTCTGAAGGACATACTGAGAAATGTGGGAAACGTGAGCACCGGGGAAAAAATCCCCTTTGGAAAAAGCTTTTCTGAAAAGTACAAGGATGTGTTTGTGTTTAGGCTGATGTGCAAGAATAGCAGAATGTCATGCTTTTCACATTTTTATCTTTGTGAATCAGTGCTAAAAGTTATAACCCCTTTCCTGCTCTTATTTCAGCATTACTGGTCTCCAGTTCCCCATGTATCCTGCTAAGTGACATTATTTCAGCTCCCACTTCCACCAGAGCAGCTTTTCCTTTGCATAAACCCACAGCTGCTGCCCTCAGTGTAGGTGCAGAGGCTCAGAAAACAAACTCCAAGCCATGGTAGCCTCAAGTGCATCACCGAGAGCCCTGCATCTGCTTTTCATTCCCAAGTCACTGCTCTCTATTCTGACTGCACGTATAAATCAAGTGCCAGTTTTAGGCTAGCACAGAAGCTGGGAAAGTCAGTCTGCAAACCAGATTGCACATGAGGAGGGAAGAGGAGGAACCACTAAGATTGGTAAATTCTTATATTCCATTTATCAAAGTGGGGGGGAAAGAATTCTAATCTTCAACATGGTGTATCTGGCCAAAAACTACAGAATGTCAGGTTTTATTGAGTTGCTCCTCTATCCTGAGTTGGTCCAGTTTTAAGTTTTTCTAACACAAAAAGTCACACAGTTGGCTGGAGAGGAACTGAAAAGGAGGTGAATCTGCCCCTCTTTTCTGCTCTGGTGACATCCCCCCCTGAGTACTGCACACAGCTCTGGGGTCCCCAGCACAGGAAGGAAAACAACCTGCTGGAGAGAGGCAAGAGGAGGCACCAAGATGATCAGAAGGATGGAGCAGCTCTGCTGGGAGGAAAGGCTGAGAGAGCTGGGATTGTGCAGCCTGGAGAAGAGAAGGCTTTGAAGTGACTTAACTGCAGCCTTCCAGAAGCTGAAGGGAGCCAACAGGAAAGGTGGAGAGGGGTTATTTACAAAGGCCTGGAGTGACAGGACAAGGAATGGTTTCAAAGTGAGACAGGACAGGTTTAGATGGGATATTGGGAAGAATTTCTTGGCTGTGAGGTTGGGGAGGCCCTGGCACAGGGTGCCCAGAGAAGCTGTGGCTGCCCCTGGATCCCTGGAAGTGTCCAAGGCCAGGCTGGACAGGGCTTGGAGCAGCCTGGGACAGTGGAAGGTGTCCCTGCTGGTGGCAGTGGTTGGAACTGGATGATCTTTCAATCTAAGCCATTCCATGATTCATTCTATGATTCTATGAAAATTTGACCTGTGGACTCTGCACAACATCCTCCCTTCCTTGTTCCTTGGCTCTAGACTACGTCACCTGCTTGATTTAGGGTCCCTCAGAACCCTGAAGCAAATCTTGCTCCAAAGCTGCCTATGGTTCAGAGCTGGACTGACATCAAGACCTTCCAGAATAGATACATTCATATTTTCAGAGCATTTGTGGATGGCTGCACGAAGGTGTTAATCCCCTACGTACAGCCATTAGCAAGGAATTCATTATTCTGCCCAGTGAGTTATCCCTCTATTAAACGTTAGCAAGAATTAGCCTAATATTTACTGTCAGCTATTTGTTATGTTAAAGAGGTCTTTGCCAAATCTTCAGCACCTCCACCACATGCACAAAATCATACTTTAAATGAAGTAATTCTGAATTAAACAAGTGTGCTAGTACTACTGGTGGGATTTATAGTAACCAATAACAGTCTAAGAATGTATTTCACAGATTGCTTCTTTATATTGCAAAATTAATAGAGTTTTATATCTGAAGAAACAAATCTGCACATTAAAAATCAATGTTGCTCATGATACACACTTGGTATTATTTCTGGGAATGCTACAGCTGGCATGCACAGCCTAGTTAAAATATTATAATTTACTTGACTGCATGCATAGTCGATTTGCAGTCAAAACTGCCACTTACTACATGGGAGGAAAAACAATGACTTCCATGCTACTGCAAACATCAAAGGTAGTTTTTGCACTACTCCCCCTCAAAACCTCCTGGGAAAAGCCCTGACTCATAAGCTTTCCACTGGTTACTAGAGTGCTTCTTAGGTTTGGGGGAAAAAAAAAAAAAAAAGAAAAATCATATTTTGCTACAGTACCTCCACTGAAAAATCCTCAACAAGCAGAATGGATTGAAAAATTCAAGCATGACTAAAAAGTACATTCCCCACTAGTCAGTGAATTTTGCTCCCTATTTGTCACTGCCACCTTGGAGAGCGGTGAGCATTAATAATGCATGGGTGCTAGGAATGTATTAGCAACTAACCTTGCGAAGAAAATCAACTGGGGACCCAGAAGAGCTGTTAAAAAAAAAAAAAAAAAAAAAAAAAAAAAAAAAAAAAAAAAAANAAAAAAAAGGAAAAGAAAAAGAAAAAGAAAAAGAAAAAAGAAAAAAAGTCAGAGCTCTCTGGTATCCTCTTATTTATTGAAGAGATTTTGGGAGAAGTGTCAGGGATGGCGAGCACTATGCATCACTGCAGGCTGAGGCTGGAAGTCTCTGCAATGGGGTCGTAATTGAGTTCATTGATCACATTCAGGAGCAGACCCAGCCCCAGCCATGAAGCTCCCCAGCACTGGCCACTCTCCAGCACAAGAAATACCCCAGAGGACCAAGGATATTTATGCAAAGTGGTGGTTGGAGCAGAAATATCTTTATTAAATATATTTTTAAGGAAAGCCTTCATTCTGCTGGTATTGGGATTGCAGCTATTTTGCGTATGTTAATTGTGATCAAGTTTTCCCGGGAACTGATGAGCACACCACATTTGCCAACCAATATTTTCTAAGATAGGGCCAGTGAGGTGGGTGGAAAAACCTTTACCTTCTCCTGCTTCTACAACTGCACCATCCTGATCATGAGGTTACCACCACAGCCATTCAAACGTGGTTATTCACATTTCTATTTGATGGTGACATGATAACCTGTGGATTTTATTCTCATTTTGAAACCCTTCATTCCTCTCAAATCCAAGTACCCAAAGATATCCAGTACCCAAGGAAAATATTCTGCTCCCTAGAATAAAACAGCCTTACCCTTGCACTTCTCTAGTTTGAAACAATCTGTACAGGAAGCTGCTCTATCCCGCTGTTACACTTGGCAGTAATGATTTCAGTCATATATTTATGTCCTGCCATCTCCTTTTAATATTATAGTTTATATTCCCAGGCCTTTTTTCTGGTATAACAATCATTACAAGTTTTACATGGAATATAGTTGCTTTTTGTGTTACTAGCCAAAACAAATATTGTGTTTAAATCCACCTCATTGATTCACGTTCTCAATGAATGTATCCAGCTTGCCAATGGAATGGGGAGATAGAGAGGAACAATCCCAGGTTCTACAAATAAAAGGGAAAATAACATGGTTTTCCTTTCCCCTTCTGCTGGAAAAATGGGCAAAAAAGTTGTCCTCTACTTTCCTCATCAAGGAAAAAATGCCCCAGAATTTTCTGTGCGGACCTATCCTCGTCCTCCTCCTGAAATAATCAGAATGACCTGATGCTCCGAGCTAAACTATTTGCTTTGTAACTCATCAGTTATCTTTTTAGTTGCCCATCGCAGACCTCCATGCAATTAATTAATTAAGCTCATTATGACTTAATGTTGCATCCCAAATTCAAAGTTCTATATACACAATTTAATCTTTGGTCATTTTTTATTAAGATGTGCTTTGAACGAGCAGTTTTTCCCCAACAGAAGGATTGGGCCAACTCCCTAATGAAATGCTGCAACCTGTGGGTAAGCTGTAAACCTCACTGTGACACAATCCTCCTGCCTTTCACCTGCTCTCCTAATACTTATCAGCTAATTCGTACCATTCTTCTAATCTTTATTTGATGTTGACGACAAAATAAAGTTGAAAGACACCTGCTGGTAGATAGATTTTCCACTGAACACGCTTATACAGGCCTTTAGGAAAACTAGATTCTGGCATCCTAAGAGGATCACATGATTAAGATCTGAAGATTGAGAAGAGAATTGGTTCAGTACCAGTTTCTCATTCTCATTACAATTGTTCTCCGGAGAAATGAGCAATTTTTCACCATTGTTTTCTTGACACAATGGCCTTTGTTGAATTTTTGTGCATTTTTTTTTGCCATCTTTCTTTCTTTATCCCTTTTCCTTTTCTTCTTCCTTCCAAACCTTCCTATGTATGCCACAGTTGTTTAATTTTTGTTATGGAAATGATTAAAGTTTTATTTTGTTTTGGTTTGTTTCATTTATCTCCCAGGAGTTTTTTAGGGTGATAGTCACTCTGTAAATGAATGTAAAAATGCTTTTGTCAGATCAGCTTGCATATTAACTGGTAAAATGCTTGTTATTTTACTCTGATGTTACATTCACAACAGGATAACAGTTTTGATCCTGTTATGCAAAAATCTGCATTATAAATTAGAAGGCATATTTCACACTTTTTTATCTTGGGCACATTCCTAATGTACTCATTTGGTGTTAGGATGAAAAAAAATGGAGATAAAGCAACTTCCATTAGCTCAGCTCATGTTAGATTCAGCAGGCACCAGCTCAGGCCATGCGTGGTGACACCTTACTCACATGATCTGAATTTGGGTGATGTCTCACAACTCAAGAAATGTTGAGCTTCACAAACCCTATGCATAAAACCTGCCAGCGGAATGCAAAATATCTTGGGCTGAAGGCATTTTTGTAAGTTGTTTTCTTTAAAGAAAAAAAAGTATCTAGCTACAAACTTAGAGTTATTAGTTGCAGTAAGATCCTATTCAGTAGTTCCTGGAAATCTCAGAAACATCTTTCAACTGCAGCCTAATGTTTCATAGTTAAAGGAAGTTTTTCAAGAGGTGAACATCTTTTTCTTCTTTCAGTTATTTATAAAGTTTCTAAGAAAACCTTAAATTAGTCAGACAAACTGCTCATGGAATTCCATTTTCATTATTTTTAACAATATTAGCACAGCAAAGCTTCTCTAATTTTGCAGACCATTATTATTAATGGTGCTAAGTTCACAAATCAGTGCCTGCTACAGATGTTTAAGATCACTGAATATCACAGGTGATTTAATTGTGCAACTTGTAGAAAATCTCTGAGTGGGTACCACCTTAAGAAGATCTCCAATTTGCTTTCAGAAGAATATTTTATATCAACATAGCCGGTACAATCTGATAGGACACAACAGGAATCATCCATCAACATGACAAGTTCAAAAGGGATGCTCCTGTAGACTACACACACGGAGGAAGGGAGGTGTCTCAAGTGAGACAAGAGCAAGTTCTGGGAGGCTGTGTTCAAAATGTTCACCCTTCATGCTCTTTTTCCAAAAAGGAAAAAAAAAAAAAAACACGCAAAAAAGAATTGCAACCCTTGAATTATTTTTGTTCTGTGTTTTATCACAATGGGCAGTAGATTCTCATGTTCACTTTCCATCTCTTTACCTCTCTGTCTTTGCCAAGCTTCGGTGTTTTACCCTATACACAACATTTTCAGCTCTATATTTGCACAGTGACTCAAAGGCTCAGTCCTGCTGTGGGACTCAAACTTTCAGCCTCTGTGTTGATTCACATATGTATTAAAAATTTGTATTGTGAATTCCTGTGGTCTAAAGCAATGCAAAGAGAGTTCTCCTCTGTGTTCATGGAGATGGCTGTAAGAGCCACACAGGCCTGTTTTTCATAGAAACGGGAATGGTTTGGGTTGGAGGGGACCTGAAAGTTCATCCAGTCCCGCCCCTGCCATGGGCAGGGACACCTTCCACTGTCCCAGGTTGCTCCAAACCCTGTCCAGCCTGGCCTTGGACACTTCCAGGGACCCAGGGGCAGCCACAGCTTCTCTGGGCACCCTGTGCCAGGGCCTCCCCACCCTCACAGGGAACAATTTCTTCCATAGATCCAACCTAAACCCACTCTGTCAGCTTAAATCCATTTCACATTGCCCTATCACTCCATGCCCACATTTTCTAGAAAAAAATGTGTGAGTGCGTGAGAAGGGTTTAAGAGGGGTGGACTTGAAGAAGGGAAGAGACAATCTGCAAGACTGTGGGGTGGGTGTGTGATTAAGGGTCGGGAGCCATAAAAGCAGCTTTTAATCGTTTTTACCAATCCATTTGCACACAGACACCAACACAGACTGAGTTGTTCCTACAGAACAGGCCCAGAAGTCCCCTCATCCCTGTTCCTGGTGCTGGAGTGGCCACTGCTGCCCTGCCCAGGCCCAGCACCTCAACAAGGGCATGTTCACCTCAGAGCCCAACCAGGAAAAGCCTCGAGGCAGCTCCTTGCCCTCCCTCTCTCTGGGCCTCCCTGCCCTCACCCAGCGGAAAGGCCCCAAATTACTGTGCTGGCATTTAACTCAGGGCTTTTACACCCCGCCTGCAGTGTCCCAGCTACACACACAAAAGAATTCATCAACAAGAAGGGGAAGAAAATCCCAAAATTTAAAACATTTCAAACAGCATAGCATGAACCCATTCACAAACATGCACTGTCTGTCCTGAGACAGAGTCAAAACACACAACACTCTCTTTCCTCTTGACCTTGCAAAATCTTGCCATAGCCATTACAAGCTCCAGCCAACTTTTTTCTTTTCTTTTTTTGTAGAAATGGAATTTAGAGATTACAAAAATGGTTTGCTCGAGTCATCACTATTCCTTTGAACTCTGAGGCCATTTGAATTTGATCCTGACCAGGCTGACCATAAACCATTCGTTTGGATAATGGAGGAAATGGAACAGTTTGTCTTGAGTAACCTTACAATAAACTGTAGCGCAGTAGTTATGAATTAAAACTAAAATAGCTAAAAAAAAATAATTATCATATGTATCCATGTGTGTGTGCTTTACATATGTGTACATACACTCACATAAATACACACTCAACTCGATGACAACAAAAGTAAAAGAATGAACAGCATTGGCAATGTTAAGATTATTTTTCAAATTAACAAACTTCATCTACTTGTTCATTATATTTTTATTGTATTAATAAAATATTGCTCATTTAGGTGAGCTTGATAAATAAAAACCTCGTAATTTTCTGTTCATAATTCACTATAATCTATGTACAAAGCTATGTGCAGTAGTCACAAATAATAAAGCTCCAAAATATATTTTGTTTGGATTTTAAAGTTTTGCAATGTATTTTTTATAAAATCCTTGAAGAGCGCATCTTTCTTCCCAAATGAGACACATGGAGTCAGGTCCATTAAACACCCTAAAATCTGATCTTTGGCATAGATTTAGATTCCTAATCCTAAACTTTGATCCTCGGATGCAGAGGTAGCTTCTCAACATGGCTTTAGCAACATGAAGCTGTGAATTCAGAGGCAGAGAATTTGAAAATTTGGGTATGTTCTGGTTTTTAGGCCTCAGGGCTGTCCACCGAGTGCCTGAAGGGTGAGTAAAAATGGGTTAGGACTCTCTCAGCTGGTATTTCCCATCTTTTTTACCTGGAGACAGATCATGATTTCAGCCTTTTGGAGGCTGTGATTTTTTATGTGTACACACTGCACCAGGAGCTGAGCAGGGATTATGGCCCCTTCCCTTAACTGTGTGACAATTCTGCCAGCCATGGATGACAGGACAAATTTCAACCTTTCAACCCAGTTATGGTTGTCCCACACTGGTTAAGAGGAGTCCTGAGGAGGGCAGCTGGGAGAGACCAGGTGGAGCCAAGCGAGCAAAGTGAAACCCTTCTGATCCTGCAAGGCTAATTATGAAAAGTGTCGTGTGGCAGCATTTGCCAAAGAGAGATTTTAAACCTTTCCAGTTCTCCAACTTACTGCAAACATCAGAGGAAATTAAAAGCAAATAAAAAACAACCACCAAAAGCGTGTGTGTCCCAAAGCAGAGACCCAGAGTCCATCAAAAACAGTGATCAATCAAAGGAGATGACTGCTAGCCAAAGACACAGTCAGAGGCTCCCAGGGAGCTCGCAGCCCACTGCTGTTTCCCAGACTTCCCAGCAACCACAGAGTTCCTGGAGCTTGGGTACAGCACACAGAAACACCCAGTGGCTGCACAACACATTGTAAAACATCTTGTTTTAGTCCCTGGTTGTAGGTGATGATGAGAATAGAAGAACTGAGTCACCAAAGCCTAGAGAGAAGAGCTGGAACAACTAAAAATTTGTGTGATTTGGTTGTTTTACTTTCTTCTGTAAGAAGTAATCTGATTTTTCTTTGCTGTCATTCAAGCCCTGCACGCATGTGACCAGGAGTTTTATGAATGAAAAAATTTCTGAATCTGAAAGATTGCACAAAATTAACAGACGATCAATGTCTGAAAATTTGTGCGGGTGTGCCATTATTTATTAACTGCCTTTTCATTTGATTATTCACCAAGGAATATTAATTATTTCCCTCTTAAAAAAAGCTTCAATGATCTAATCAAGAAGAGAGGAGGTAGATATCATATATCTTAGGAGACCAATAGTGTACACTAAGAACCAAGGATGAACTGGAAACAGTCAAAATGGAAAAATGGAAAACAAGTGAACACCTACACCTACTGTTTGTGGAGTATCTAAAAATATCTGGGCATTCACAGAAATCAGGAATGGTTCCCAAATATAAAAAGTGTTTACCAGAAAATGGTGCATAATGAGCAATTTAAACCAGCTATTCAGCAGGGATCCAAGGAATTCTCTGATTCAGTAAATGGAGATTTGAGCAAAGAGATACTTGAAGACTGAGCAAGACTGTTATGACAAGGAGTATCAGGAAAGAAGCAGAATTTATTATAATCATATCTAAGAATTTTAGAAAGCTCAGCTGTCCTGAGTCCTGGGTGTCTGAGAGTAAGACAAGGGGAGAGATCTGTTTCTGACAGAGGGAAAAGGTGGTTTCTGAGGCATCCAGAAGCTGATTCTAATCCCCACTTTAATTAAAGAGGAGCAAGTTCTTCACACGGCATCTGCTGGGCTTCCCTGGCATGAGCAACTGCTCCTCCTTCCGACTTCCATCAGGGCAAGGATTCCCCCAGTGCCAAGAGGAGACCAAGAGGCAGGGAAAGGACTGTTTTCATTCCAAACTGAAGCTTTTTATAAACTTCAAATATTGCAACTTTTCCTTCAGCTCCTCAGAAACAATCTTATTCCAAGTGTCTGCATGTAACCATAATTCACATTATTCCATAAAACCTCATTTCCAGAACTATAAACAGGGTTGGCTTTTTTTTCTTAAAGTTAATAGAACTAAGCCTAATGTGTCTAGTGATACAAGATCTAATGAAAAAACAATATTGTTGCATCACTGCATTTGCATTTTCTTGCAGACAATACTTTTCAGGTAGATCATAACATTCTATGCTGGGAAACAACAACAAAACTTTCCTAAAATAAAAAAACCAAACCTATAATTGTCTATAATTTAGTACAGAAGACGTTGTACCAAGGAAATTCTCCTTGGCAAACTAAGCTATGATTAAAGGTAGTCACTGGTACTTGTGATCATTCCCTAACCTTGAGATTTATCTGTTCTCCAAGCTGAATTTTTTGGTAACCTAGTAGTTTATGGTTAGAACGAATCTTGATAGCAATCCAAAATCTTCCTGAAACACACAAGTGGCTCACTTTCCCTAGCAGATAATTGAATTCAGATACAAATTTTCTGTCAGATCTCTACAAAAAATAAAATGCATCATGAAAATCTACACGCAGGACTAAGATGATCGTCATGCACACACAAAATAGCAAAGAGGTTGCTCCATAAAAAATATTTTCTCCCCAAATTGCAGTCCATTTAATATTAAAAGATTGGCAAAGGAACATAATATTCTAGCATTTCTAGAATCAAGCACCTATACTTTTCCAACATTTATAACTTCTCCTTAATTGGCCAGAAATGCTTTTCCTATCACTGACAAACACTAACACATTAACTCTTCCCTGCAAAATTATCATGACAAGACACCGGGATAGGCACAGAAATCCTCTCAGTTCCTAACTACAGTGACAGTGTTTCATGGAAAATTGAAACTATTTTATTGCCTGTCCATTCCCCTGCCCCAAACCACCCCAACCCCAAACTTCCTTATGGCAGCCAGATCAACAGGATTTTCTTATCACTGATAAAACCATCTTTCTACAAGACATGGCTGATATGAAGACATGAGAGCTCTGCAACAGATTTCCCGTGGAGTTCTGATCCCTCCTTAGTGAACAACCAGGGGCTGCAGATGTTCAGCATCTCCCCGTGCCAGGGTGGTGGGGTGTCAGATGCCATGTCTCTGCTCAGATCTGCTCTCAGGGGGGTTTCCACAGGACACAGGGCTGTGACTGAGGAAAATCTCCCATTTGAGAAGTTGGTGGAAGACCTAGAGCAGCTGAGCTGCCAAGGTAAAACACCCCTGTAACAGCACAGAACTCCTTTCTCACGGGAATTGTACTGCAAGTTTATAAAATATAAGTTTCATGTTTGTGAGAATAGCTTTTGGAAACAGACAGTCAGAGTTCTGTCCACTCAGTCCCGGGGGGGTGGACTGGTTTCAACCAATCCAAACAGCATTCTCACGTGTCTATGAATCTGTTAATAATTAAATAAAGGCACTTAGTATTCTTTCTCAAGTTTGCTGTGCTTCTTTGCTCTGCTTTCGGTCCAACAGTGACACACCCCGACACAATGCTTATAGAAAAACATCATTTAAGATTACTTTAAAATTTCTATTTAATGTCACTTTATAACTGATTAGTCTAACACAGTTTTGGTCATTATTTCCTATTTGCACACAAATTCCTCTTTTTCCTCCCCTATTTTCTCTTTATACGAGTCATGTCTCCCAGGCAGGGGTAGGAGCAGCACATGGAGCTGCAAAAGTCAGACCAGGTGAAATGAAGAGTCAGACTGCACAGTGCAGCCCACTAATTCATACTCAATTTCCCAGAGCACATTAAAGAAAAGCAGAGTCAGAGCAGGGCTCTTGGTGCCTCCCAGCAGAGGCTCTTCCCCACAGAGGGGTAATTGCCATCATTCTCTCTCTGCTTACTCTCAAATTAAAAGAAATAAATGTGTCAGAGCTACTTCACTCACTGTGCCAAGGACAAGAAAAAAATCTAAGAGGATCTAAAAGTCTTATTTAACATCATGGTCATCTTTGTGTTTTCCTGCCCAGATGATGGAGGGAAACACCTTTTTTTCTGCAGAGTAGGAGATGTGATAAGTTTTTTGTGGGAGTGAATTGAGTTTGAGTTTGCAGAAATAGCCTACAAGCAAAGAAATAGTGTCATAATGTTCAGCCAAAAAAACCCAAATGACCCCCACTGAAAAAGACAACCCAAAAAAGGCAAATACCCACCTCCTTAGTGGGGGGAGGGGGGGGTATAAAAAAAACAACCAACAGAAAAAAATCCATCACACAGAAAGAAACTTACATGAAAAGAAGCTTTGCTCAGGAATGATATCCAGCCTCAGTGGAAAGAGGTGTCTTTGGAAAACCTCCAGGAGAGTGGGAACTTGATGTTTTCCCCCAGCTAACTTTCTCCACATGACCTGGACCCTGTGGCTCAGGGAGGGGAGGCTGGTGAATAAATCTCTGTGTGCTTCAAGATCCAAACACGGGCATCAGAAGAGACACTGCTCTCACACCTTAGTGACAGGGATGTAATAAAAAGAAGGAGAATGACTTTTTCCACAGGCAGATAGTGATAGGTCAAGAGGGGGATGATTTTAAACTAAAAGAGGAGAGATTTGGATTTGATATTAGGGAGAAGTTCTTTACTCAGAGGGTTCTGAAGCCCTGGCACAGGTTGTCCAGAGAAGCTGTTGCTCGAAAGTGTTCAAGACCAGGCTGGATGGATCTTGGAGCAACCTGGGATAGTAGAAGGTGTCCCTGCCCACAGCAGGGGCTGGAACGAGATCGGATTTATGATCCCTTCCAACCCAAACCACTCTGGCATTCCATGATTTTAGGAGATGCATTTTTTTGGAGAACAACTCACTTGTACATCACCTTGTGCTCTTGATCTTGTCATTCCAAACTCACAGAAGCTGAACTCCTAAAAATTTTACACTTTCTGCCTAGTAAAATCCACATACAGCTACAGCATGTGCTGAAAACGAAGGACAGCATGAGCAGGACAGGGCAAACCAGAGCAGCTACTGGGTCTGAGGTGCTACCCAAGGCCTCAGGACGGAATGTGCTGGCAGCCAGGCTGCTGTTGAATCTCCCAGCCTCATCCTGCTTTGTCTGAATTCTGGGATGCTGCAGTTCTGCCTTTGCCAGTTGAGGAGCACCTCAGCCTTCACAGCATCACAGCTTTTGGCTCATTCCCAGCTGGTGGCTGCTGGAATTCCACGCTCCACGACTGGCAAACACCAAGTGTTCTACATTCACTCTGCTTCCACGGCCTCGTGCTAAATGCAATTTCTGGTCCCTGTGGATGCAACAGCAACTGTCCACAGAGTGAACACTGTTACGGGTAACACAAAAGTCCTCCCTTCTCCTGGAGCACTCTCAGATTTAAGTTACCAGTATAAAGCACCAACACAGAAATCGCTTCAAAACTTCCCACACAGCCCCTCTTTTTGTGGGCCAAACTCCCCACTGACTCCCCTGCCCAAGAGAGCACCGCGCCTCAAGCATCAGCCCCTAATTTTTGGCTGCACATTAATTCCTTCTCAGATGCACGTATCAAACCTCTCCAGGACAGCCCCTGTCAATGCATGGTTCCGTATCTAACGCCTCTCCAACCCTTTCATTTCTGTAGAATAATGAATCTACAGTAGACACCAAATTTTCCCTTTGGTTTAACAACCCTAGCCCTGCCCGCTGCAGCCGTGCTGGAAGAGCTGATGTGCTCCATGCCTGCAGTGTGCTCCTGTTAGCCAGAGAAATAATGATAATTTACACCCAACTCACACACTTTTTCGGCATTTCTGCGAGCAATCCAGAGGCGACAGGAACAAATTGATGGAGACAGAAATGGGAGAATCCCACCCTGTCAGAAGATGAATGAGCTGAGCTTGCATGATGTGAACCATGGCTGACAGAAGCGAGGGGGAATCAAAGAGTGAGCAACTTTTGACAACACACGCTTCACAGCTCTGACCACTGAGGATCTACATGATTATCTCCAGACAAAATAACTGTGAGTAAAAGGCTTACATACACTTAAATTAAACACAGCAGGGTTTTAGTAATCTCTGTTTGCATTTTACTTTCTGTTAAGAAGGAAATTGCTTGGACTGGGAACATTTCATTTAATGGCATTTTTAGTTACCTTTTGTACTTCTAATGCCATAGTCTAAATTCACCCCAAATTACCCAGGAAGGCAAAAGAAACTTTTGTCCTTTATTTTTAATTGCTGTAGCTTCCTTACCAATTTTACTAAATTAAATGTGTTTTAAAACATCACCGTATTTGAAACCTAATTATCCCAATCTCTGAATGAAGAATAGCTAACAATACAAACCCCATTTATGTAATTTATTTTGCAAAGGGAAAATAAATGGAATGCAGTTGCAGTAATGATATACATGTTTGCAATTCCACTCTGCTTTTTCTCTTCCCCACAACAACTTAGGGAAGCTGCATATTTTTTTTTTCTTTTTTTTTTTTTTTTTTTTTTAAAAAAAGAAACAAACCCAAACAAACTGAAAGGCATGAATCTGAATGATGGACAATTGCAGTTTAAGCAGAAACACTTTTAGGAGTTACTTTGTGNGCTGCATTTTTTTTTTTTTTTTTTTTTTTTTTTTTTTTTTTTAAAAACAGATGCTTTAAAAGCATCTCTGCTGTGGCATTTGTTGTATCTGTGTACTGCTCTCAGAATGAGGGAAACTCTGCATAATGTCGTGTTCTCTCTAAGTAGCATGAAGGGCTTTTGTTTTGTGTGGTGAGTTGGTTTTTTGTTGGGTTTTTTCTTCTGTTGTAGCTGGTCATGAATGAGGATTATGGCCTGTCGCCCACAATAAGTCATGAATGAAGATCATGGCTGGTAATTGTGGTGTGTAAAATAAAAAAAGTGGGAGATGCAGGCCTGAGATGCTCTGGGTGTTCAATCATTATTCAACACACCCCAGCCAAGTGCAGTTTAATCTTCTCAGACCACCTAGTCCTGAGAACTTAAATTTGGGTTTTGTTGGATAAGCCACCATTTACTCACTGCATTTATCAATTACTTGCTGACTTCCCAGTACTTCCAGCTGTATTAAGCTCTATCCCAGGGAAGAAAATTGCTCCCAACTGATGATCCCACTGGTTAAAAGCAAGAACACCAGCAATCCTCACCCAAACAAACAAATAAAACATGGAGCAAAATGTTATTAAAATAGTTCACTTGCTAGTAGAGCAAGCAAAGAAAACTTCTGGCATTTGCACAGCAAAGTTTCTCATCAGTCAACAGAATTTCGCTGAAATTTTCTATTAGGCTTACAAAAAAATTCTCAGGATTTAATATAAAAAATAAAGGTCCATTAAAAAAAAAAAACAACCTTAAAAAAAGTAGCATAAATACCATGAATTCAGTTCATATTTCAATTGCTTTGCTAGGAAGATGCCTTCAAGCTCAGTAGCCTGCTCGCTGTGAGTAAACACTGGGACATGTGTGGTCAAACAATCCAAAATACTTGCTGAAGATTACTTTTACAAACAAGCCTGGGAAATTTGCTTTGCTGTTTTCTGTTGGGTCATGTTATTTGCTCTCGGCGAGTGTTCAGATGGGCCCTGCCTGGTTTATTCAGACAAATATTTGCAAGACCTTTTAAGTTTGGCCTAAATGTTTATTTGTTCAAAAAATTCATATGAGGAAGGACTTTGTTATTCTTCACTCACTTGCCAGCCTTGTTATTCCTCATTTTTAAAGCAGTCAAACATCCAGTAAGAGAACGGAGACAATGCCCATGTGATTTTGATGACAAATTGTGTATTATAAACAATGACTGGTAAAAATGATCGGTGCCTGAATAAGGCCAACACTTGTTTGCCTAAACCATCCAGTAAATATTTAGAAATAACAAATACTTTCCTAGAAATCAGAATCGCTGCGTGAGCAAATCGCCAGCAAGAAGGAACACAAAACTTGTGTAATGTTTTATTTGCCACAGAAAAAATTGTACCACTTGTGCCTGAATATTTCGAACAGAAAAATTAAACTCAAGCATTTCTTTGTATCCCTTCCAAAACAACTGGTTATTAGCAACTCTTCTAGCTCAGGACACTCCTTGGGATTCTTTAAAAGATATTTCTTAAATTAGGTAAATCACACAGCTATTTAGACTTGCTCTTGGGAAGCCCAAAATTCATTTTTTTGTTGGTTTTTTTTTGTTATTTTTCTTTTCTTTCTCAAATGTGTTTCGTTCCTTTTGCACACATGCTACTCTATTAGCCTGGTTCCTGCTACTTTCTCATATTCCTACATCAATTTTATCCTAGAAAACCTTTAAACATCAATTTTTAAATCTAATTTTATTATTTCTAGGGGAAAGAAATAGCATTAAAATATTTCACACATGTGGCCAGTGGACAGAAGGAAAATAAACACATCAATTGAGGTCTTCCAGCTTTCTTGGTGTCCCTTTATAGTCTTAAAAAGGGCAGAAATACCAACATCTACTTCATGAAACATAATAATGGTGACCAAAGTGTAACTTTAAAATGAGTTTGCCTATTAGCTGGGAAGCATTTATTTATGCAGTGCTGAGAAGAGCTGGAGCTGAAAATATCCTTTCAGGTTCACAGACATTAAAGCACATTAATAGGAGCTGTGGCACACCAACACACAGGTATCACCCAATTTCATTACTACCTGGTTAATTAACCTGTTTAAAGTGTGAAAGTTGGCACCTTGTCACTAGAATCCATGGGAATAACTAATGAGAAGCCATGAAATAATTTGTTTCTCAATTAAAAACCCCGAAAGAAGAGGTTTTGTCTCATTATTCCTCTTTCCTGTTATCACCTATGAAAAGCCAAGAAGATTTTGTAAAACATAAATGTCTAAAAAGAAATAAAATACTCTGTGTAACATCTTAGGAAACACTTCACAGATCTTTAATAAAATGTGGTGTTATCCAACAGCAATGAGCAAGCCAAGGAGTTTTCAGGGAAAACGCATTCCATAGACAGCAGGAATGTGAATACGAGTCCTTTAATTTAATAGGATTTATTTGCTATTCTTTTTTAGCATATCTAGAGGTCAAAGAGACAAAAAGACACACTTGGGTTATCGAGAATAAATTCCAGGATAAATAGAGACCTTGTTTTCCATTAATAAATTGCCTGCAAATAAGTAATATTTTTTATGAGTGTAGTCATTTAGGATTAACAATTTATGGAAAAGGAACCTCAGTTTGAGAAAAAGGTTGTTATGAGCATGGGTTATAATTTTTTTTAGTTTTGGCATATTTGCCACTTTGGGAAACATTCACCTTAACTTACAGATAAAGGAGAAGGTTCAGGAAAGATTTAAACACCTAAAATATCACTCAGGTGATGGGCATCAATGAGATAAATTGGGAGAACAGTTCTCAAGATTCAACTTGTGGCGTTAGGAGGAAACAAGTCAAGAAAGTAAGAAATCTGAGGTGGTTTTATTTTTTTAATAAAAGATGTGGAAGGGATGAGTATCCTGAAGACGATGGGAAGATGGTGATTATGGGCATCAGAGGGGAAAATTTAAAGCTGTAATTGAAAGTGTGAGATGTAAGTTTAGGGAAAAAAACGTTGTCCCAGCCTGAGATACATTGAGAGAGAACAGTAAATGGTCTTGGGAATTGTGTGGCTTTGTGGGAACAAAAAAAATGGATTTACGTGTCTTGTGGGTGTAAATAGCCTTAATTTTTTGAGAAGAAACTTAGGAATGGGCTGAGTGTAGAACATTCCTGAGACAAGATCCCTCCTTTCTTGCTTTGCTCCCTCCATCCCTGGAGACTCAGATGCTCCCCCATTGAGATCTCCAGGCTGGCACGAGGACCCTCCCAAACCTGGCATCCCCCTGGCTGGCTCCAGTCCTGCCACCTCATTGCAAACTCAGAGTAAAAACTGAAAGCAAAGAGCAGAGCCACAGCAGTTTCCTGATATTTGTTCCTAAAAAATATCAGATGCTCTCCCGTGATTGAAAACCAAGAAAAAAAAAAAAAAAAGGAGAAGAGGAAATGAGGTAACTGAAAATTTGCTGACCTCTTCAGATTTTTGTTACTTCTTTGGTTGTAGTGTCACCAGTGGTGACAGGTGACACATGACTTCCCCAAAAAAGTAAAAGATAATTCCTGTTTGTGTTTGTTTCGATTGCTGTCATGATTTATGGCAGGGGTGCCACAGATCCCCTCTGTCCCACAGGCCTTTAGCATAAATTTAAAGTCCTGTTTGACACTGGGCTGCTTAAACATCTTCATACAGCCTGAGTTTAGGTAGGGAATGAAGGAGATGTCACTTAAAAACTGTGGCACAACTGGTTAAAAATGCCTTGTCTGGTTTTTTTATTCTTCCTATTCAGAATAGAACTCTGTGGCAATAGGTTTGGTTTTCCTTGAAAGTTTCTTATTTCGTTGAAAACCAACACATATGAAAACTAAAATATTTCCCCTTTTCTTGTCATTCCTGATGGGGAGAAAACTTCACCAAAGGGCAGAGACGTGCCCAAGGAGCACAGGCTTCCAGGCAGCACCTTGGTTCACCTGCCTGCAGACAGAGACTCTCAAAACTGAAATATTTTAACTGCTTTTCCCAATGTAAAGAGGATCTCTTTTATTTCCAGAAAGTAGAAACCGACTGCGAGGTTTTGGCTTTGCAAGGCAAGAGAAGAAATACAGATTGTGTGTTGGAAGGGGACTTAAAGATCATCCAGTTCCAGCTCCACTTGTGTGGGAAGAAGGGTTTCTTTACTCATTCTTTCTGGATTGATAATCCAAATAGAGAGTGAGACAAAAAAAAAAAAGAAAGGTAGAGAAAAAACCAATATATGCCACCATTTCACCTCTGCTCGTACACAGTAATGCACACACACACACACACACATCCATAATTGATGAACTTTGAAGTTTTTGCTCCTGAAAACCAGCTTTAGATGATCTTATTTATTTATTAGTACTACTGTTCAATTTATATTTTGGCTTGCTATTTATTATGCAAAATAACATGCTCATATTTTATTCAGCAGAGCATTTGATTAGTGTAAAGCTTTATTTGCTGGCCTGCATAACAGCATTTTGTCTCATCTGCAGGCAATGTAAGATATCCCAGATCATTCATAATTCTGACTGACTCCAAAAGAGAAAACTGTTAAAAGGCTGAAACTCTTTCTCAGCACGTAGATGGCAGCAGGGCCTTTGGTTGGACCAAGTTACAAGTTAATTTTGTCTTTGATTGAAGGACTTGCTACTTCTAACAGTAAATAAACTTCTTTTTTCACAGTAGATTGTCAATTGCTGAAGGTATCTCAGGATCCTGTGAAAAAAATACTCTTCTCTCTACTGTCCAGTCTCTGAAGTCTCCTGGCCAGCACTTCCATATTCAGAGTCTGTTTCTGGTTTTTAGAGAGATCTGCAATCTTTTTATAAGATCTTTTTAATCTAAACCTATTGCATTTCATTAGTTTTCAGGTATTTGATAGAAGTTATTTTTTATTAAGATGAATATGAAACATTTTAAGATATGTCTACATTAAAGGTAGGCAAAAAAATACATAAAATAAATATTTCTGGTATGCTCCAACCCAAGTAACCAAGGAAGACCAGATGACTTCAAAAGCTGCCTTTTGTTTATCTGCATAAAGATAATTCAAATAATTTTCATTTAAAATGTATTTTTTTTACAGAATGCCACATTACAGGGTACAGAATAGATAATAACCAATAAAATGGGAAAACAATCTAGGAAGGCCAGTCCAGAAAGCCACAAGTGTATAAACTCAATGTATTTACTTTAAATAACAAATTATGAGCCTGATTCACAAGGACATTATTGACTCCAACACACGCAGAGAGGAAAAATAGTTTAAATAGTTTAAGAGGGAAGACCAGGCTGATTTTCTCTGATAAAGGACCCTGAATGAGGAAAACTTCTTGTCTTCCACAGTACAACCAGGATCCTCTTCAGGGCAATATTGTGTGTAGCCCCCAATGGGGTAGCGAGAACAATATTCCCAAAAAGGGGAAATTTGCTTTTTGCCCCAAAAAGATTTTTCTGGGAAGAAACACAGCATACAAGGACCCCATAGGCAACCTGAGAGAAATATACCTCTGTGTAAAAATACTTTTTAAAGGAAAGAAAATAAAACAAAACAAAACAAACAAACAAAAAAAACCCAAAAAAACCAAACAACAAACAAACAAACAAACAAACAAACCCCAACAACAACAACAACAAAAAAAAAATCCAAAAAAAAAGAAAAAACAACAAAATACCCCACCAACCAACCACCAAACATGAATTAAAAAACTTCTACTCAGGGCAAGGGAAAGCTGTCTCAGCAGCATCACTTTTAAAATGGATAAAAGCCCTTCTCAGAGCTGAAGATAAATCAGTGGCACCAGCTTTAACAAAGAGAGAAACCTTACTTAGGGCTAAGAGACAGCAGGAGTGGTAGGAGTACCAGCTGGAACAGAGATGCACATCAAAGAAATTAGAGCCCTATGGCTGAAGAAATTACATGGATACTATAAACTAATAACTTTAAATATTAAAAAACCCTTTTCAGGCTACAGCAAAGACACACGTTACAAGCAGCCAGCCCAAGGTTAGCAAGCACTGAGTGAGCACAGCCCCTCAGAACCAGAGACCTTCACCTTGATGCCTCCCAGGTAACAAAGTGAATTGTTTAATCCCTACTGGTTAAAGACACAGCTTGCTACGCTGGTTTATTTTTTTTGTCCTACTCTCCCCATGCTTTTTAGTCTCTGTTAAAATACGTTTGTTAATCATAGAGCAAAGTTGCACAAAATGTTCTGTCTCAGAACAAGGAGTTGCACACAGCCTGTGTTTCGCTCTGCGCCGAAGCAACAGCTTGCTTTTCAGCATGACTCTGGCTTTTCCCTTGCCCTAGACGTTAGGCTTTAGAGAGTTAAAATTTAAGGTCTAATTTTCTTTACCAGCAGAATGTATCTCATTTGCTATCAGTGCATGCAGTAGACTTTTTGTCAACATGGTAATTCAAGGAGAAAGTCAGGCTCCCTTTGTTACCAGATTTACAATGGTTTCTTGAAAAGACAGCTTGTGTATACCTCCTGCCTCACTAGAATACTTGCTTGCTTGGTTCCTAACAATGGCTCATTAAATTCAGTCAAACTAGTATGAAACTTACCTTCAAGCAGTTTCACTTGCTGAACCCCATTCTCAAAGGATTTTCTAATCTGCAATTTCTATTTTAGACTTTGAGCAGGAAATTGGAGAGAAAAGAGCACGGAGCACTTTCTGCAGAAACACCCAAACAAAACAAGACTTGATGATACCGTTTCAGGAGCAGAATAGATTTGTGTCACTCCTGTTTTGAAGGCAATCATGCTCACAACATTTATTCTTAAAGCAGGAGCACTCCCTGATCGCTTTGGCTGTAATTAATCTCATATTGGAAGAGAAACTAAGGCTTTTAGCAAACTTTCTTTTTTTTTCCCCCTTGAAATCTGTTACTTGGCCAGTCTACACAAGAAGGTCCAAACCATACAGAGCTCGTTATTGGCTAAACTTTTCATTTACACTTCTCACCACAATCCCCCAAAAAGCTGAGATTTAGCTGGACAACCAGCAGCACAAGGACAGAATTTCCCCCTTTCTGCTACAAGTGAGAATAATTCAGATTGGTGAAACTTTATAGGAATATCTTGTTATACTATTTTCTCACTCCTTTTGCTATAGAGTATCTTCCTCAGCATTGAAGTTGTGGCCCAAACTCATATATTTTCACAAGAGTTAAAGAAGGGAAAGGTCACAAATGAAATCCCCAAAAAAAGATCACAGAATCATAGAATTATGCTGAGTTGGAACGGATCCACAAGGACCATGGAGTCCAATTCTTGGCACTTAACAGGACACCCCAAGAAGTCCACCGTGTGCCTGAGAGCATTGTTCTAACACTTCTTGAACTCTTGACAGATTTGGTGAAGATGTTGGGGTTTGGTGTCTGAAATCGTTATACATGGGAAATTATATAAGTGTGAATATATACGTATTCATACATACATATATATATATATTTATTGGGTTTTGGGAGGGCATGCTCATGTTTCATGTTTTATTGCCTGACACAACAAGTATTGGAGAATCTGCAGATGATCAGGTATTCCAACTAAGGCATGGAGGACGTTTTCTTTCCCATTCCTTTTGGTTTTCTCCCACCCCTGGATTTCATGTGCAAAGTCCAGCATGGAAATGTCCCTGCACATTCAAACCCCACTGCCTGTCCTTGTCCTGCCACCAAGAAGGGTCTGCCATGGATTCCCAGCCCTGGGAACAGCACATGGCTGCTCTAATACGGGTTTTATATCCCATGGGCAGCTCAGACCACACGTGAAGTACAGCAAAAGTGCCATCTGGAAGTAATTCCCCGTTATTACTTCTTATCAGGACTGCTGAGGGGTTTTTATTTATCAAGTATAAATGAATCACAGGGCAAACTGATGTATGCTCATTAAACTATGAAAACTTATTAGGCTATCCTTTTACTGCTCAAAATAGAAGCCTACTAGAGGTAGGCTCGATCATGCTAACCTACAGCACGAATGTGACATGCAAAGGAAGAAATAGAGTGAAATCTGTCTCAGTTATGCCAGGAAATTACATATTCTTCTTAAAGTAAAATAAACACTTGACAAAGCTGTTAATCATCCCTAGTGGAAAGGATTTACAGATTCAATATTAAGATGATGAGCTTCCCACTGGTCTTAGGAGCACTATAGTCAAATGAATCAATTTTCCTCTGAAATCATTTAGATAAAAATTACATTCACATTGAAGAATATGAATGGTTTGAATGCTAAGATGTCACTTTAAAAATGTGTCGTCCCTCCAGTGAGCTCCTATTAGTCCTCAGTTAATATTTAGTATATTTTGAATGAAAAATTCAAAGCTGGTATCTTGTATGTAAATTGTCTATCTGTAAAGTACCATATAGGCTCACACACTTTTTTTTCCCTTACAGAAACAGTGTTGCATAAACATATGTAGTCTGCAGAGCCTGAATTAAAAAAATATACATTGAAGATTGATTTTTAAATATCACTCATACCCAGACATTTCACATCAAACCACACTAAAGATCCGCTTCAGAAAAATAAATTTGCACATTAAATAGCAGAAGAATAAAGAATACATATTTATCTTGATTAAGATGATTTCATAAAAGCTCTCAACAATTAAGGAGTTTGGGGTTTTTTTCAGTAATTTGAAATGATGCTTTGTTGAGAACATATTTGAAAATTTACCTGCAGTTAAAGAGTATCTGGGGACTCTACTTGAAAAAAAAAAACAAAGCAAACAATTTTTAGAAGTTACCCAGTCAAAGAGAGAGGGAGAGAGAGAGAGGGGAAAAGAAAGAACGAGGCAGAGAGATTATAGAATTTAATGATTAAGAATGTGTGCAGTGCAGTATAAGTACATTTGTTTCCTTGGAAACAAACTAGTACTGTTGCACTGAAGAAATTTGTAAGCATTAAAAAATTCTGTAATCAGGCCCCAGGAGAACATATTAAATTTTTTAAAAGGGATAAATATTTGACATTCCTGGCTGTTTCCTGACTGTACTTGTTGATGAGGCCTGCTGTCAATGGGTGGTGTTCCTGATGTCGGGGAAATGGATCCGATTCGTGAACCTGCACAGCCAAAATCGCTCTTTTAACTGGTTAATCCATCCAGCAGGACCAACAACTCCGCAACCCACAGGCAGATTTAGGTCTTTTAAGTAGTGAGTAGATGGCAAATACAGCTAAAACGAAATAAAGGTAGACTGCCAAACCTGCAATAAAGGTTCAAGGTGGGGATTATTAAGCAGAGGGTCTTAAACCTCTGCCTAAGTCACTCTTGGTTGCAGAAAGCAGCAGGATGGCTCCCAGGGAGAAGACAGGACAATAATGATCCCATTTATGCCAGGTACAAATTGTACCTATTGGACTTCCTGACTTTGATTGATTCAAATAAAACAACAGGCTCAAAACTCTTGAACCTCCCCTTGTTTCACAACCAGACTCAACACAGTTTTTTCCAGCTGTACAGGAAGGCTTATTTTACATCAGTTTTGCTAGCAAGAAACAGAACCAGAAGAGCAAAGAAATCAAAAGAAATTCAATTTACAAAGTGGAGAAAAATTATCCAGAACACCAGAAGAAACAGTACCTAAAGAGACTCCAAAAGAGCTGGAGAGGAACTTTGGACAACGGCATGGAATGACAGGACAAGGGGAATGGCTTCACACTGATGGAGGGCAGGACTAGATTAGAGACAGAGAGAAGTTCTTTCCTCTGAGGATGGGGAGGCCCTGGCACAGGGTGCCCAGAGAAGCTGTGGCTGCCCCTGGATCCCTGGCAGTGCCCAAGGCCAGGTTGGACGGGGCTTGGAGCAACCTGGGATAGTGGAAGGTGTCCCTGCCCATGGCGGGGGGTGGAATGGGATGGTCTTTAAAATCCCTTCCAATCCAAACCATTCCATGATTCCATTATTCCATGAGCTATTACTTTGATGCAATGTCCATTTGCAAATGGAAATGACACCAGTAAGTCTGAAGAACACATCAATTCTGGTTGGGTGACTGCAAATATCTATTTTTCTGCTCACTTACTGTATGGTGACCTCACCCAGGTTGTAGATCTATGGCAGGAATGTCATTCACCATGGAATTCCATACAGATTGATCTGTCACAGGTTTCAAAACAAATATTCTGTCCCCTAATGAAGGTACACAGGGAAAGGTGAGACTGTTTGGCCATTATAAACTTGTCTCCTATCAGCAGAAAACCAGGAATAGATGCAAATCAGGACTAAAATTATTAACAATGAGCTCATTTCAGTTTACCCCTGTTACACATGAGATGTAAGATGTGGTGGATGAGGTTTTATCATTACGAGGAAACAATAATTGCCAAAATGATCCCTCAGTTTTCCTGCATGGGAAAAAACAAGACATAGGAAGTTACAGGGAAAGAAAGCGCTAAAAGTAATTCTAGGTACAGGTTTTTCATGTAAGTATAAACCTTGAAATTAGTTTCCAGGAGCAATCTTAAATGTGGAAGTGGAAGCTGACACTTTTATCAAGAATTAGAGGAATATAAAAAGAAAGGTCCCTTTATCCTTCACTTCATCAAAAAAAAAATCTGTGCTACTTCTTTAACCTCATCACTTAAAGTCAACGGATTAAAACTCCATCTTTTACAAAATTAGAAAAGAGATTCTTTCTGCCTGCTTCAATACTGAACCCACAGCAGCGAATTTGGTGACATTTGAAACTGATTTGAAGAAAAATATGCAGAGCTCCAAAGAAGGAAATGTCTTCCATTGAAGAAAATGCAGAATTCCAAACTGGAAGAGCTGGATGCTGTGGGGAGGCATTGCCAGTGCTGGAATTTGCAAACTTCCAGACTGCAGGCTATGGGAGTTACTGGGATCCTCTTTGGTTCCAGTGATTTTTTCATTATTTCAAAATTTTGCATTAATTTCTTTTGACTCACTGGTTGTCTGTCGCTCTTCAATATTTCAGAGTGTGTCTAAAGAACCCGTGCAGAAAGCAAAGTGCTTTGATACTTGAATATTTTACTTTATAACTATATAATATTTAATACTAAAATGCTTCTACCGATTCAATTTTAAATTGCTAAACCTGCCTCTTACCAAAACCAGAAGATTCGAGGAATATTTGTGTCTCATAGATTGAAAATATCAAGTTGCAGGGGAAAATTAATTTGCAGCCTACTTTTCTTCCGAAATATATACTTGAAATCAATAAATGCTATGGAAGACCAAGACAAACTTCACCTACGTGTGTCTGGGTCTGGCCTGGTTCATTTTGTCAGGGAATCACAGAATAATGTAGCTTGGGTGGCACATCTAGAGCCACGTGGTGCAACACTCACTCAAAACAAGACCAAGCTTAGAGCTAGAGTATTGCCCAGGGCCTCCTCAGCTGGGTTTGGAACACCTCCAAGGATAACCTTTCCTAAGATTCCCACTGGGTCCCTCTTCCAGCACTTGACCAGCCTCAAAGAGAGAAATTTCAAGCTTGATAAAAACTAATGGCCTTTTTTAAAAATTTTGTTTGTTTGCTTTCAGATCCTCTGGCTGATACTTTGATGGGATAGAGAAGGAAGTTCAAATGGACATTCTGGCCTTTCCTGTAGCTAATAATGGAAAATAAAGCCCTTTCCTCAGCTATCCCAGCTCTTAACATGACCCTGCCCTCAGAGTAGATACAAATCAGCTCAGAGAATCTCTGTTCTTTTATTTATAGGGAATCTGAGAGGAAAAAAATCCAATCCAGAAACAAATCACATTTCCCAAATTACACACCTGGCCATCAGACTTGGCTCAGGGCTAACTCTTCCACTCTTGGGGAATCTTAATCAGTTCTTCCTCTACTTCTGTCTGCTAAAACAAGACTTGTAGGAAAAGTGAAATCCCATTCCTCTTGACAAGGGAGGCTGTAAACTCCTGCCTCCTTCTCCAGGACAGGTTCATAATTTCCCATCAGATAATAAAATATCCCACAAAACATGACACAGTGTGCTTCATGCAGAAATTAGGGACTTACATAGCTTTTCCATACCCAAAACTCCCCTTGATATCAGTATTTGTTGTTATTAAATAAAGTCACACCAACAATTTTGACCTTTTGATGGTACTTTTGTTTTACCAATTTTATACAGATTGGCACTTTTTCCTTTCAAACTTTCTTCCTACCCCTCCTGTATGCCACTTTTCCCAAAATTCCTTGTTCTCAGGGGTAAATCTGAGACTGGAACCTCTGACTCCTGTGTACTGTGATTATCTATGGGAAAAGTAAAACTGACCCAGCTCTAGGGAGAGCTTTTCCTTTGGATCTCTGCAGGGACCCAAGAGTATTACTCCTTTGATACTATTTTTTTAGGAATCCTCAAGTCTGCCTGTGTGCAGCAGAAAGTTTATTGTGATATGACCATGTGGTAATAATATATCAAAGTCCAGCATTAAAATATTTCTAAACCATGAAAAATGGGCTGTTCATAGTGTTAAAGAAGGACAAGCAAATTTGCTGACAATGTGGGCAATTTCCTGAAATCAGAGTTCATCTGTAGCAAACCCATGTTCTGTGCACAACAGAAACAAGCAGAGCATAAATCACTCACTCACACACACAAGCACCTCTGTCCTGATCATCCCATGGGTTTGGGATCACAGCAAACCACACTTTGCCTTAGAAGATTAATAAGGGCCTCTTTCAATATCCATGGAAAACAATGGAAAGGCTCCTGTTGACATGGACTTCAAGGGATGAGTATTTCATCCAGCTGTAACACCACAAAGGTCTTAAAACAAGACCTGCAGAGAGATTTTTATCAAAAAAATCCCATATTGAAACTAGGTATGAGTGTAGTTTTAACTCTATGCAATGAATACACACATGTAAGAAAGTCACAAAGCACAAAAAAAATGGATTTATCTGTTTTTCACACCTGGCAAATGGTTTGTGGAAAGTTTCTCCTAATATAATCGATAGTTTTAAATGTATGATCAAATATTCTGACTTTTAAAAAATCTGTATATTGGTTTAACTGCTGGAGCATAAGCAGTCCCAGTAACTTTGAGAACACACATATTAAACTAAGACCACATTTGCATTCTAAATATATTAATATTTTATAAATCATTGTGAGGGTATTATATTTTGAAGGGTGTTAAAACTCATTGTAGTCCTTGGGTTTTTGCAATTTACATTTCTAAAGTAGCAACTTTTTCTTACTCTTTATAAGAATTTAAAACAGCATCATTCAAATGTATTCTCATTTTCTAGTTTGGGACACATCCTGCTCTGAAATGTTTTACAACTTAAACACTTCTTTTCAGCAAGACAAGGAGATTTTGGGGGGCTAGGGGCATGTCCACCTGTCACACCCTGGGATTGCATTACCAAAAGAGAAAGAACCTTTTAGCACAGGAAAAGCAAGGCTGGGTAGCAAATAAATTAGATACAGACATGAGATAATAGAAAGCACAGTAATCAGAAGACATGTTTTATTATTACAGGTGGAGAAATGCTGGGAAAAAAAAGTGTGGGAGAATGCCTCGGGCCTGTTTTAAGACCAACATAAAAATGCAATACCTATATGTTTGCTTTAGCATCTTTTTTTAAGTAAGGTTTATTTTTGCCCCGTGTTTATTTACTCTTCACATGTAAAAACAGGCCTATTGAAATATTTAAACGTGCCAAATACTTGGGATTTAACATGACCGTGTCTGAATGCGAGGTCATTGTTTTGCTTCCAGCAATATTTCCTACAGTCCCATAAAAACTTCCCCTTCCATAACCTTCAGTGGGGTCAATAAGAAATTCCTCTACTGACCTAGAGCAAGTTTCTACATTTTTATTCTCTTTTACAAAACAGGTAAAAAGCTCAGGTAAGAATTTTGGTCCACTCTAAGGTCTTTCCTCATATGATCGTGGTTATTGTCCTGAGAGATTGAACGTGGCCCATCGAAAAGTCTCGCAGGTATTTTTTTAGGTTCTACAACTCTAATTGCAAGAGAAAATTGCATTTATAATCCTCTACCATTAACCTTCATTTCAGAAAGAAATAAATCTGGAAAGATATGCAAATGTCCCACAAAATTTGTTTTGAGGAATTTAATGACCATGAACCTGCTGCTAATTAATATTAATAAAGACCTAAAGTATGTGCAACACAACTAAGAATAATTATACAAATGATGTAGCTTTTCTCTTGAATTTTTAAATTCAAACTTGGAATAAGAGTAATGCCCCATAAATAGCGCCCTTTTAATCAACAAAAGTCTTGCTAACCTCCATGTTAGCACAAGGAGGTTTAAACATTGGCTACATTTCTACCTATTTTTTTACGTATGCCACAAGAAATTGCCCATTTTATGAGAGCAAAGGCAGAGATAGAAAGTCCATTATAACCATGAGAAAAGTATTTTTAAGAAGTTGAAAGAGAAGGCAAAATGAAATGTGAATATTAACTACACGCCCCAATTTCTCCACCCACCCTCCAGTCATTTATAGGCAGTTCATAGAAGGTCTACTGGATTTGCTATCACACAGTGACAGAACAAAATATTTCAGTACTTTGCAAACTTGTAATTTTGTAAGTGAAGATTGTAAGATCTTTGAAATGTTGGTATCCAGTACAACTTCTACAAAATTATCCTTCTAATTAGCATATGCTCTTAAAATAGTTTCTGAGAACATCTTCCCTCAAACTCCTTTTTTAACAATATTAATTTTTTTTTATAATCATAGAATCATATGATCCTTCTTTTTTAATAACATTTTAAAAGTGGACACAAGGGGAGTATAAGTGCTGTTAGAACATTTTTTATTTGATTATTTAAATGAATACCTGTGTTGCCTTTTTGTTTGTTTTGGCAAAGTTGCCTGAAAATACTGGAGCCAGATCTAGTTCAGGTAATCGCTAAGTGATTTTGTTCATTTCAAGTAAGAATTATACCATATGCCATGCTTGAAATTAGAATTTAATCATCACCCACCACACTTATTTATAAATATTTCATTATTTATGAATTTGATAAAATTCCCTTATCCAACTAAAATGGTCATACAACGTTCGTGGCTTCACTGAAACTCTGTGTTCCTTCAGTACAAGAAAGAAAAAAAGAACGGAATAAAATCCATTAAAGAAGGATTGCAGAGAACCTTTGCCATACTTGCACCCTCTACCAACATACAGCTGGACAAATGTTGGGAAAAAATGACTTCTGAACCTTGCACACCGATATCCCTGTCTTTAGTTGCACCACAGTTATCTTCACAATTCTTTGCCAACATTTAGTTTTTAAAAGCACCTTTATGCACAAGAAACGGGTTCAGATTTAGTGAATTAATCACCCACTGAGACATATCTCTAGATGGGTTATTCTACACAAGTTTATCCAACCAGGCCAGAAACAAAAACTATTTGTTCACTCTAAATCATCACCTAACTTTTGGGTACTGAAAAAAGTAACTTTCCTTTTAGTGCAAGGAAAATCTCACATAACCTTAGCTCAGAAGGCAGGAGGGTTCCTTCAGCCCCACTGGTAGCATGACATTGAGGGACAAAATAAATGCATCAGCCAAAAGAAAGGACTGGAACGCTGGGAAGAGAGCTGGGTCACCAGTTATATTCAGACTTCAGAGGAAGTAAAACAAGCAAGAAGGAGCTGATAATATTGTCTGATCTCTTTCAAAGGGAAAATTGAAATGAGATGGAGATAGCAATCAGTGCAGAGCTGTTTTTGTCAGCAAGGAAATGCAGATCTCCATGTCCTTTCCTCCTTTGGATCTGACTTCACAGCCCCCACCAGCATCCCCTCTTTGGAAACTTTGCCATGTCAAAATATTCAATACCTGTGTGGGAGCTCTGTGTCACTGCAAGTAGGAGAAATTCAGCATGAGCATTATCAGGTCATTCTTTTTGGCAGCAACAGCTCTCAGACGCTAACTCCAATGCTGAACCAACGTTTTCATTGTAAAATGTACTCCTGAGTTTAAAAGGAAAACCCAACATATATAATTCAGGGGAAAACTCCACCAAATACATTTTGCTCAAGAAGACAATAAGAGTTTGCCTGATATGTACAGAAGGACACAGGTAATGTGCATGTAAACACAATTTTATAAATAAACAACTCACCGTTACAGAAACATCCACGTTTACACATAAACCAGGAGGAAAGACAGGCAGGTAGCAGAAAGTGGAAAAGGGTTAAATAAATAAGAAAATGCAGTGCATAAAGCTAAATTTGAAGGAATGTATTTGTTTTAAACCTTGGTTGAGTAGGGCAGAAACAGAGCCATTGATATGCTGATCACTGTAACAACACGGAGCACGGAGACAATTGAAAACTTTACTCCTACATCTGATTCAGGGTATTGTTGAATAGCAGTTGTTGGAATTTATACAAATAACTATTCCTCTAGTCTATGTTTATGATATTTTATTAATCTTTCTACTATTACTATTATTATTAATAATACAGGAGTGCTGTTTTTGCAAAGCTGCATTGTGTTCTTGCAGACATACGTGCTTTGAAGAATTACCTTTCAAAATTATAAAATATTTATACAATAAATCATCAGATGATTTAAAATTAAATCATTCTGGTTGTATTTATGTTCATGAATCAAATGTGACTTTTCTCGCTTTACACAGGTCTGTGCTGTTTTCAACCTCAACCTTTGCAAGTGACATTTTCATTTAGAATCTTATCATTTCATAATTATTACCTTTCAGAACTCCTAGGGAGAGAACAAAAGCTTCCTCTTTGTATTTCCATTGTTATGTTTCTTTGAAGAACAAATTAAATTTGAATCCCAGCCAAAACAAACTTTTAAAGTGCAAAATAAATTAGAAATTACACGAGAAAAATAACAAGCTGAGCAAGCTTAAAGCGGGCTCTCGTGAGCACAGGTATATTTTAGATAATTTATTACTGTGTTTTCTTTGTTTAACCAGTAGACCAAGCTCAGCCTAAGAAAACATGGCAAACATCTCACTGAAGGTGATCTGAGCGGCTCCAAACTGACACCAGGACTCTTGTGATGTTAATAAATTAGAAGGATTGTTTATACCCCCAGAGTGATTATTTACCATCTTTCAGATTATCGTTACCTTTTAATTGTCCTCTGAGCTGTCCAAAGAGTAGATATCTGATTACTTTTCAGCTCCCTTGCAAAATGTGGAGCCACACTCTATAAAATACCAAATTTACACAGTTGCAGTTAATAGTAATCCTTATTATAATCAGATTTTTTTAATTTCACTCCAGTGGAAAAAGTGAATAATTTTTTTTTTTTTTTTAGGTAAATGTCATGGCTCAGATCCATAGAAAAGGCACTACTGAAATTAGCAGCAACAGCAAAACGGAGCAAACAAAATATTTGCGAGCCTGGAAGGTACTTCTGCTTTTTCAGGGAAATTTCAGTTTTAATTAGGGAAACAAACAAACTTCGCATTATGAAAAAAAAAAAAAAAAAAAATCAGCCTGGAAGCAGGAGGAGGGGGGAAGAAATCAAGGGACCTGGAGAGTGTTCAACTCCCAGCAAGGGACGGGGACGTAAGTGGCTCCTGGCAGCCCGGCCCGGATGAAGAGCCGGGGTGGCGGCACTCGAGGCCTGGCAGAGCACGCGGCGCTGATGGCGCGGAGAGGAGAGCACTCACCTCCAGGCTCAGTGACACCTGGGTGATGCAGCAGCCTGCCCGCCCTCCTGCCCCAGCCCTGGAGTCACAGCTTCCCCAGCACACACAAGGGTTTCATGAGATCCACCAGAAGCGAGGTCGGGGACGGCGGGCCCACACGCACAGGCCCTGCGCCCCAAACGCCCCCGGCGCCTGCTTTGATTAAAAGTTGCGAGCCCGTCGTGTTTTAACGTCAGCTCAGCTGCCAAATCCACCGAAATTCACCCATTCCAAGCTGAAAGTAGCTGCGCAGTCCAAAATTATGAGCAAAACAGAATAAAACAATATTTTGTTTGGACTCAAAAAAATAATTTATTGAAAACAAACGTTACAAATCTGTTTTATTTCCCCCTGGAGCCTTGCAAAGAGAACCAATATTCAGCTGATATATTTTGTGTATGACCACAGTTATACATTAATCTGGGTGATTTAAGATGCAGTTGTGTCTAAATGCCCTTGGCCAGCGTGGAGCCCCTCGTGCAAGGCACAAAGTGCCACCGTGGTAGAGAGCTGGGACAGGGAGGGGACACTGAGATACCAAACCCTCCTCATCTTGGAAAGGATTGGGGCTTAACTCCTTCATTATTGAGGTCTCCAACCAACACTGAGCATCTCCAGCTGCCTGGTTTTAAATACACCCCTTTTTCCAGTCCATGTCCTTCCCAAATCACCACTTCAGCATCCCCTAACACCTCTGCTATTGAAACCACCTTGTAGTTTTTCCAGGTTTTTTCAATACCCAAGTGTAGCATCCCTAAATTTTTGTCTAATGTAGATAGGTCGAGGACAATATTACTGTGTTATAAATGACATGGGAACGAGTCCCAAATCATGTCAGCTGGGGACATAAACAACTTAATTTTTAATCCTTTCCAGTGATATCACTGTTTCAAGAGTGAAAAGAATAAGATATTATTTCAGTCATTTGATCTTCTTATTTTGGATATACACCGGATTACTTAGGGGGGGTTTAATCCAATTAGGATTGCCTCTCTCAGCCTAGGCAAAAACCAATGGGGAGATCCTTCACGGTGAAGGACAAAACTCACCCTAAATAAAGGGAGAAACTGGTCCATCAGTATTCCTCATATACAATTTTAAACCTGCTACTCTTCAAGCCTGTTTTTCAGAGAAACTGGTTTGGGTTTTGTGCCTTTTTTTTTTTTTTTTTCCCCAGAGAATAAGATGTAAATCTACTGCCATCAACTTTGTGTTATTCTGAAGCTCTAAGAAGAAAACCACCTGGTATTTTTCTTCAGCCCCTCTATATGCATATGCAAATCCAACAGCTTCAGGATCTGCCAAACTATTTACCAAGTTTGTCAGGGAAACAGCCTCCGAAACAATCTTCTTTCAAAATAATTTTCTATGATTCTAAATTCTTCCTTTGAACGCTATTTTTGTCTCTGAAAGCACATTCACCCTTGCAGTCTGACTGCTTGTTAAGAAAAAAAAAAACAAGAAAAATACTGAAATCTCACTGTTGGCCTATGTTCTACTGCCAGTGTTCAAACATCAGGATCCCAACAGTATCCCAGCGCCTGAAAAACATCTCCTTTTCTTTGAAATCTGCCTGGGTTGTGGATGAGAAATTGCCAGTAGAAATTACAACATTTGCCATGACTGAGATGGGGTGGGTTTTCGCATTTGGATTGAATGAAACCATGGAAAATGTTGTTAGTAACAACTCCGATGTTATAAAAAATCACCAAGTGACAGATTTCAAGATTAAAAGGAAATATTAAAAATCCCCTTCAATATTTAAAGCTTACTTAACTAGTAGCACTTCACTTGACACTGACTCGTGTCATTTTCTTTCATTCCTCTTTTGATCCATGCAAAGCAGTTACACGATTGCAAATATCTTATCATGTCACCTTCTCATATGGATATGAGATGAAAGAATATTATCTCAAGCTGAGTGATAAGTCCTGTACCAAAACTACGGGTGGAATCTGCACAATCTGATGTTAAACTGGAGCAGGGGGCGGCGGCACTGGGCATTTTTTTTTCTGATATTCTCTATTGAGGATAGTTGAGAAAAAGGGTCTTATTTTAATAGGTTATTCAAGGCTCCTAATTAACCATTGAGATTTTACACCAGGTTAGCTGAGCTTCTTGTCAAGGCACAGGGATCACTCAAATTGCTTTTATTTGCATGATTACGAAGTGGCAAACCATCAATACTCCTTCACCTCTGATTTTAAACATGCAAAGGGCATCAAAAGGCCTATTAACATGAAATAAAATTAGCCCTCATCTGTTTTATTTTAAAGGGACTCTTCCCTCCCCTTTTCCCCCTCCTCCTCCTCCTTTCTTTCTTATTTAGGGAACTGGGTTCCTTTCCCATACTTGGTATGTAGTACATCTTTTTTTCTCAGAGTTAATTCTCCAAGTCTGGTCTGTCAGCCAGTATAAACAACACTTGATGAATGAGACTCAAGGTGTTTAGTCACCTGAAGCAGCTGTTTGAAGTAACTCTACACACAGCCTGAGGCCCGTGTTTTCACAGCTGTGGGAACTCTTCAAAAGCTTTTCCTCTTGGCCTGCTCTTTTGCTGTGGCTTTAGACTCTTAGCGCAAAATCTGGACAATTTCAAAAGGGCACAATGAAACTACAGACAGCAATTTTTGATGATTCTGGGCCAAAAAAAGGGCCTAGAATAAATAAATGAAGTACATTTGAAAGTGCTTTACCTAGGTGGGCTATATATCTAAGAACTGCTCGCTCTCCATGTGCCCATGCACTCACTTAAAAGGGGACAAGGGGGGGTTCAAGCCCCGCTCTCTGTTTACAACTATTTTCACTTTCTTCTCTGATGCGGCAGATTGAAAACTAAATGTTTATGGGCCTGGAAAAGCACATACCTGAAATAAACTCAGCCAGTTTTGCGAACTTGGAAAGCTCTCCAAACTCGTAAATAGACCTGCAATGATCGGTGATCTGTGCTCCCCGCGGGGAAGCTTTGGAGAATTGGCCTCTTGGAGGTCGTGTGATTGCTTCTCCTGGCTCCAAGGCTGTGCCTTCATGATATGCCTCACTGTATCCATGTAGGTAGCCAAAGAAGTGATGGGCCCAGACTAAAAAAAAAAAAAAAAAAAAAAAAAACCAACAAAATAGAGCAAGGCGCAGAGCTGGCAGGGAAATCACAGTTTTGCAAACGCAGGACCCAATAGTGCAGCTGGGCTGAAATATTATATGCGGAATGAGGTCATGGATCAGAAAATGGATTTTATTTGGAGGTGGGAGTGGACTGCAAGCCTCAAAGTGCGGTGATGAACCCGCTGGAAAATCCTGAGCGATAAATGGGCAGGTTCTGCCTCCTGTGGATGAGCAGCACGAGGCTCAGGCAGATATTGCTCAGCCCTGTGAGTAACCACACCAGCCCCAGAAGGTGAGCATCCCACGGGAAAGGAAGATGGAAAATAAATCCAGCAGAGCATTGACGTGAGCCCCAGGAAGGGATGTGAGTCGACAGATTTAATCGGGGAGGCTGTGTCAGGTGAATGCTTAATTCACTGAATAATGCTTTCCATTTCTGAGTCCATCCAAACAAGGAAACACAGATACATCAAACCCCAGCTTTCAAATGTGTCCAACAAAAGGCATCAGGAAGCTTGCCAGGAAGAGTGAGGATGGGACAAACTACTCCTGAGACAGTAGAACAAACATGCCCCAGCCATAGCTGTTTTAACACCGCATGCCTCCCACACATTGCTCCATAAATCCTTCTTTTCTTGCCTCTCATTTTCTCCAGTTTACAAAAATTCTCAAGTTAACAGAAAACGTTTAGTTTAAATTGATCCTCAGCCATCCTTGGCATGTATTACACACATTCACTCTTTTATGTTTTATAGCTTATGTCATCCTGTATTTATCATTTAGTGAAGGCCTTATATTTTTGGCTTGCTGTTGCCCCTTATCAGATGATAAAATGTTCCCTCAGGAGGGAGAGAATTTTTATGAATTATGATGATAGTATAGAAAATAAACGACTTATTGGCACTACAGTCAGGCTATACATGGAAGTGCGTTCTTCGAAAGTTTATAAAATCAGAGAATCACAGAATCCTGGAATGGTTTGGGTTGGAAAGGACCTTAAGGACCACCTAGTTCCAATCTCCTGCTGTGGTTTACATGAGAATGGTGCGTGTGCCAACACCGGCACTCCCAGGGAAGGAAATTCCCTGAGGACAGAGTGGCCATGTGGTGACAAGAATGGTGTTTCTGCCTGGTCAGAGGTTTAGGATGAGCTGTTCTGGGGTCTCAGCACAAAACTGCCTTTTCCTCCATGGCTTTCACTTTCCTGTGTCAGAAGGTGATGGAGTTTCCAGATACCTTGAGAACAGCAGGGCATAAACATTTCCAGAGTAGATAATTAGGATTTGAACTCAAATAAGTCTTTTAAAAGATATTCTGTGTTATTGCCCACACCTGGATGCCCACAGGTCCCTGGGTACCTGTGTTTGGTAATGACACTGAAGGTTAGGTGGTCCAAACTATGTCCTGGTCATTGCCTTCACCCTTCTAATGCTCCCACTCCGTTCTCTCTCTTGACCTACCCCGAGAGGTTTCAAGCACGCATCACCAAAGCACATCTTGTACTACCAGAGACACAGCTGGGCTGGTCGCTTCTCTGAAAAACATGACATAAATACTGACACTGGTCATCACACACGTCAACAGAGTCAAACTTTGCTAATGAACCACTACAAAATTCCAAATAAACAGACAAACCCGCTGCTGAACAGCGTATTGCAACCCTTCCCACCATGCACAATTATACATAGAGAGGCTTGCTGTCTTTCTCTTCAGCAGCAAATTAAAGAAGAAGAAAAGTTTTAGGTAATTAAAGATGTTTGCTTAACTAGAAGAGTAGTTTATACTGCCAAAACATGGAGCTACAAAAAACAGCCCACAAGCAGCCAGGGGAGTGTTCTCCTCAGGAAGGTACTCCAAGACAAAAAATGGGCTAATTATAACTTTTCAGGTAAATCCTGTTCAGGTGAGTGATGGCTCCCAGGCACTGTCTGTGCAAGGCGACTCACTTCCACCCATCTCTCAGCTAGAACCAGATCTGCCTTTTGACTTTGCTCTGTGCAAAGCAGTTTCTCAACCCTTGTGTAATAAACAACCAACGACTTTCAAAACAGATTCAGGGTTTTGTCAGTGCCAGGGTGCTCTCAAGGGGACATTCCTGGACAACACCACAGCCAAGGAGGATCTGATATGGACTTCACTTGACCATCATCTCTGAGCCCCTTGGTCAGCCAGCCCAAGCACTGAGCCACCTCCAGGGTTGGAACAGGTTTAAAGGGATATAAGACCCTAAGGCTTATTTTTAAGGGCAAGCTAAAGATCTCATACAAGCTGAACAGCAGAACCCTAAGCCCCGTATGAACCGTAAGGTAAACATTCCCTGGAGCATTTTATGAGTTCCTTCTCACCACAAATGGCAGCATTTTACAACACAATTTAAGTAAAACACATTCAACAGGTCACCTATGCAATGAGATGACTCTGGGATCCATTTGCTGTGACAGAGCTGTGCCCTTCCAACCTCGTCAGCTGGATCATTTTTGAGGTGATTTTATAGAGTCTTTAGATGAAAAGAATGAAATCTAGGAGGACTGACTTTAAAGCAATAATATACTTTTGTTATGCAATGTTATTCTTCCATTAACCAATATTCAAAATAGTTGAACGCATAGGTAATGGCAACTATATATAGAAATGGCATTTTGTCTTTAAAGAAGTGAAATGCATTAAAATTTATGTGATGAGATGTTAAAGTAAGAATTGTTAAGAGAACCTTACTCCACATATGCATGTAAATGGCTTTATGGGGATATCCTGTTGGAGATGATGGGTTCCTTATGAGCAACAGCTCCTGAGCAAAAGGTTCCCGATCCTGTAAACACAAAAATGTGAGACACAGCTGGGAAGTTTGCCTACAGGCAAGGCTTCAGGTGAGTAAAATGAGCAGCCAAAGTTTGAGGAAGAGAATTCAGGAAGACCTAGAAAGAGAAATGGAGAGGAGGGGGAAAAAAAAAAAAAAAAAGGAAAAAAAGAAAAAGACAGGGAAAGGAAAAAAAAGAAAAGAAAGACGGGGAAAGAAAGGAAAAGAAAAAGAAAAAGAAAAGAAATGGGGGGAAAAAAGGAAAAGTTTACTGCCTAACTTTTAAAATGTGATGTAATATTTCAGGCTGAACATGTATGTGTATGTATTATACATATATATATATAACATGGTGGTTTTTAGAGACACCAGAGACACCACAGTGCAAGGCTTTTCTTCTCTCTGTCTCTAAAACATTTTCCCAGGTTAAGTACAATTCCCATGACCATCATATTGGTTCATCTGGCTCTCAGGCTGGATAGTGGTAGTGTGCGTTGTGCTTGGCTGTGAACACCAGTGCACCCAGTGATTTCCTTTTCCATGACATTTCTGAGAAACAAATACTGGATCTGATTCACATCCAGCCACAAATATGAATCAAAACCCAATACAAAATTGGATACACGCTGGAAATTTGATAACTTGTGAATATGAATTTACTCCTGCAGTTGCTGAGCTGCTAGTGGAAATCTGGAGCATGCTTGGAATTACAATTTTTGCTGTCCAAAAACGTGCATAGCTTGTTCCCTGTAATCGTGTTTCTGATGAAGTCAAAGACAGAAATCCCACTGAAAGAGCTGGGGAGGAAGGACTTTGTTTTAAAGACGTACACTTTATGGAAGCTTTCCTACTTGCTGTCCTTTCAGTGTAAAATATGAGTCAGTTTAATCCCTTTCTTCTTCTGTGCATGAATAGAGACTTGAAAAAAGAAGTTACAATTTTTATAAATTGGAATGAAATGGCCTCTGTTTTCTAACACTTGCCAAAGCATACGGGGTCAAACCCAAACAGTCACCCACCCTAGCCAGTTACATGTCTTATTTAAACAATAAATTAGTGTCAAAGTTTCCAGTAATTAATTTCTCTACCAATTTACATATTTCATTGCATTTTTTTTTTTTTTTTTTTTTTTCTTTTTTGGAAACTGTAACGTACTAACATCTNNNNTTTATTTTTCTTCCAATTTTCATTTTTTATTTCCTTTTTTTTTTTTTTTTTTGCTTTCATGTTTGGAAACTGTAACGTACTAACATCTATTTAAAGCAACCTCCCGTACGTGGTGATTGATGTTAGATACAACAATTACAATGCCAGTACCAGGGATAATTCTTTGCAGATGTTGTCAAATTACAGGTTAAATGAGGAAAAAAGTTCCTTTCTTCCGGCCACCCACTCTACTTCCCTTGAAATAGGTGCACATACTGTATATCCTGTGCTGTAGGTGCAGTATTTCCCCATCCAGTCACTCATCTGGTTTAAATGACTTCCATTTGCCATTTCAAAGGATGACAGAACACTGTGTTCAGATTGTTTTGCAGGTACCAAAAATGCAGTAACTCTGCTTTGTGTTTTAGCTGGCAAAGAGAAGTGAGCTCGATCTGGCAAGGCTGTGCTGGTTTCCCCCTTAATATAAATAACATTTGCCATTGTGGAGAAAAAAAGAAGAGAATAAGGGGGGAAAAAAAAGTGAGGTTAGATTATTTTAACCCTTCATAAACCTTTGCACTCTTTGAGATAAAACAGGATCCTTGTCTTCATGTTATAATCATAACAGTGTGTGTTTCGTGTTGACAGCAGAAAGATGGAGCATAGGTCCTGCAGTGTGGGGAGAGGTGGTGAAACTTCTCCATTACCCATCCCTTGTAGCAGGAGCCAGGCACGGTGACATTCCCCGAACACAGGAGAAGGCAGGGAATGAGCCATAAACAGAATATGGAAAAAATCAACAACAAATTGAAGAACTGGCTTTGCCTGCCCTGGTGTGAGGCTGGGATCGTGCTGTGCTCAGGAGGGGAGCAGAGTGGGCTGCTCCTGGGCTCAGCCAGGAAACCTGCAAACTTGGCACAGCCCACAGCCACACTCTGGAGTGGCACGCGCTGGGAGGGACAGCCATGGGCTGTGGGACATCAACTTGGGTTTGGCCACCTGGCACTAGTCCTAGGCACGTTTCATCCCTGGTGTCTTGGCCTTGTAGGGCTGGGTTTTGGTACCAGAAGGGCTGCAGGGCTGGTTTTTGTAAGGAGTTCCTAGAAGTGCAAGATGAAGCAGGTTTGCTGGCAGGACTTGGGACCCCACTGAGGACCCAGAGCGGAGCAGTTCCGGAAGAACTGACCCCATGGAAGGGACCCACATTGGAGCAGTTCAGGCAGAACTGTAGCCCAGGGGAAGGACTTGGAGAAGTTCATGAGGGCTGTCTCCTATGGAGCTACCCCCAGGCTGGAGCAGGGGAAGAGTGTGAGGAGACCAACTGCTGAGGAGGAAGGAGCAGCAGAGATGTCTGAAGAACTGACCACAGCCCCCATTCTTTGTCCCCCTGCACCACTGAGTGGAGGAGGGAGAGAAAATTGGGAGTGAAGTAAAGCCCGGGAAGTGGAAGGTGTAGGGGGAGGGCGTTTTTAGATTTAGTTTTTGTTTCTCATTATCCTACTGCAATTTGATTGGTGATAAATTGAACTAATTTCCCCCAGATGAGCCTGTTTTGCCCATGACAGTAACTGTGAGGGATCTCTCCTTGTCCTTACTTTGCCCCAAGAGCCTTTTGTTGCATTTTCTCTCCCCTACTCAGCTGAGCAGAGCAGTGACTGAGCAGCTTTGGTGGGAACCCACATCCAGCCAGGGTCAACCCACCACACCTGGGAAGTGCCTCAGTTTGCTAATTGGATGAAAGTGGCTAAAAATTCCATAGGTGCCCCAGGCACTGGGTACCAGTGCAGGATGGGCAAAGCAGCTCCATGGCACAGATACACCCCATTGTCTCCCAGCACACTCTGGAGCTGTGGCTGCATTCCCTGTGCCAGGCTCTTGCAGGCGTGCCATGCCTGAGCCCTAAGGCTTTGAATGGGATTTCCATTTTAATTCTTTTCCTACATATGTTAGGCTACGAGTGCTTGTTCTCCACAGTGTACAGGAATGAGTCCTGGCCAGGAGAAGGAAAACAAGAATATTTTACAAATAGAATCAGAGGACAGAAAAGCCAGGCTCTCATACTTCACACTTTTGGCCAGGGAAGTGGCTTGTTGTGTGGCCTTATCCTTACTGCATCTTCCTTCCACGTCTGATTTACAACAGCACGCAGAATAAACCCACGGAGAGCAGCTGCCAGGCAGGGCAGGCAGGCAGACCTACAAGCACCTGTGGTGAGCAGATATTGCTGTGGCCAAAAAGATCAGGGACGGGTGGAAACACGTTGCCAGTTATTTGGGTGATGGTGAACACCTCCACTGCCAATTTGTAACAGCATCTGTTCCGTAATAGAACCTCCTCAGAGGCCTCTGCACAACTGTGTGCGAGGTAACTGTTGCGTGCTATTCCCTAAATAATTATGTTTCTCTAAATATTCACTAAATATTTCCCTTTCTTTACTTTCCATCACCACCCCAGGACTCTTTCTCCTCCTGGCTACGCCAACATGCATCCCGAGGTATCACCACCCCAACCCATTTATTTTTAACCCACTAAGTTTAATAATTTTCTGAAGTGAGCTGCAGGGTGATTTGTGAGTACTGAAGGCACGAGCATGTGATTTGTGTGCTGAGCCTCAGAGTCTTGGTTTTCGAGAGGAAAGCACAGCTTGCTGATGAAGTTTGTGGTTTTCCTGTTTGTTGTCTGAAAAAAAAAAAATGGCATGTGGAGGTGGGGTGCCAGTGGGCACAGTGGGGTCAAAAAAGGAAAAAAAAATTAAAGACCTAAAGATTTATTTCTAAAGAATTAAGATGCTCAAGCCTCATTTGCTTCAGGGGTTGAAGAGATTGCAGTGTCCTAAATGGAAGAGAATCAGAGATGCTGCTCTTTGAAGCACAATGTTATGGTTTAAGCAGTATTTGACCCAAGTGCAAGTGGTCATGGATGCTGCAAATGTGGCTGCAGCTACTAGAGACTAAAGGGTTTTGGTCTGCCCCAAAGTGAAGCCAAAGAGCCTTTGCATGTAAGAATGTTTAAAGCTCTCCAGCAGCTTCTGCCCAGCCAAACAGGCAGTTTCTGTAAAAGGATCAAGAGCTTCCTGCCAGCCTCCCTCCCTCTGTTTGCTTTTATTATACACTTTTGCCACATGAAGTGATTTTAAGACCAAAGGGCTTGCTTTCCTGGTAAAAGAGGGTGGACGGGATTGTGAAACATGAGGGATGTCTAATCTGTGACTTTCCGGGGTGTAGGATGTGTAAGGCTGGGTTAAGAATTTGGTAACAGGGTGGATATTCCCTCCTGTGAACAGACTCTCCCAAACCGGTCATTATTTAGTGCACTCTTAAAAAAAACCATAATAATTAACATGTTTCTGATTTTCTTCCTGATAGAAATGAAACACAACAGATCAAAAATGCCACTGTGAGTACATTTAAAGAATCAGCAAACAGCAGTGGCATAAATATTTCATGGACAACTTGAAATAAAAGCCATATACTCTGACAACTTCCAAACCAGTTTCCTTCCACTGCTTTTGCCAGAGAGATCAGTCCACAGAAAGGAAGAGTGAAATGGCCACAAGCCTATCACCCACAGCTAGAAAATAAAGATTCCTCAGCTGACAGAGGAAATAAATTCCTTTATTATATGTTGATGTTATATCCCAAACCTACAAACAGGTGGAATCCTGCACTCAGCTCTGTCTGTACATTCAGTTTCATGTTTGCAGCTGTTTGTACAAAGGATCCAATTCCATACAATTTTTGTTTGCAATTGCCCAATATTGATTTCCAATGGCAATGATTTCAAAATCTTGACCACGTTAAACAAAAATGCTTCCTCCATGGGGTTACAGTTGAGAAGCCAACACTGTCATATTAACACTATAACCGTGCACCAAATCTTTGTTTGGATAAACTCATTTGCCTTTTCAAATTTATGGCAGAATTTATATTGCTATTAACAAATAGATATCAATAGTTAAAGAGATTTTATAGCGTTCTGACATTCAATATATTATTCAGGTTTAAAAGGCTCTGGAAAATGGATGAACTATCTGAGCTGAACAACTTTCCAGTGGTAAAAATGCTTCTCGAGGTGCAGAGGACTCAGATTTAATACTTAGTCTTGCTTGTTTAAGCACATGCTCAAATGTGGATGGGTTTTTCATCTTTTAATCCTGACAGAACAATGCAGCCTCCTCAGAGCCAGTGCTAAATGAAAAAATGACAGACATATCTTATTAGGGACGATAACTTAAGCAATACTTATTTTTAATGCTTCACTTAAGCAATACTATTTTATGTCTTCAAACATATACAGAACTCTTCCCTTCCCGTTGTTGATTTATATTACAGCTTGCACGGCACAGATTCTTATAAAAAGAAGATTTTGAGATGATTTAAGACCCTAACATGTTGTAAGAGCTCTATTATATATCCCCCAAACACAGTGTGATGGATCCTATTTTCATGCTATGCTTCCTTCTTCACAAGCACAATTTCCATTTGCCAGATAGCACCTCAGATAAAAGCTCTAAAACAAAAATAAACTTATACACAGAACTCCTTGAAAAGGATAATTAATCTTACGGAGTAGTTGGGAACCTAGAGAATAATCTGTGAGTGATACAAATAATAGAAAATTTCCTAAATAACTTTTGCTCCTGGTAAGCTTCCAAGCAAGTAATTCACAAAATATGACTTTCTTCATTGGAGAGGTTATAAAAATTTGTTTGTTGGAGGTAGGGAAGGAAATGTAATTAAAGGCTAAATTCAGGCTCACATTTCATCTTAACTAAAAGAATATGTGTGATTTGGGTCTAAGTCACCTAGGCACTTCCTTTTTTTTTTTTTTTGTTTAATTTACTTCTGCTCTTTTTTTTTTTTTTTTTTTTTTTTTTTTTTTTTAGTGAATTTTTTTAAGGCAGTGCACATTGTCAGCAAATGAGATTATCCAATAGCAGAAGTACATCTGGCTGAGCTGACTGTGCCAGGTAACCTTAAATAGAAACTCTGCTGCACTTAAATGTGTTGCAACACTGGGCTTTGCTGGTAATACTTATCAAAAGTTCCCCTTTGTAGCATTTCTATAAAAAATAAAAAGGGAAGAGGTGAAATGAAAACATAAAACTTGTTGGAGTTTTCTGTATTTATAAAAAAAAAAAAAAAATCCCTCTGCAGTTGGAAATGCTTACAAAGGCATATATAAAATACAGCAACTCCAGTTATTTTTAACTGCATATGGTCTGCATAAAATGAATCTATAGATCAGGGAAGCAATAATGAAGGCAAGTTAAAGGCCATAACAATTCAAGTATTTTAGCTGGTCTTGAATTTACAATGTCTTCAGGTAATACTTCAGCATCCAAAGGACAAACAAAGCAAATTTCCCCATTATTGGTCTTAAAAGAAAATATTAATTTGTCCCCTTGGCAATTATTTTAATTATAAGAGTGAGATCCTCATCTTGGATACACTACACACATGACCTTCCATGAGTTGTGACTTTTATCCTCACAGAAGCTGCTTTGACGAGACATATTGTGGGGATTTGCACTGTCTGCTACGCTTCAGATCAAAATCAAGTTCTGGATCCTCAGTTCCTTACCAGTCGCTTTTAAATTGAGACAAAGCTTTCGTTTCTGGGGGTGAGCACTCAACTTAAAAAACCCATCTCTCCCCAAAGGCAAATGCTATATGAAAATAAATTAAAACCCAAATGTTGCTGGTCAGCTATTCTGAATATATAAATAGGCAGTTTCATGTGCAGAGAAGTGACCTGAAACTTTGGGTTTAATCTTTGACAAGTCTTGGAAATGCCCTTCTTTTTGTCCTTTCTTGAGTAAATTTTAACTTCATTCTGTCTTCATTATATCAGCAAAGTTATGCATAAAACAAGCTACTGTACAATATGAATAAAAATGGCAGAATCTCACCCAAAATGAATTACCACAGGGGAAATAGGACTTGGAAAAGGCTGCACCAAGAAAGCGTGTTTGAACAGATGTGCCATTACATGCCCATAATTCATTTGCAAACTGAACCATTTCTCCACACTTTTAAAGTCAATTGTGCATTTTGAACTGTTATATCAACTATAGATTTGAATTTTCAACTTGCAACAAATGCACCAGTGTCAGAGAGAGCCACCTATTCAGGAATCTCCTTTTGCAAGATTCCCTGTGGGATACAGAATTCATAACCTTTGAACACAGAAATTTTTTTTTGGCACATGGATTTAATGTTGTGAGGTTAAATCCTCCAAACAGTTGCCTGTGTTGATGCATCCTGGTTTTTTTTAACCTTAGATACTTTAACCTAAAGCTTGCTGGGAATTGTGTAAACTAAAACTACGGATCTTCACTCATTTTCCCAGTTATTTCCCCTCTGAATATTCCCTTTTCTCTGATCCCTAAGCGAAAAACTAAAAATATGTTTGTACAGAAATATTAGTGATAACGACCTTGGCTTGTGCTTTGGCCTAGCACATCCCATGGGTGTGGAAGAGCTGCAGTGAAGGAGAGCTGAAGGGCAGCTGTGCTTTCTGAGAGAGTTCAGGAAGTTTTCCTAGAGCCACGCAGAAACTGCTGAGACATCCTTGGTGCTGCACACCCAGCTAAAGGCTTAAAATAAATGTGTGGTGCAGCTTCTTCTTGGTGCTAAAACAGATGCCTTTGTAGGATGTGGTGGTGGAAAGGTAAGGGCACAAATCCCTGAGGATCCAGGTGTGGCTGTATCCTGGGAATTGAGCTGTGCACAGCACGTTCCATGTGTGGAGGCTCAGACAAATCGTGGAATCACAGAATTGTTTCGGTTGGAAAAGCCCTCTAAGAGCAAGTCCAACCACCCCACCAGCACTGCCAAGGCCACCACTATCCCATGTCCCCAAGTGCCACATCCACATGGCTTTTAAATCCCCCCAGGGATGGGGACTCCACCACTGCCCTGGGCAGCCTCTGATCCCACAGCCAGAAATTTGAAAGTACACAGACTCAGCAGCCGAATTGGGATTTCTTCTGGAAATAGGTAATATGGAAAAATTCCCATGAAATATTCCTGCCTTAACAGAGAGAGCTCAGCCTTGGGTGACAGTGACTGACAACAACAGTGTAACACATGACTCAGAGAAGGGAAAAAATTTGACCACAGAAGCTGGTATAAAGCTATTTTTATATGAAAGAAAGGCACTGAACACCTACTGGCTGTGCAGAGGAGGAGTAGGAAGGGTCTTGGCCTCCAATGTCTGGTCCAAAGGATTCCCCCCCCAGTTAACTGTGGGCATTTCAGATTTGTGTACCTCAGATGGGGCTCTGAGTCACCCCGGCCTGGTGCTGCATCTGTGCCTGCACAGGCTCTGGGTGCTTTGAGTCTGTTCCTCTCTTCCACGCAGGGGATCATGAAAACAGAACCATCAGGTAGGATAAAGAGGGGGAGGATGGAGCTGAGTCACAGCAGAACTGATAAAACTCCCTGGTTGCTGGATCCAAGAGAAACACGGCCAGATATGGGGAAGAAAAGAAAAGCTTAACTCGTTACTGTCCCACCTCCCATAACCCACCACAGACCCTCCAGTCTGACACAGCAGCCAAGAACAAAGACAAGAACTGAGATCCTGATGCTCCCCGGGCTCCCTGGAGGGTCTCCTGGGGTGACTCTTCAGCTCCTCAACCTCTTTGCTACACAGGAGCTGCCAAGAGCAGCAATCTGCAAAAGGACCTGTGGTGACAACCTCAGGAACCCCGGAAAGCATTCCCAGATATTCCCCACATCCCAGATATCCCCCAGGTATCCCCCACCACCCTTCAAGCAATCCAGTCCCACTGGAAAAGCTTCAAGCAATCAAGCCCAGCTTCTGCCCTGGGGGTGGTTTTCTACATCCAGAAGAGAGGAGGGTGATACACCTGACTTGTGTGACCTCACCAATTAATTTGGGAATTGTCATTCTCCAGACAGATTGTTCTTCCCTCCTGAATTAACTGCTGACCTTCCTTGCCCCCTTTCCACTACCCCTTGCCTATGAAAAACCACAAAACACTGAGGTTGCTGGATTTCACCACCTGATAGATGTTCAAAGCTTGCATATTTTTTTTCAGTGAACAGGACCCAACGCATTTAAAGATTTTAAAATAAATCTTATTTTTAAAATCAAAAAAATGAGTCCCACGGAAATCCAGATGACTGCACAGATTTGTGACCCAGCTTTGTTAAACTAACCAATGACTTGAACCAGAATTGGAAAATATATTTTGTTTCTCTGAGTTCTGAAAACCCCCGGTTTGGGTGTTTTGCCATGGGTTTTGACTTTCAGATGCTTCTGTATCCACATGTGCGAGCGAAGTGCTGAGTCACAAGAAAGTTTTTCCAGTCCAGTTCTTTGCCTCTGTGAAGTTCATAACTCTAAAATCATCACAGAAAACATCTGCATATGTGGGTGCTTCTCTGAGCTCAGTCTGGCGTTCAGGTTTTTGGAGGGACTCCCAGGACCACAAAGTTCTGCAGCATTTCCGTGATCTGACCCCACCTGCCCCAAGGTGCAGCTCCTGCCCCGTTCCTGAGGCCAGGACCAGGGAGGGTGAGGTTCCTGAGTGGTGGCTCATCCCATTTCACAACCTTGGGCAGGGAGACAGCTGAATGTAAGCAAACCAAACCCTTCAACTCTAAATATCCTTGCTTCTCCTATTTCTTTTTCCCAAAATCTTATCATGTGAGTGCAGCGTAGTTTCTTGGTTCACTAAGAATAATAATGGCTCAGGATGCAGGAAAATGACTCACATGGAGCTAGTCCAGCTCTCCTGGCTGGTTCTAGTCAGGTCATGATGAATCAGATGACCCTTATCTTACTTTAAGTCTGTGAATAAAAGCCTCTCCCCTCTACACCTCGGCCAATTTTTCTTACATTATGCAGCATCTCACTCCCCCCCTCACATTTCTGAGCTCTTCAAGTCTGTCTATTACCTTCCCTGAAAAAATTCCTGTGCATACATCCCTCCTGAGTTAACCTCTGAGTAAATCCTCTCCCATGCTCTGTAATTTCCCCTTTCTTATACCTTTTCCTCCTCTCTTTGTCCTGTCTGAACCTCAGTTTTATGGCTCTTCCAGCTCAGGACGAATACTGCCATATGCTTTGCTTTCTCATGTGCTGTTACACATGACCTACATCCCACCCAAGCCAAAATTGCTTTACTTGCTTTAAAACCCTCCGTGGATTTGTACCTTGGACCCTTGAGAGATTTCAGCTGTATCTGAAACCAAAGCAGAAAATAGATCCTTTCTTAATTTTTTTATATCACCTTTATAATGTAAACCACAGCAACGCTTTCCAAACCAGAAATGCAAAACTGCTCTTGCTTTTCTGACTGGACAGTTCATAAAGGTTTGGGGTTCAAAACAGCAGTTTTTCTCCACTTTTCCCTCTAATAAAAAGAACAGACCAAATAATAAATCCCATGTTAGTGACCTTTCTATTCCCTTGGTAGTGCCTTTGTGGAGGCCCTGGCCTATATTATGATGAAAGTAGTGACTGAAAAACAACAGATGAAAGGAAAAATAATATTTAGCATTGTTATGTGAAAGAGAAGCCATTACAGGTCTGTCTCCAGAGCAAGAGCCAATCCAACTTAGCTTGAAAAAGATGTTCCTGTAACAGGGGAATAGTTTTTGTTTCACATTTCTGCCTTTTTTTTGCTCAGAGACTGAGGAAAACAAGGAGCCTGCAGAAGAACAATTAACCTGCGTTCCACTTGAGCAAACTAAGATTAAGAAACAAAGTGGCAAAAAAGCATTGGTGAACTCCAGAAAGGATTACAAAAGCTTACAGATGATCAGCCTAAAAATTCAACCATCCCCCAACAGCCGCAAACTCAGAAAGTCCCTAAAACACAACTTGGCAAAAGCCAGGAAGGCAAACCAAAGGCCTGTTCTCACACAGCTTCCTGAACTGGCCACTGCTGGAGACAGGCTAGTGGGCTGGAGGGAATTTTGGTTTGGCCCAGAGCAGCCTTTCTTAGGAGACCACTCGCTAATCTCCAACAGGAGCAGCCTGGCAGCACCAGGGGGAAGCCACGCAGAGCCACCGATGCTCCAAGCTCTCCCCTGCACCCTCTGCCACAGTTCTGCAAATCTGCCTGAGACACTGGGAAAAGTTATTGCTGCAACACCCCGGTGGGAAAGGAGGTAAAAGGAAGGTCACACCGTAGAGTAATTAAGGTTGGGAAAGACCTCAGAGATTGTGTGGCCTAACTGCAGCCTCCCAGTTCCTGCAGGGAGCCAGCAAAGAAAGATGGATTTCAGAAGGGCCTGGAGTGACAGGACAAGGGGCAATGGCTTCACACTGCCAGAAGGCATAGTTAGATTAAGGACAAGGAAAAGTTCTTGAGGCTGAGAAGGTACAGGTTCCCAGAGAAGTGTGGCTGCCCCTGGATCCCTGGAAGTGTCCAAGGCGAGGTTGGAGCACCCTGGGATAGTGGAAGGTGTCCCTGCCCATTGCAGGGGGTGGAATGAGATGGACTTTAAGGTCCTTTCCAACCCAAACCACTCTATGATTTTATGACCATCAAGTCAAACCCAGTCTCCTTTCCTTGCATTTGTAGCTTTTAGGGTTCAAATGGGTCTGAGCTTGGCAAAACTTGGTCAGTGCATGGTCATTCCCAATTGAAATGGTTCCCAGATTGCTGCTCTCACTGCCAAGGGTGTTTTCTGAATCCAACACCCTCAGTGCTCCCATCTCTCTGCTCTGGAGGCATCTTTTTCAGAGCCAGCCCGTGATGCTGGTGCACACACTGCACACAAAAGCACTCGAGCACCGAGCGAGTGCACAGCTGCCTTCCTGTAATTACCACCTCTCCCTCTACCTGTGGATAGGGATGGGAATAAACCAGCTTCCCCCTTTTCTCTGCAGAACCTCCAATTTTCTGCTGTTCCAAATTGCGGGTAGCAGATGATCGAGCTGCAACTACACCAGTGTGAAACTGCCATTGCATCACCAGCTTGCAGACACTGTTACAAAACTGAGGCAAGGCGAGGCTCTGGGAGGTTCATAAATGTTTCAACATAACCTGAAGAGAGTTATGAGGAAGCTGGGTCTAAATCTGGAGATTTCTGGATTTGACTACGTACAGCTTGAAAGTCAGTCTTGTCAAGCCTGAGCGTAGCAAACCTTGTCAGCCTTTAGTTGATATGCACTGGAGGTTTTGTATTGAAGATCTTCGCTGTATTTTTAGGTTCATTCAGTTAGAATCAAAAGACAGCTTAGGGGAGACAAGACTGCATATACAGAGTACAAAAACAGTGCAAAAAAAAAAAAAAAAAGGAAAAAAGAAAAAGGAATAAAATACGCTTGCACGAAGCCCCTGTGAGCACAAACTGCAAGCCATGGTTTGCTGAGTTTAAATCCAACTGTAGTTACTAGTTATCTGCTGTTCTGATAAATATTCATGTATCATATGTTCATATCTGACTGCAGGAAAAGAAAAAGGATTCAGAGAGCTTTGTCTGCCCTATGAGCTTTTTATCTGTGCTTTAGTAACCTTCTTATACGTTAGTAAATAAGAACGTTTCTCTGTTCAGACTTTAACACTTTTATTATCCTTGCAGATTCAGCAAACCTTTGTTCTAAAATGCTTTGTGCCCATTAGGGCTTTTGATTATAGATTACACCACCATTTGATTTTTTTTTTTCTCCCCTCTCTCATGGGCAGCATATTCTTCTTTCATTGAGCAATATTCAGAAACTTGGAAATCTAACCTGTGTTTTAGTCTCAGGACAGGCACATTCTTATGGTAAAAACCTCCCCAGTTGAACTTGGGATGCATTCAACTCTTGTATGGTTGATACTTGGCCAGGTTAATTATGCAATCACCCCAAGTAGAAGAGGACAGCAGGATACACGAGCATTTTTCAAAGACTTGTTTTCAGCACAGAGACAGTTTTCTGGAATCAAATAAAGAAAATGGAGAATGTCTGTGATTTACAGCAAACTGGCACGCTGTAAAATGCAAGGATTTAAAAGATCAACAAGGCCAAATTTGCAGTCATTGAGGGAATGATTACAGCATGTGGCTACACATCCAAGTTTAATCAAGCTACCTTGGGTACCAGCAGCAGAGGGGATGTGGCAGCAGTGGCTTCAGCCTGCTGGGGACCCTGGGGGTGTTCTGAGGCAGCTGGCTCAAGCCCAAGTCTGTGCTGATGTGGCTCCGTGGACTGTGGCACACCTGGAAGCTGAACTGAAACCAGCCTGGTGGGGTTTACACGTCCTGCAGTCGCTCTGTGGCTTGGGAAGAGGAGGACCAGGCTTCCTGCAGCCTCCAGCCACACCACGGTGAGGACACGTGGGGACACCGGGGGTCTTGTCCTCGGCGCCCCGTGCGTGCGGCGGTGATGTCCTGCCCTCCTGAGGCTCTGGAATACAACACACAGCCCTGGCCTTCAGCTGGGGTGCCTGTCCTGGGGCTGAGAGCAGCTCAGGGCAAACAAGGGACCAGCTCTCAGCATTTCAAAATCAGGGACCAGGATTCAGAAAGTCAGACTGGCTGTAAAACCCAGGCAGTTCAAGAGGCAAGAATTGTGTTGGGTTTATTGTTCGGCTCTAACGGGGTTCGTGATTTTAAGCATTTTCTTAGTAAACACATGGGCTGGAAAAATACTTTATAAAGGGCTACGTGTTCAGATTAACAACCTTACTCGAGCCATTGGGGCTTTAGGGACAATAGCAAATATCACAAGATTTGTGCTAACATTGCAGAAGTTGCCAATGCTTTAAAAAAAAAAGGTCCAAATTTGGCTTAAAATGTGAACTATTTATTAGCTAAATCCTCAAGCTTGTTGGTGATCCTGGATGCCTCTAAACAAACTGAAAACACCTCAAAAGGACCTGATTTCTCACAGGGCGTGTGCTCAGTTATAACAATTTAGGCCAAAACTATTATGAAAAGAATGCAACGATCCTGATTTATCATTAGCCAAAAGGCTTGGAACTTATTTTTTTTCTGAACTGCAAGATGTCTTCAGAGATCCCCACAAGAAAAGAAAATAAAAAAAGAACCAAACAACCAAGAAACCCACAGTAGGAACGAGCAGCTTTAAATTTGTATTTTAACATTTCCCACGGCCCCTGTACATGCAGGCTCTCTCTGTGCCCATTCCTCCACCGTCTCTGCTGGTCAGAAGATAAAGCCATCCTTGTCATCTTCTACTAATACTAAGAAAGGCAGCAAGAAATGAAAAATCAAGTCCCTGTCATATTCCATCGAGCACGCTGGCTAGATACGGATGTCTCGCCCCCATTTACAATCTGAACCAAAAGATTTGAAGCCAAGAAAGCAGCTGGCACAATAAAAACAGTAAAAGCTCTAGCTGGCACCTCATGCTGACAATGACTAGCCAAATCTCCATGGGGAAAAATGCCAATATAGATTTCTGTGACAAAAACAACAAAATAGATTTTTGTCAATGTACATAGATTTGACAGGAAGTCAGACAAATCTATCAATAATGAGTGACATATATCTGCAATATTCCCAAACAAAATGGTACATTTGAAGACAAACTGAGAAAATAACTAATTGTGTTACGTGTGACACAGATTCATCTGGACTTTTTGATCACAACACTGTAATTCATTAATGCAGGTTAATTCCCGGTTTTCCTGGGAAGAACTGACCAGATACACAGACATATTTCTAAGTGCTTTCTCAAACATCCTTTAAAACACTAATATTTCAGAGAGGGACAAATCAGTTCCGAGGATCTTGCAGTTCAAAATCAAGCCTTTATGAGATGGAAACCTGAATTCCCTACTGTGGAGCAAACTTTTTAACCATTATCTTTAGATCCACACTTGGAAATAAGACACAAAATGAAAATGTGGATGCTGAAGAGCTGTTATATAGTATTTTTCCTGAGAGATAGCATGCTGCACTATGCAAACAAAAGTATTGCCAGTGCTCTTCTGTCACCAAATAAAACTTGCAAGGAATTACCATTTATTTCACTGCCAGATGCCTTCTGTGCTGCATCCACATGGAGACCATCAGAAGCAAGTGTCCAAGCTTTTGGAAAGATCTTAGTCCTATTAAACTTCAACTAAGGAGGGGGAAAATGACTATTTAAATAACCCCATAGTTCAAAAACTGAATTTAACAATATTTGTGTATTCCAAGCCAAGCCTCTTATCACACACAGCACCTTAGTGAGTACATGGGGATGAATTATTTATCCAAGATCTCCAGGTACACATAAGTTTTACTCAACCTTTGGGACAGGTTCTGACAGAGCTGGAAAGATGCAATTGGGTTCAGAAGCCACAGGGAATTGCTCGAAGTGTGTGTCTAGCAAGACAGCTCTGCAAACAGATGGCAAGACCCAGATAGAAAATGCTTTTTAAGTGAAAAGTCAGAAACCCATGAAAAAAAATGCCTTACTCATAACAAATTCTATAGAGTCTTCAAAAACATCTGAAGTAGTTGTTATACATAAATGAACGAGATGAGCCAAAGTCGGCTTGACTTGGGAGGAAGTGTATCCAACACAGAGCTCTGATTCACCAGGAGCTGTGCACTGCCCTGAATTTCAGCATCAATTGTAACAACAGGAAAGCTGGGAGAGCCACTAAATCTCAGATATTTATTCTGTTAAAGCCCTCTGAAGAGTTGGGAGGTCCCTTTTCACGGACAGTTCACTGATGGAGAGGAGCACAGAACCCGCCATCCTTGTACCCTAAAAACTCCCAGGTCAACAACTAAACCATGGACAGAGAACCTTGGAGAGGTTCCCTGAAATCTGCAGCTCTTCTGCCATAATTTATTAATACAGAACATTCCTTTTATACTCATGATGTTCACAATCTGAATGTATTTGGTAAATTTAAAGGGGGGCCATAAGTAATACAAGCAGGATGTGACAGCACCACGCAGCAAATATTTTGGGGAAATTCAGACCCAGTGGCTGAGCCATTTCCAGCCAATTCTGTGCTTTGATTTGGACAAGCAAAGGGCTTTTGAAGAGGTTTCCCCAGGCCCCAAGGGTCTGGATGGTGGAGAGGGGCAGTGGTGGCTGCTGTGAGCAACGGCCCGCTGAGCAGCCCTGGATGGAGCCACAGCATCAGGTGTGCTTTGAGAGTGAACACAGCCAGACCCAGACCGTGATGGCATCCCCAAAATCTACACAGAATTACTGCAAAAATAAATGTGGTCGAGACCATCCTTTACTCTAGGAATGTTACCCCCTTCATTTCTTATTTTCTTATTTTTAGTGGCCTTATCAAAAAAAAAAAAAAA
>VZTJ01003580.1:3441941-3511879 GCA_013397795.1 Orthonyx spaldingii
AAAAAAAAAAAAAAAAAAAAAAAAAAAAAAGAACCTGCAGTTTTGAATCCATTCGGTTCTGTAAGGTAATTTCCTCTTCAAAATGAAAAACAGAAAAGAAGTAGGTAATGCTTTAATTTGTTATTAGGAGTAATTACTGTCTGGCCTCGAGGGGTTACTTGTACATTGGTGTTAACAAGAAACCCATTTAACATATATTTATCTTTGTAAATTGTCCTGAATGATCAGCAAATACCTAATCATCTGCAAAAAGCTGTTTAAAACATCCTTACCCTGATAACAGGAAATTATAACCTATGAGACCAAAGAAGCTGAAGTGATGGTTTAAATCATGATAGACATTTGCAAGGAGGCAAGAAATGGGTGTTTTCATATGTTTGCTTTGAATCTTTACCTTTGGTGATGAACACATCAGGACAGACCCACTGTGTTCCTCCCATGGCTGGGAAAGGCAAGACCCTGCATCTGATGAGTCCTGAAGTCTGTGAGGAGAGGAAAGGCAAGTCCATATGCTAAACCACCCAGGCAAACCACTGGGCTGGATGTTGAGAGGAATTCAGGCCAGGATTAGACCTTATGTGAGGCTCAAGAACTCAAGTGTTTGCTGCACATGAGCAAAACACGAAAAATGTAGAGAAAATTCCAGTACCTGAAGAGTGAAGGGATCTACTCACACTTTTTTGTACTACAAACAACTGCAAATTGTATTTCTTATTTGCTGAAGGCCCTGTGACATGGTTAAGAGATAAAAACAGACTAAAACTGGACCTCACAGCTTCGCTTTGATACATGAAAGCAGACGTGCATGTCACATCATTCCTCTGCCCTGCTCTGTCTGCTCATGTGAGCAGACAGGGGATGGCAAAATGCAATAATTTTCCTCTCTAGGGACTGCATAGCTCAAGGGATTGGTAATAGGACACAAGCCTTGCAGCCCTAAATCAATTACTCAGAATTGACTCAGGTTGTGAGTAACTGAGTTTGTTTGTTTGGCTGCATAAAATGCATGAAATATATTCACTCTCACAGTGAATGCCAGGTTTGGCTCAGTGCAGGGCAGAGAGGTGGATGGGCACCTTCCCACCTTCTCCTACTCCCAGAGTCTAATGAAGCCAAAATCACGAAACACAATGTGGAAATCCTTATGTTTCATACAGCTAAGAATTCTCACACTCTGGACAAAACACTCCCAAAAGTTTCTTTACAGCATCTCTGAAGTTAAACAAGCTCGCCCAAGGTCTGTGACTACAAAGACCCTCAGATGAGCAGATTCAGGGGGTTGTGTTCAGAAAATTTCAGCACAACTGCTTCCAGCATTTTTTGTTAATTGGGAAACAGTGTTTTCTTGCCATAACAAAAGTAAATATAATTTTACACAAACATAATTCAGCTTTTCATGAGGCTTAAGAGGTTCCATAGCTCCATAATAATTCATGTAAAGTTTATAATGAGCCAATAAATATCCAAGTGCAGGTAGCACTCAAGCTTCATCTAACAATAACCACCAACTCCATGATGCTGAGCTGACCATGGATGCAGAATAGGAGGATAAAAGGGCTGAATACTTGAATGGAAAAATTCCCATGAGAGTTACCAACAAATACCAGGCCTTTCTTTATGCACTATTTTTTCTCCTTACAGACCCAGAGAATGACCAGGAAGCACAAAGGCCTGTGAAAATGTGTAAAACAAACACAAAAAGCTTTCAAAACTTTCATAAGCCTCAGAAAAGTTTATGTTTGGTTTGAGGAATGCAGAAAAAAGAAAATAAAGAAAAAAAGGAGAAAACCAGTTCAGGTTCTTTTTTTATCTGAAGTGGGTCACCCGTCCCTGGTTAATCCACTGGAGTTTGCTCTGTGTGGGCACTTGGTAGCCTGGGGTTTTCATTCCAAGAGTGGATGTTCACAAAGGAAAAATAACACGGCAAAAAAGTAACAAAACAAAACATCAAGAAAAAAACCACAAACAAGGCACACCTAACTACCAAAAAAACCTCCAAATGACAATTTTTTAGTGCACTTAAGTCACACAGAACCGAAAATTGAGACCCCTATGGATTTATTCCATGCTCAAGACCCCAGATTTTCCATAAGGACATGATTATTTAGGAGTTTGGTCTGCAGTGGAGCAGGGTGAAGAGAAGCAGGGGTGTCTGAAGCAGGGCTCAGGGGGTGAGGGAGCAGTTCTGCCTTGGCATGGGAGAACAGACACCTGAAACCCAGAGCAGCCCCGGGGCCCAGAGCCTGCTTCATCACAGAATTGTTCAATTCTGCCTACCAGAATGCAGACAGGAACCTGGTAAATATCTGTATGGCTCACAAAACTGCACGAGGGACCATAAACAATATATATTCTTTAGTTGAACAGATACAAATATCTTTTGTAGAAAGTCCAGACACTGTTTCCAATTTTTTAAATGGAGCTGTAGATGTACAGGCACATGCTGACAGCGACAGCAGAATTTTTAGATAAAATGTATTTAATACTTTTAAAATCTGTGTCTTGCTTCCCTGTTTTCCAGGGCAATGCCAGGCCTAACTTTGCTCAGCAACAAAACAGAGAAAATTGGTGCAACAGGTTTCAGGGGAAAGTTGGTGTCTGGGACCCAAAATCAGGTGATGAAACCTGAGTATGGAGTGGTACCTCAGCTAAAAGGATCCAGGTGAGACCTCCAGGTAGGGATGGAGGTGATCAGTTTGGGTGGAAGATGTTGGGCAGCAGGGACAGAAAGGGAATTTATTAACAGGAGTTACAAGAACTGGCTATGGATTTAACCTCCTTTTCCACCCAACTCAAACTTTTCCAGAGCCTTTCAAAGTGCTCCTTTAAAGGCTCAGCAGTGGTGCAGGGGCCCACAAAAACCCTTTAGAGATGAACACAGCTGGAGGGTTTGCAGCACACCCAGGTTAACTCTTGAATGCCTCGAGAAATCAAAGAGGAGCTTGCAGAAATATGGGGGGATTAGAAATAGCAAGAATCTTAGCTTTGGAGAGCTGATAGATGGTCAGCAGCTTGTGATTTCCACAGTCACTGATTATCTCCAGCTCTGAGGCAGGGGCTGAGCGGGTTCTGAGAAGTCCAGAGCTGAAGGAGAGTTTGGGCAACGCTCTCAGGCACAGGGTGGGGTTGTTGGGGTGTCTGTGCAGGGCCAGAAGTTGGACTTGGATGATCCCTGTGGGTCTCTTCCAACTCAGGAGATTCCCTGACTCTGACTCCCTGCTGAGGAACAGCCTCGCTCTCTGACACCCGCATTTCAGGGTCCATTCCAGAGCTGCACCCTGTCCTGTGCCCCGGCCAGTGCCCCCCACCCCCTAACCCAGCTCCTGCCCCACGGCATTCACGTGTGGCAATTCTTTTAAAGGATTTCTGCTGAGGCTTGCCTGAGCTGCAGGAATGACATTCCAAGCTTTTTGTTTATTTCTTTATTTGCCAGACCCTCAACGCTCTCCCTCTGCAGCTTTTTGGCGCACGGATTTATGGCGCTGTCTAAAAGCCTTTCTTTGAATATACTTGTGGACGTTTCTGATCTCACTTTAATTGGGCATGCTTTAGGCTCACATAAAATATTAACATCTTGGCCAATGAAAGTCAGTGCCCAAAGCTCAGATGGTTCTAAAATTAATATAACCTTGTTTCTTGCTCACAGAAGCCACAAAAGATCAATTCCAGAATAATTTTTTTCCAGTATCTGATAGCTCATTTTATCTGGGCAAAACATGCCTGTTTCATGACCTCCTGGACATGCTGTGATGCACATCTATGGTTTGTAGGGTTGAAATAAGGACAGAGGGAAGCTTTTGGTGTAAAGATTATTGGGGGAGAGTTTGATTATTCCTTCAGTTGACTTATTCTTAGGTATACTCATGTAATGATTTTTCCATCTCAGAAATCAACAAGTCCATTATTGTTTTAAAAGTTAAATAATGTTGACATAACTCTTGTTTATTAGTTTGGTTTCCCTCAGCAAGAGCATTTAAACTCCAGCACTGTCTCTGAGTGCAGGAGGAAAGGCTGAGGGAGCTGGGGCTGTTCAGCCTGGAGAAGAGATGGCTGAGAGGGGACCTCATCCTTGTCTGTCTCTGTCTGCAGGAGGGGCTCCGAGCAGAGCCCAGGAAGTTCCTGAACCAGGAACTGATCCCAGGTAGTCCCCCCTGGACAGGAGGCAGAACTTCTGCCCTGTGCAGTGACCAAGCCCTGAGGAGATTGTCCAGAGAGGGTGTGGAGTCTTCCTCGCTGGGGACATTCCAGAACCATCTGGACACAATCCTGTGCCTTTTCTGTGGGATGGCCCTGCTGAAGCTGGGAGGTGGCAGATGACCCCACTGTGGTCCCATCCAGCCTGACCCATCCTGGGATTCCCATTGCCCCACAGCAAACCCACATACAAGAGCAGCTTAAGGAACTCCCATTTAGAAACCCACAGCTTCCTAAACGCTGACAAGCACAGGATTAAAATTCAGCAGGATGACCATGGGATGGCAGAGCTGCAGCAGGAGCTCAGCCAGACCCCTGGGCAATGAGGATTAGCTCTAACACAAGAACCAGGATGCCTGGAATAGCCCATTGCGGTGAAGGACATGAGATGTCAAGGCTGTACAGAGTTGTGCAGTTCGTTTGTGCCTTAATTATACTTAATTCAGCCTTTACTGCTTTAACACATTTGCAAAGATAAAAAATCAATGCATCATTTTTAAAGAGAAACCCTGAGATACAGTAAACCTGGTCTGATATTGTGGCCAGGCTGGATGGGGCTTGGAGCAGCCTGGTCTAGTGGGAGGTGTTGGGATGAGATGGCCTTGAAGGCTCCTTCCAACCCAAGCGATTCTAAGGCTGTGATTGGCTTTTACTAAAATCACCCTTGGTTTTTTTTCACTTTGCTGCAGTACAGGGAGCAAACAGCAATGTGTGGATAAGGGTGGTTTTCCCCATAACAGACTCTGACTCACAGCAGAATCCAACCCTTCCAACACTCGAAGAGTCAGAGGTAGTTCTGCACATCACCATCACTAATTCCTAGAGAAACACCTCTGAAGGCAGAGCTTGAAAAGGCTGGGAAATGAACTTCCCTGGATTTCAGCAGAGACTGAGAATAGTACTTCCCTGGATTTCAAGTCTTCCAAAGCAAGGATGCACAATATACTTAAAACTATCTCCATTCCTAGCAGTACCACCCTGTGGGTTCTCTTTGCCCACTGAGTAACAGAAACTAATTAACCTTCATATTTGCTTGAAATGCATTTCCTTACTTCTCCTCTATTTTGACAGTTCTATCTTTCAAAACAGAGATAGCCAAGTTCAGAAAACCAAGTATTCTAAGTATAATACATTTCCTTTTTTGTTTTGGGTTTTGTTTGGGGTTTTTTTGGGGCATGGGGTAGTGGTGATTTCATTGCAGGAAACAGGACTTTTCCTAAAAAGAAAGAGAAAGCAGTGGCTGGGAAAAAAAAAGAAAAAAAAAAGATAAAAATTATCTGTAACAGGAATGAGAATTTAGTAATATTTTTATTGTTATTTGTAATTTCTTCCATCTGAATCCACTCAGGGAATAACATTCAAAACATGAGAACATTAATCACATAAACTTCTGTTAACTCCTGACACCTTTCTTGTCCTCCCATACCACAAAAAAAAAAACCCTCAAAATAAACAAAAAATTAAGTTCTGACCCCTCCAGAGACCTCACAAGCACCTCTGGAGGTTTTGCCACTGCGATTCTTTCTGCACAGAAAGTTCTGGGATGCCTTTCTGATGGCTCCAGCGTGTAACCCTGAGACAGATAAGCTCAGAGCCGGGGAACCGAGCCCAAGTCAGGAATTTATGGGAGAGCATGTGGAGCAGATGGTGGAGGAATGAGAGAGGAAAGGAGACACAGCTGAGAGAGAGTGAGTGTTGAGACTGTGTCAGATGGGAGAAGGAGGAAATTATGCTGATCTAGAAATGTGCAGTGGAGCTCTTCCCTAGTGAATTAGTAAATAACCAGGGAAAGGCATCCTTTTTCCTCCAGGTATTCCAGGGCTGCCGTCTCCACCAGGCACGTGCAGGTATCACTGAAACCCTCACTGCACCCCAGACAGGAGAAAAGCACCATCACTGCCCTTGTACTGATCCTGGAGCCTTCCCATCCTGTGCCTCCAAAACTCCCATTTCAGGACAGATCCAATCCAGTTCTCCCTGACTGGGACCTTTAGCTCAGTTCTCCACCCACCACTGACCATGGACAGTGAACTCCCACCAGGACGGCTTGAAAGTCAGTTTTCAAAGAAATTTTCATTCCCTGTTTTTATGGGAGAAGAAGAAGTAGCATATCCTATGAAACAGCTCCATGCTGCATTTGTAATTATGGTAATTTTTCATGATGGTTAGTGGAGCATTAGTTTCCCTCACTTCTCAGTGTATCTGTTGTATAAAGAATTTGAATAATTCTGAAATTATTACCTTTGGTTTGCAAGTTTGGGTGTTAGGCATAGATTTTATTTTCAGCACATGCAGCACAACCTGAACTGAGAATGAATATATATAATCTTTGAAAAGAGAAGGAATAAAAATTAATGAGAGGCTCTTATTACATGGCTTTTAGAAAAGATGTCTGCTTGTCCATTTTGCATTTTGAGCTTTTTTATAAGCCTGAATTTGCTGGAAGAAATTCCCTTTTTTGATGCTAAGTGAGGGGCTTGAGGTCACAGAGCAGCATTACAAGAGTGATCTTAGATACCGAGGTATTTGCTTTGAATCTGGTGCTGATTACCACGAGCATCCTGGCCTTTCCTTAGGACTCCTTCCAGCCAGGTGAAAACAAGCAGGCTTCCTGCTCTCACTTCCCTACACCTCTGGCCAGAATAAAAGCACAAAAAAAGACCCTAAAATTACAAAGAAGCCCATTCCACCTGTGACACCGCAGCAGCTAATCCCCTCTGGTTTCCAGAATTGTCCCAATCAGGAGGATTCCAACCACAAGGAAGTGATGAGTTCGAGTGGCACAGCTTGATCCCAGCCTGAGGGTTAGTGCTGACCACATATTTATCCCCCGTGCAGGCAGAGATGCTGGGGTGGAAGTTGTCATGCACAAAGGGCAGACACCATGTCATCCAGGACAGCCGCCAGATACTCCTCATGGTACAACACGATTTTCTGGGAATATCAGGGACTGCACCAGGGACTACCAGAACTGCAATTGCCATTTAGCCTCCAGCCCCAACAAAATAAAAGGGAGTGTTTAAAAGGGGCAAATCAGTGACAAATCAAAAAAGCTGATACAAACAGCAGTCTGTTTCTAAATGATATTTTTAAACTTTTCAGGTCTGAGCACAACAACATCGAGCACAAATTTCTATTTTCTGGAAGCAACATTCCTCTTGCTTTCTGCCCTGTCACTGAAGCACTTCAATTCCAGAACCCAGACAAGAAATTTTTTTTTTTTTTTAAAAACACAGCAAGGTCAGTATGGAAAAATAAGCAAGAAAATACACTCCCCCTTCAAAATCCTTTATAAATGTTAAAGAAAATTTCCACATGAATAAAAAATTCATTTTCATTTTGGGCACAGTTTTGTCATGCCTCTTTTTTTTGAGCAATCCTGTTTGCCCATTCCTTACACAATTTTGCTGGTTTTAGCCTAAGCAGAGCTGTCTTCTTGCCCAGATGTGGCCACATCTGGGGCTGTGCCAGCCCACTCATGTGCATGGTCTGAGAGGGGGACGAGAAATGGTGGATGGGCCGTGAGGGATAAGGGGAGTGTTTCTTTTGACTATGAGACAAAATCAAGATTTAAAGTGCTTTCCTTCAGGAAAAGCAACTCTGACACGTGAAAAAGTATCAATTCACTCTGAAGAGTAAGTGCTACTCTCCAGACATGGACTAGAAGACAATAATAGAAGGAAAGATCTTTGCCTTTTTACTCCAAAAGAAAAATGCTGGGGTCTAGGATGCAGCCATGCTGAGGATACAGCACCAAAGGTAGGGATCATCCCCTAAAGGATGAGGTCAACACAAAACCAAATGGAATAAGAAGAATTTGCCATGGAGAAATTAGATTTAAAATAAACACAAGGCTGTGGACTAGAGACTAAAAGGCTGGAAAAACAAGGAGTAGGTTTAGCTCTCTTAGTCTTACGGATTTTGAGAAACTGAGAAAATGGGTAAGAACAGGTGGTTGAAATAATAACTCAAGAAGTTTTTTCATACATATTTACAAATTTGTGAAATGTTACAAGTTTTTTTCGTGTAGTGATAGGACAAGGGGCAATGGCTTTAAACTGACAGAAGACAGGGATAGATTAGAGATTAGGGAAAAATTCTTCCCTGTGAGGGTGGGGAGGTGCTGGCACAGGGTGCCCAGAGAAGCTGTGGCTGCCCCTGGATCCCTGGCAGTGTCCAAGGCCAGGCTGGACGGGGCTTGGAACAACCTGGGATAGTGGAATGAATCCCTGGCCATGGCAGGGATGGAACAAGATGGACTTTAAAGTTTCTTCCCACCCAAACCATTCTGGGATTCCGTATTTCCAAGACATGTTCAATTCTAACCCAAAGTATTGGGTTTGTTGCTCCCTGCTTCTGTTCTTTTTTATTTCCATGAGCTGCTGCTTTCTCATTAATTCATATTTGAGTTCAAAACCAGTATTGCTGGGGAAGGGTCATCAACTTCTCTATTTACATGTTACAGTATCCATCTATAGGGACCCCTATAAATAATTAAAAATAGCAATAGCCATAATGGCTTTTTAAGAGCACAAATGAAGACACAGAGTTTTAATGCCCTTTGCACAAGAACAGAGCAGCCAGTCTTAGGGACTGGACTGTTTCAGGTCTGCAGAAATGCTGTTAAAGGAAAATGAGAAAAAGAGCATAAGGGATTTCAAGGAAGACAATGAGATTGTGAGGCAAACCATTTCAGACCCTACAGACAGACAGCTGGGACAGAAACCAGGAAATGAAAGAAAAATCACTTTCCCATTTGTCCCTACTATTTACACAAATGAAGAACAACGTTACCTGAAATTACTTGTCTATCAGATCATATGATCTCCTTCTCAAAAGATAAAGAGGGCAAATATTTCTATTTACATGGTGGACTTAAGAGTGTGCTGCTAAACTAATCTCACTGTTCTTGTTGTCATTTAAATCAGTTTACAACACAGCTACTTCTACAGTTATATATTTTTTCATCCACTCTGTCAAGTTTTTACAGGCCAGTTCCTTAAACTGGAAGTGAAGTCACTGGTACGAGCGGTGCATTTTCTAATGACACCACTGGTTCTAAAGGATGAACAAGCCAAGTGAGCCAGAAGTCAGGCAGGCATTTTTGAAGCCATTTTTTCCAAAGCAGCATGGATCACATACCTTACCCTTTACAAACCCAGAGATTTTAATAATTTATTTCCCCGAGGAGTTTTACGACCCCGGGGATAACAAATTTAGCTGTCTAATTATCAACGTGCTTAAGTATAGGAATAGATGATTTTTCTAATATTCCAATCGTTATCCTCATCAACACATCAGGGCTAAGATTTAACACACTCAGTGTGGCAAAGCTCTGCTTAAAAGCACTGACTGAGGTTGCTGAAGCACTTCAGAGCAGTCATAACACAGTGTAGTAACAGCAATAATCACACTCTTATTTTAATTGTATCCCTCTGAGTTATAGTCCAACACAGAACAGTCCACATTAGCAGTGCTGAGCTGCTTTGAGCTATTCATGTCATATTCCACCGTAGGGTATTTCAGGGGCTTGTAACTTTTTTCTAAATGTACCAGATTGTTAAAATTCATTGTTACGTGTTTATCTGCAAGTAAATAATAAAGGGACTGAGAGTTTTTAAAAAACAATTTTAGCCATTACCGAGATAGTCTGGTTGATGTTTAACAGATCCCGTTATAATCCTTCCTGTGTCAAAAATTATAGCTAATGTTAAATAAGAAAGCACAGAGTTTCACATGCTCCCAAGTACCCTGCCTTTAACAGTCCCCACATGTCTCAGCACGATGAGTAATTGTCCATCAGCCTATGGTTCATTAGGGATCAGAAATCAATTGAGTGGGAGGGTTCAGCATAGCAGGTTATACAAACCTTGGCTGTGCTGGATTCCTGATGAATAGAGTAGTTGGGAAAGGGAAACTTTAATCTGATGGCTCCAAGGTAGTTAGGCTACTGACAGCCATGCAGTGTAAGGCTAATTGGGCTGGCAAGGAACAGAGGTAGAGGACAGGGTCCAAGCAGAGAATCAAATGCTCCTTTGGAGCTCCGGGGCCAGCACAAAGCTTGTCTGGGAGGATGACCTACTGCATAAATGAAAGGCTCACAAAAATTAACCAAGTAGAGAAATGCTCCTTAGACGAAAAACGTTTTATAGCTGTGGTTAAAAGTGTGCTGCTGCAAATAGCGGCTCTGTGTGTCACAGGCCAGTTTCAGCCTGGATTTTATCACCTATTAAAATTAAAATTATTTTGGCTGAATCTTCTCTCTCCATGGACGCTGCTTCCTCTCGCATTCTCTCTCCACAGCTCTGCCGTTTTGGAAAGGTAACGAATTATCAAACCGATACAGTTTCTTCCCTTTTCCAGGATTCACAGCTCCTTCCCATTACCTCCTGAAAAGCAGGATTTTGCTGTAGTCACCCAAACACAGGGAATGTGAGAAAGGTTCAGCATCCATTTCACTGCTCTGCTCTGTACAAAAGGAATCACGAAACAGGCAAATATCATAAAAAGACAACGATTAAGAAAGATATTTGGGGGAGAGCAGTGATCTTCAGCAACAGATGAGCTCTCTTCCTGGTGCCGAAAATACTTGATTTATACTCTTTCAGCAGAGTGAATAGGGTGAACTAAAGTGTCTACATCTGCTCAAGACTGCATGGCTTTAATCACTGCTGGCCTTAGTGGTCTGCATATGCTTGCAGAAAATTCTTACAATGAGATGAATAAATACATGAAAGCATTTGCCCGCATGACGGCACAAGGCAGAGGTTCTGAATAATGATGGATGAACCTCAAAGGAGATCATAGGTTCCATTTAGCTGAGTGCTGGCGCATTAGGGTAAGAGCCCTAACTACATCAACCACTTAAGCCTGCACAAGTGGCCTGCAAACTGCTGCAGGAGCTACAGCTCTGCTGCTCCTGCCTGAGTTTGGGTGAGAATAACGGGGCAGCAACTTTTCTCTCGCTGTCACAAGGCCAGCAACATCAGGATTTTAAGTACTACCTTCAAGCAAAAAACCAAAATATACTTAGGGGGAGTGGAAGGAAGTCAGATCAGTTGCTGTACGGATCTACATGGCATTTATATGTTCAGGTTTTTCCAGTGTAACTCCTACTGTGGGCTTGAGGAGACCTTTGGGGAATGTGGTTGCCATCACTGCAGAGCAAGGAACCTGTTTTCTTCAGGCTGTCACCATAAAATACTGTTTTTCTGCCATGGAATAAGGGGAAGGGGCAAGTACAGCCACATGAGGACACTGAGACCCTGGCACAGGGTGCCCAGAGAAGCTGTGGCTGCCCCTGGATCCCTGGCAGTGTCCAAGCCCAGGCTGGATGGGGCTTGGAGCACCCTGGGATGGTGGAAAGCATCCCTGTCTATGGCAGGGGGTGGAATGAGATAATCTTCAAGGTCCCTTCCAACCTGAACCATTCTGTGATAAAACTCATGGCAGCCCACCAGAACTTTTTCCAAGGAAGATAAATATCTTCTAAAGTTGCTTTTGTGGAGCTCCCATATGAGCCCATAAGCATAAGCATGACTTGTAACTCTTTCTAAAGGAAATTTAACGAGTGGAATTTACCATTTTGAGGTTGCAAGTATCCTGCTTCCACATGGGACACAGCCAGCAACTTGTTGATGATTGCTCCAGTTCTTTAAACTAACACTCCAAGCATGCAGCATCTTCCCTTTGCACATACCTCACTTTCTACAAAAAATTATTATGTGATTTACTCACATGAGAGATCGTCCTACATCCTGATTTGCAGGACTAAGTGCAGAGCCTGCATCCAAGAGCACTGGAATATTTACAAAGCCTCCCTATGAGTTCAGCAAGCTCTGGATCTGGCTTTACATGGGCTGTATCTTTATTACCCAAGCACATGCAAGAGTAGGTAGACTTTTAAGACCTTGTGTAGACAGCTGTGATGACAAAACATGAGTCACATACAGTGTCCTTTAAGTAATTACTCAGATTTTCCTTTTCTCTTAAGAAAGTCTTAAGAAAAATATAAATTTTAAAGCACTAGGAGTAGTACCATTAATTTTGGTTTTGTCATCTATAAGGAAGAATTTTCTGCTTTGTGTAAGTTTTCTTTGAAGTGACTCTTGGTAAAGACATGAACACAAGAGGTTGGAATCCTCACTTCAGCACAGCCCAAATCTAGAGCTAGACAAAGACATTCCTGGTATTTAACTTTCCTTTTTTTTTTTTTTTTTTTTTTTTTAAAGTTGTTGTTTTGAAACTTCCATTTTTATGTGAAGCTTCATGACATCCTGAGTCAAAGCAATAAATGCAGCACATTTTCTGGGTCACAACACTCCCATCCCCTTCAAGAAATCATGCCAAATAGCTGTGTCTGTATTCACTCAAAATAATACTTCCTCTAAAAATGCATGACATCTTATATGATTTACATCATGTTATGTTGCGGATTAGGTTAATGACTTCTTGTGCTTCTGTGAACCATTCAAAGTACCATGGCCCAGATTATTATTTTATATAAAATATAAATAGAGTATACTGCTGAAGTGCTGGGTTATTTAACACATGTATTTCCACATGGGTCTAGAAAGAGGGGTGGGGACCAACGTGTAACGAGCTCCTTCTTCCTGTGTAAAAACAAATGTATTCTACTGCTTTTCAGAGCTAACTGGCCTATTTATAGATGAGAATTAAATGCTTTTCTAGCTTTGTTCTGGGGGTTTTATTTGGAATGTGTGTGTGTGTGTGTCTTGAGCACTGAAGTGCTTCATTTGAAGCACAATGGCAATTGTAAGAGTAACAGTGAAGAGAATTTTTTGGTCATCTATTGCAGCCCTCTTTGGATGAAATCCAGGATAGGCAAAATGTTTGCTTAACTAAAAGAGTAGCGAGCAACCAGATCACAGCAGTGCCAAAGGCATCCTCAAGATAACTTAATTTGAACATATTGCCATTATTTGATTTCACATGTGAAACAATTTAAAACATACAAGTATTTATTTTACACTATAAGATGCATTTAGTTAATATCAGACTTAAAACTAGGAAGAAGTTTAGGAGTCACTAAATCACTCATGGGTGGCAAATAGGTCGTATCACAATGATCAGGTGCATTCTGAAGGTAAAATGGGAATAGGAATTAACAGGAAAGAAATAGAGAAGAGGCACAGACATCATAGGGAGTGGGTTTGGATGAGACATTAGAGAGTAATTCTTGGCTGTGAGGGTGGGGAGGGCCTGAGAAGCTGTGGCTGCCCCTGGATCCCTGGAAGTGTCCAAGGTCAGGCTGGACAGGGTTTGGAGCAGCCTGGGACAGTGGAAGGTGTCCCTGCCCATGGCAGGGGGTGGGACTGGATGATCTTTAGATCCCTTCCAATCCAAACCCTTATGGAATTCTATGATAATTCTTGAATTTTTAAAAAAAAAAATCCGCTGTGTTCCCCTGTCTTGAATACTGAACTCTCAGGTTTCTCATCACTCTCACCTTGAAAAGTGCATAACAAATATGGAACGAAGAAGGGAAATCAGGATAATCAGAGCTTATGACTTCTCAAAAAGAAAGGATCCAAATAGATAAGCACTGGAAACATTTGAGAAAAGTTGGACAAAGTTGCACCAAAATGCATACAATGCAATGAGATATCAAAACCCCAACGCAGCAGCATCTAATAAAACAAAAAGTCAGCAACATTCAGGCAAGAGGTACCAAGTTGCAACCTAACAAAATCAACTGCTTCAGACACACAGTGCACAACTGAGCTGTGGAACTCATTGGGAAGATGAGAGTTTTAAATGGGATTAATTACCAGAGTAGCTGTCCAATGAACAGAAACAGTGGAGTGAACAGAACACAACGATACGGCCATAGCCATGACAGGCTGTTGATCAAGTTTTGGGCTGATCTTTGTGGAGTTACATCTTATACAGAAGTGAAACAATACAGTCACTCATAAATATCATCATAAAACTGACATATTTTCTTGGATTTCTTGAAAAAAAAAATCACCATATTTAGTACTACTGGGGAAAAAAGAGCCATTTCTGATCAAAAAATCCTCACTCTTTAATGTACAACGTATCACACTTCCATGGAGCTTCTGTCAAAGAGGACATTAAATACAACAGATTATTATCCATAGATTTTTTAGAGAGTCCAACTTAATATTTGGAAGTTAACAAAGACTGTTTTAATACTTTTCGGTGCCCTTTTGTTGCAGTCAACTCTAATTCACCACAGGAATAATCCACTGAGAGGAAACAGGGACAATCCAGTCCCTGCTCACTCAAAATAACCACTGGGTGATTTCTCCAAGATATTCTTCAGAAAAACAAAACTTATTGGGATCAATCCAGAGGTAATTCGGTGAAATTTAATGGCCTGTGGTATACAGGAGGTCAGACTGGATGATCTAATCATTCTCTTTTGGCTTTAAACTTTATGAATCATGCTTGAGGTGGAACTGGTAATGGAAGTCATCTAATGGGAGTGGACATTGAAGCAACAGCCCTGGTGCTTAGGGGAGCAGAGCAAGCTCACAACATTTGGCCCAAGGAAGGAGAAGCCAATTAAAAAAGCCTCCCATAAGAGTAAAAAACTGCCAAAAAGGATTAAAGGGAGAGGTGTAGGCCTTGGTGTTTGGCTTGAAAAAGCTGACGCCTGAGTTAGCCCGAGCGAGGAGAGAAATGAACATGGCCAAAGTCATGCCTGACCTCAAGTCTTTGGGGCAGGAGCAATTTTTGCTGCTCTGAGCATCCCTTTACCCCCTTCACCCCTGAATGAACCCGCTGGCTCCAGCAACCGCTGTCCCTTTGCTGCGGGATTTGGGGATTTGCCATGTGGATGTGGGAGTTCCCAGTTCTCCCGTGTCACTGTGCTTCCTCCCCATCACTTCTGCCTTTGGAAGGGTTCTGGCACGTAGGGCTTTTGGTTTTCAGTACTCTGGTCCCCTCCATGCCACTCACATAGCCCAGCTTTTTTTCTCCTCATAAAAACGGTTCAAAGCTCCATTAGGCTTTGTTATTTTCTGAGTCCAAGAGTCACAGACTCTCAATTGATCTGGAGGTCTTCCAATCACACGATGAAAAGGAACATTCATATTAAAACAAAAAAAAATACGAATTACATCATTGGCTTCCTAATACAGCCACCCATGACACAGCGAAAACAGCACTTTGGGCTTGAAGGGGGAAGAAAACGTGCAGTTATTTAGATATAAAAACTTGCAGCTCGTGAGGAGCTTTGCACTTGCCGAGAGTTAACACGAGAACAACAACAGTACAATTTGCTGCTCTGCATTTTTAAAGTTTTTCCCCTCTAAGAACTGTACATTATTTATAGAAATAGCCTGATTTACATGCGGCTCCTTCAGAGCTGCCGGACGGCGCATCCAGCGCTGCTACATTGCAACTTATCTCCTGGAACTATCTGTTTGAATAGCAAAATGAATATCACTCTGATCAAATATACAAGTCCCTCTGCATGAAAATCAATCCTCTGCACAAGACAGATTTTGAAGATTTAAGTGGGGTCTACGTACCGCTTAGTCCTTGTGCATGCACAAGAGTGAATACCACCCACAGGGAAAAATATGCCATGGAAAAATTCACAAATAACTTCCAATAACAAAGACATTTGAAAATGTCATGATCTTCTTCACGTATTTCATACACAGAAAAATGTAGTATAAATTCAAGGAAAACATTAATAATTATAAGTTATTTGCTCAGGCCTAACGAGCAGCAGCAGCCTAAAAAGCACTGGCAGATGTCTAGGCAAAATAAAGATAAACACAGTTGGGTTCAAACCACTTTTTAAAATTCTAGACTGAGATTTACAGGCTTTTTGGATCCTGTGACTTTATGCTGTTTGTTTACAAGTTTGAAAATTTTGAAAGAGAAAAAAAAAATTGTTTGCTTTGCAAACGTGAGCCTTACATCTTTCTTTGCAGTTTGCCTGTTTATCCAGATCAAAATATAATGTTCAAGACATTTTCCTTCTGTTGAACATACCACTGTCAGAAGAACTTTGCCCACAGTTTATAGTTATTGTATGGAAAGTGTGCTTTATACCAGAGATAAAAAGTTAGACTGCTTTTATTGATAGAGTGGCTGTGAAACAATTTTCTTTTATTTAAAAACATATATATATTAAATATCTGCAAGGCTCTGACCTCCAGAACCAATTGTTGATTGCTTCTAATGTAAGAGATTGCTCAGCTGTGAAGATATGGCTCACGAATTAGGGGTGTGTGACTAAATATAAGTGGTTTTATTTACCAGGTCATTATACTATTCCTTCTTTTTTTAAAATGTACTAACCAGAAAAGTCCATAACCAGCTCAGCTTCTGATATTCAGACATTTGTATCACTGAAGAAGGAAAATATCATACATAAAAACAAAAACACACTGCTATCATCAGAACCACCAAATTTACTGAATCCACATTGTTATCTAAGGAATACTACAAAGAAATACTTTCCCATTGCTTCATTTTAACAGAAGCCTTACAAAGCTGGGGAGTTTGGATTCTGAATTTTCTGATTTCACATCTTTTTTCTTTTTTTTTCTCCTTTGAACTTGGACTGTTTTCCAGCTAATTCTTGGAAAGTCAGCATGCTGAATACACTTCGCATCCCATCTTTTATTTGCAAAGCAACCCTCCGAAGGCAAATACGATTTTTTTTTTATTTTAGATTAGTGGAATCTTTTACAATTTTTTTTCTTAAAAGCGCAGTTTTTAAGGAAAAGTTTGTCATAATCAAATCGGAAACATTGTCCAGAAAGTAGCAGGGCGTGACACCACATACCAATGACACATCAGGGTAATGATGAATATTATAACCTATAAAGTATCACATTTTGTTTGTTGCAAACAGAAACTTGCCAAAGACAGCATGTTCTAGCTAGAGCTGTGAAAAAAAATCACTAATCTTTGTTTCCAAAGATCTGCATGAAGCCATGGCAATTTTTATGAATATTTGCAAATCAAAACCAGATTAAAGTTTCAAAAATCTTTTTTTTTTTTTTTTTTTTTTGTATAATGATAGATTAAATGTTCTCCAAACAGATCAGAAATTCAAAGAGGTTTGAGAAATACTTCCCCCCCCAGCAAGTCATCTTTAGATTGAAAATAATTTTCTTAGATGATTTGTCTTTCTTTTCTCTTAATCCCTTCTGAAGAAAGAAATGCTTCCTGTTTTCATTCAGAATAAAAATAACAGCGAGGCAAATTGTATTCCAAATGTTTAACTTTTCATGAAACAGGTGAAAAGTTATTACATGCTGGTGAGATTTTTTTTAAATAGGATCTTTATTCCTCGCTTAAGGGGGGGCAGAGAGAGAGAAAGAGAGAAGAGATGAATGGCAGTGACATCTGAAAATATACAACTCCTTTATATTAAGAGAGTTTGGTCATATAAACCTTCTGTCTTGTTGCTCTGAGACCCTTTAATAATGTTTGATACCACTAGAGTTTATTGTTTTTATTCATGAAAGAAAAGAAAAATAAGAATTTTAAATAATAGGCTGATCATAAACCTGAGCTCAATGAGTGATGAAGGAGTATTTTCCTTTGGGGAATTACAGTAGTTGGAAGGGTTTGTTTGAATGTAACCCCGAGTTAAAAAAAAAAAAAAAAAAAAAAAAAAAAAAAGGGATTAATGCTTCAGCAGGTTGAAAGGGAAAATTATTTTCTACATCAGTCTTGCTATGAGCCATCCTGAGCATTAGGTGCTACTGTAATAAGTCAAACTACTACAAGTGAAATAATGTTCTTACACAGAGTTTCAGGCTATTTTATAGCAAAATACAGTGGCCTTTTTAATTAGAAAATGTGCAAGGAAAAACAAAGTTCACGATTCTGGAGTCAAGACCTGATTTGCGCTTCGCTTCCATGGAATAGATTCCATTTTTTTTTTTCTTTTAAACTGCAGTCAGAGAAATTATTTCCAATTATTTTTATGAAACAGGTTATTAATGTTTGAAACTCAAACAAATCATATGTGCAATAGGAGAACAAACTATTTTGTCTCATTTTTTCGCATATAACTTTTAAAAGGCCTCCAAATTAGGATACTGCTTCATTAAGCTTTTGACATTTGTCCAGTTAAAACTATTGACTCATACTTTCGTTTCTTCCCCCTCAAATTACTACAGTGCCACAGCTGATCTAACTATATTTTCCATTTCTTATAAATAGCCACAAGAAAAGTATTAATTATCCTTGTACGATTTAATGCACCAACTGCCTTAACCTTTCAGGTTTCCTTAAACGCCAGCATAACAAGGCATATCCATGGCAGCAAATGTGATTTATGACAGGAATCTTTAATTTCTGTTTTTAAATATGTTACCCACCGATCTGCATACATTTAAATTCGCCTGCAACACTTTTCTCTGTCTTCAGGCTGTTGTTTAATATTCAAGGATGATTTTTGTCCACATACATTTTGGTCTATGTCACCTCAGATTAAATTATTACTGTTTGCAGCCTTTTTGGAGCAGGCCTCAGGCCCTTATTTACAAGAATCAATGAAACAGTAATGAAAATCCATTTTTCATACTATCAGCTCTGGCCTGCTTTTATTTAGTTAGCTGTGTCTAAGCAAGCAATTCATTTTGTGCAAATGTCACGTTGATAAAACAGGACGAGCCACCAAAGGGTTAATCATGAAATAAAGCCTCTGCTTTCGCCAGCACCCCCCCATAGCAAAGCACATCTGTAATGGCAAAATTAAAAAAATATTTTCTTAATGTATGCAAAGTAATGTATATTGACACATAAGCAAGCCTTTTCATGATGAATATTGAAATATATATGCAAAGCACAGGAAATGTGTAACATGTTATAGATCTTTCAGTGTACATTTAGAGGAAATGAGCCATTTATATTCCACAATTTAGTGAATACCTACTGTTTATTGGTACAGAGCACATAGGAGTATATTTGTCTTAGTAATTTATTTAGGTAAATATATTTATTCTTCTAGGGGTTCTTGTGCTTTTTCTGGTTCTATAGTACTAGACATAAATATTTAACAATGCATTGTCTCAAATGTTATTCATGTAATTTATCAGGGGAAACAGTGGAGCTGTAATAACTTTTAAGGCTGCACCTTCACTTAAACCTGAGATTGATTTAAAATGTGGGAATCTGGGATGTTTCTCCATATACAGTAAGGACAGGGATGCTTTTCATGAAGGAGCAGGGAGTGAGTCACGGAGCTTGGAGAGAGGGCAACGGCAGATGGGTCACTCCTCTCTCCTGGGCTTCCTTCTCCCATCTCCCCACAGGAAAAACTGGAGTGAATGAGGGGTTTTTTTTCAAAACAATTACTCTTGTTCCATATCACCTCATTTCCCTCTGCAGCTTCTCTCGTTTCCATGCCTCTGAGGTCCCTCTCACGCTCCCTCGGCTGGGAAGTCACCTTGTGACTCCGTCAACAGCCATCCCAAGGTCTCCTCAATCCCTGTCTGAGTCCGTGAGACACTCCAGGAACCTCAGGTGTGAGGGTGGGTCACAGCAAAGGGTATTTTTCCCTCTGTCAGCTCGTTCCTGAAAGCTTCAGCCAGCCCGTTTCTGGGCATTTCAGGACAAATTTTCCCTCACTTATTCACTGATGCCTGAACACAGAGTTTATGAGTGGGCCTGTTAGTGCTGATTAACATCCTCTGCCTCAGCGTGGGATCCTGAACTCCCCGTGAGCACATTCACACCCCTGAGAGCATTTTGGTCCTGATGAGAAGGCGATAAGGATATCAACTGATTATCTCCTCTCCTGGCTCTGCCTGCTCCATGTCTGCAGCTCCCACCCTGGCAACCTGAGGGGGTCTGGTGTCATTTCTTCCTCACCTCCTATTCAGGCTGGCACTGCTCCAGCCTTTTGGCCTGTAAATTCAGAAATATTTCCTTTCAGACTACACACCAAGTACTGAAGCACTTGTCAGCAACTCTTTTTTTGTGATCACTGCTGATGCAAAGCACACAGAGTTTGGTTTGGATTTATTTATTCACAGAATTACAGAAAAATTTGGGTTGAAAGGGACCTTAAACTCATTCCACTCCCTGCCATGGGCAGGGACATCTTCCACTAGACCAGGTTGCTTCCAACCTGGGTTTTTTTCCTTTCTCTGCCTCCCTTTGTCCCAGCAGTTGCACAGCCCACCCATATGACTCCACAAATCCACCAAGGAAATGATTTCCAGCAGAAGGATGGGACAAGGTTCAGACTGTCCTGCTGGCAGAGTGGCACTGAGCAAATGTTAAACACACAGTGCTAGGAGGAGCAAGTGGGAAAGAAAATAATGCTGAGAGATTTGCAAGGGGAAAAATAAAGGTTCTTAAGAAATAATTATTCATTGCATAATCTTGAAAATGCAATACTTGTCACTAGACAGGCAACTGGCCTATCATTCCCAAACTAGAGATTAAAATAAAAAACACCCAGCAACTCAAGATTCATGGAGAAGGGGAAAAAAAGGAAAACCAAGCCTCAGCTTTATATATATATATAAAAATACTTCAGAAACTGACTAATTTAAATTTTGGGCACTTTCAAATTTTGACACTTAATCTCCCCAGGGATTTAAAATACTAAGGAAGTGTAGAGCAGCTCTATCTGGAAAAAACTCATGGAAAACAGAACTTTTTCCCCAAATCACAGTGCAACTATAAAGAGACAGAAACTGAGTACAACGTAGGTTAAGTGTGGAGGTTGGATCTTAGGCACAGAAAACATGGATGCTCTGAGTTATTGTAAAATTGGGCTTGGGCCAGGAAAAAAGACACAAGAACAATGATGAGGTTACAGAAATAAAAACTGCATTTAATTTGGACTAGCAGTGCCCTGTAGGATCACATATATCAGATAAAAAACAATTCTTTTATAGAATCATTATCAGTGAACAGATACCCATGCTGGTTTCTGTCCTTCAGGAAGGGGAGGAGATGTGAAAAGAAGCAAAAATTTTCTTTTTTTGAAGGACAGCTGTTCATGTGTGTATGGTGAACATCATCATAACTTCTCAATAAAGTACTGTGGGAATTCAGAACGGGACCCAAAGCCATAAATGAGAGAACAAATGCAAGTTGTGAAACACTTTCTACACCGATGTGACTGTGGTATCCCAACATCAGGACATCAAGCCTGCTCCATAAAAAAATCCAGAGTTCATCCAAAGCAACTCCCTGACCTTCCAGACAAAAGACCCAAAGAACATGTACCATACCCATCACAACCAGTGTTTGCTTGGTTGGTTGGGTTTATAATGCCAAATAGTCTTTTATTTTCACATGCTCAAACTCACTAATACATCCCCATCTCTCTCTGTCTTTTCTGGAAGTACATGTTGAAAGAGGAAAATAACTGCAGTCTTTTCCCAATAAAGTATAAGAAAACTAGGTGAAAGTCCTGAAATTTTCATTATGGCACAGGCTATAAACTTGAACTTCATAAAAAAGATATATGAGGGCACTAATAATACAAAAAAAAGTTGTCACAAGATCAATATCACATTACAGAGGTGGTTTTGCTTGTTTTTACCAGGTCAACATTATTTTTGGGCACCACACACTTGGTACATTGATCAAAATGTATATATTTGAATCTTGTCCGGTATTTTCATTTCCTGTTGCTTTCTTTCTGGTTAGGCATCTATTTTATTTCTTGTGTTGTGCCATGTGTTTTGCTTGGCACTGGCAAATTAATTTCCATTCTTTAAATTTCAAAATTTCCAGCTGTGCAAATTTGACACCACAATTGCGAAGAACGCCCGCTTTGTTTTTTTTGTTTTTCACTTTTCCCCTTTTGCACTTTTTTTAGAAGATGTTAGACAAATCCTGCACTATGATACTCGATGCTTTCAGTTAATAATAACCATCACTTCCTGGGATTATTACAAGGAATAAATGACAGCATTACAGCAAACGTGTTCAGCATTTATCACAGTGCATGACAGAACACGACCCTCAGAGCACAAATGGGGTGATTACATTTCTGCTGTTGTGGTTATTTCCAGAGAAAAGAGTCTCCTTGGCTCTACCAGAGCATATTAAGGCACTATCTGGCCAAAATTATTGACTGCTTGATGGGTCAGGCAGTCCTGGAAGGCTCTGGATGCCGTTTGCAGAGCTGCTGACCTATTTACTCTGATCCAACCAAGCCTCTCTCGGAAGGAACCCTTAGGGTTTACATTGTCAACAGTCCTGTGCTGTTTGTTTTTCTGCTCAGCCCACTACTTGTTCAACAGAAGCGAAAGAAGATCAAAAGGGGACTTAGTTAATTCGCATCAAGTTTTGTCACATAGCATAAAAAAGGATGGGAATTTCAGCAACGTTGTCGGGCTCGCTACGCCCACTGGAAGATGCGATTCGTACGCATCAAGGGAGTGCCCACAGTGCCATTCCAGCCATTGCATTTCCTTTCTTCAAACCCAAATCACACAATTTCAACGCCGTCGATGCAAAAAGCAGAAAAATATTCTCTATGATGGATGAAGGGGTTTTTTCGCAGCTTTAAAGAACTGGAGATGAACAGAAAGTTCACCAGTTGACAGTTACCTTCAGCTGAGTAAAGCTGTTATATTTAGGTATTTCTAATAACATAGAAGGAACAAAAGAAAATGGGAAGGACAAGAAGCTTTCTCACCTTATCCCGAAATCCTGAGCTCTCAAAAAAACCCCCTACCCCAAGCTGGACACAGTTTCTTGAACACAAAATCTGAGAACAGATTCAGATTGGTTGAATGCTCCATTTAATTTAGGCAATATCAGAACAGAACATTCCATATAACTTCAAATTTGCTAAATCTATTTCTTTTCAAAAATATAATTTCACAGTAAACAACACATCAGTAAGCACCTTAAGACTGAATATTGCCAGTTTTTAACACATTTCTACTGTTTGAATCCAAGAAGAACTCGGAGCAAGCTGGCATCATAGCTTGGGTTTGCTTGCTATTATTAATTTTATTTTCACAAGTATATGTTCAAGTTAGAGTTTGATCACTAACTCTTTTCTGTAGATCCTTAAGGATGAGATTAGAATTTAAGTTTATTCACTTCCAACCTGCTTTTATACTTTATCCTCATATTTTGCAAATGGTGGCAAGAGTTTCATATCCATTAATATTTGCAACAGAAATATTTTAATATATACACCTAACTATGTACTGGGAAGAGCCACTGCCTGTCAAACCAGGGGAATGAAATCCTTGCTATGAGCACAAGTGCCACCTCCCTGCTGTGAGCTGGGAACCAGAGAGGTCAAATTACCCATTATGGGCAAACAAAATGATCCTGAGAACCAGTTTCCAAATAACAAATATGCAAAATGTTGAAAACAGAAAAAAAAAAAGGAACTAAAACCAGCATAACACAAACATGCAATGAAAGCAAACCACACGCCAGTCATGTAATTTAGAAAGAGTCACAGAAGAGTGTTAATACTGAAATTCTTTGAAATTTCCACATATTAAGAGAAAGAAATGGGTGAGCTGGTAGGGATAATTATTGCTCAAGTGTCTGGTAAATTTGCAAGTGGAATCTCAGTGTCCCTGCAGACAAAGGGATGACCACCAACACAAATCCAAAGCAAAGAAAAACTCCAGGAGTTTTGAACTTTTCATTGATCAGCTGCTGATCAGAGTGCAGATGTGCTGTTGCAAATACAACCACCATGATTTCATTTACCCTTCAGCCCAATACCCACATTTTGAGATCACCTACAATGGTCAGAAGTCTTTGTGTGCCCACTTCTTCCTGTACAGCCACAAAATTATGCTTTCTACAGCTATTTCCCCTCAACCTTTGCTCCTCAACTCTTTTTTTTCCCCTATCATATTTAGTCCATTCTAAGGTTTGCCAAACTTGATTAACTTTTTATGCCCAAACAGCCAAACATGCCACATGACTATGATAGAACTCAAATATAAAAATATATTTGAGTACAATAACATATAAACAAAATATAAACATAAAGCCTGTGCATAGTTATTGTATTTCATGAATTATCCCCATTTTTGCATTTTTTCTCTACAGGATGCTTTATCCAGGTGGGAAAAGGAAAGATGAAGAGTCTCAGAAACTAAGGGATTTGAATCCATAGTTCCACTCACAATAGAGAAAAGAGAAGTTCAGACCCTTCAGGCACTTAAATGCCCTTTGATGCTTCCTAATTCCAGTGATCTGCTGTTGCTCTATAAACTTGCACAGAAGTTCAAAATTTCTTCAAACCCTCCCTCTTAAAAGATGCTTCTGAGCATTGAAAGGAAACAATATCCTGTCCTTTATGTCACCAGCAGCAAAGAGTGGACATCAACTACAAAGGATTGCTAAAAATCATTCATTATTACTAAAAAACAAATAAATAAAAATCCATAACTACTACCGAAAAGTGACATTTGGAAATTGGAAAAAAAAAAAAAAAAAAGTTTTGCTGTATAAATTACTCTCTGACTATTAAATATTTCAAATTAAAAAATATTCACATTCAAGGAAATCTGGGTGATGTGAGTACACTTTATTTTGCCAAGTGGATGATATAAGTACTAGTTGCAAAGGTTTCTTGAAGGTTTGGGTACAGAGCACTTCTTTAGTCCTGCAAAAACCAGTTTTCCAGGAGTGCCTGGGTACGAACTTCAGCACAGCTCCTTTTTAGCCCTATCCCAAATCCTCACTGCAAGGTGAGCCCTAAAAAGAGAATTAACAGAGCCTGCACGAGCTCTTTCCATGACCTGCACAGATGTCCAGTCTCACCTCCCTGTAATGAAAAGGCTGAAGGCTCCTCAGCCTAATGAGCATTAAAATCTCAGGGGTGTTTCTGTCTGTGCACTTCAAGGGTTCACTCCCCCTTTAATCCCAGGGTCTTTTTAGTTCCTCCTGCAAAGCAGAGGCCAAAGGATTGAGTTTTGTGCACACGAGTGAGCTCTGAGAGCAGGAGGCAAAAGAGAGGGTGAGGAGCCATCACCAGAGACACCCAGTGCAGGGACAACTGGTTATGCACCAGTTAAACCCTCTGTGACCTATTTACAGATAAATACCTAGTGAATGACACCAGAGGTGTGAACTGGGGTGGATTTCTGGGCTCCATTAGTGCAGCTCCCATTAGTTTTAATGACTTAACATCAACAATTATCCTCCTGCAGCAGGAACAGGCAAGCACCTTCAAATACCCATTATGCTCAAAATTTGTTTTTAACTTGTTTCGTTAATTTAAAATCTATCTACTAAATTTATCCTAATATCAGATCCTCGGGCAAGAGCTTGTTGTATGAAATGGATACACAGAGCTTGTGTTTAAAAAAAAAAAGTGACTTCACCCTTGCTTTTATGGGCCCAGTCGATTCAAAGGAATAGCCCCTGGAAATAGTAACTGCTGTGATATGCTTATGGCTCCATTTACAGACTTTCTTATAGGTTCATAAATGGAGACTAGGAGGAGGAGGGAAAGGAATAAAATTTAATAACTGAATAAAAATGTAAATAAAGATTTGCCTAAAATTACTTGTCCAAGAAATAATTCTCCCTCCCCCTTAAGCTAATACTTTGATAAGCTCTGAACAGTGATCCTGATTTGGAGCGTGACCTTTGAAAATGCTCTCCAGCTTGATTAAAGATGTATTAAATTTGTTTAAATAAACCTCGTTGTAATGGCACATCATTTGTAAGAAGCTATTAGGGGGCTGGAAACTGTGCTGCTGTATTTGCATGAAAATGTGCCCTGCTCGAATTGAGGATCTCTCTTGAATTAACCGCAAAGGAAAAGCGACACTTTCATAATTTTTTTTGACAAAAGAGGGAAAAAAAAAAAAAGCCCCACAACTTACAAAACTTTATGCTAAGCTCTATGAGAAAGGAGGTAACTGCATATTAAAACAGGGCTATGAACACAAGAGACACTTCTCCAAAACACTCTCCTCTGGTTTTTGTCTTAGATTTTTGACTTGCATTTCTTTCTTTTTGCCTGCTTTCCTTTTTTTTTTTTTTTTTTTCTCCCTGAAAAATGTCATTGAAAAGGAAAAAAAAAAAAAAAAAGCCAATAAGAAAATGTTTTCCAGTGTGGTTTTGTAGCTGATTGAGAGAAAACCCATCCTATGTTAACAGCACAAAGAAACAGTAATACAAAAACTTAAGAGAGTGGTTGACATTGATAATAACTTTCTCCTTTCAGTGGGGCTTCAGGCAGGCAGATTTTGCAGCCGTTGAGAAAAGGGAAAATGTAACCCTGGATATCATGGAATTTATGTGATTAGGCAGAAAGGTGGATAAATAGATAGATAGATCCCATTCCTGCTTGAAGCATATAGATTGCCAAATGTACTTTAATTTCTTCCAATAGCTCCCAACTGAGTGAGTAACTGCTACGCTAATGAAAAAGTCTCTCTCCCTTAAATCAAATTTTAAATTAAAACCTTTCCCATTTCCCAGCTAAAGCCAGGACTCCAGGATATGTATGTGTACTCGGGGGCTTGGAGTCTTTCTTTGTGCTCCCTGTTCCTCACCACCTATTTCACATGTCAGCCTCTCCAGCCATCCTGCTGCTCGTGTCCTTTGTCACACTTCCAATAGATGTGGCCACGTGGGTTCATCTGCACACGGTGCTCAGCGCTGGGAGTGCCTGCAGCGCTCAGGATCCTCTACCCACCCCAAACCCACCCTGCACGGCACAGGGCCCTCCAAAGTGATACATTACAGACTTCAATTTTCCTGCCTCTTCTTGTTTAATCTCGCAGCCCTTATTCTCAAACTCTCCTCCAAAACCACAAAGGGACAAATGTGCAGAGTCACGAGAGCCTCAGTAAATCACGAGAGTCAGCAGCACCGCCTGATGCAAGAGGCCACTGGTATGGGCAGTTTGCAGAGCAGGGAATGACTGTCCTTTGATTACAGAACAACACTCAAAGAATGAGATTTTGAGGATTAATACCTTTCTTTGCAGCCATTTCTCCCTTTGCTTTCCCCAGCTGATTGTAAAAGCTACGCACAACAAAAACCTGAGCTTTGCAAAATCAGTATAACATAAAATATATACAATAATCCAGCAGTAGATCACTCACTCTTCCTGAGTATGAAGCACATGTACCCACAGGTGACAACAACTTCGCTGTGTGTGCAAGGTGAGCTGGGACACGTTAATCTGGGTTCTGTTCTCCAGGAACTCATGCACTTGACACAAAGCCTTTAGGGTTTGAATAAAAGGTTTACCAAGTGAATACTGAACCAGAACTAGAGAAAGGCACATTAGAAACAAAACCTACTAACTCAGAGTGCAGAACAGTCAAATGGTGTGGTGTTACTCTGAAAGGAAAGACAACAAATAACTTTAAGAAAAAGGCCAGAAATTCCCCTTTACTGAACAGTACTAAAACAATGCATCCATAAATATCACGCTTAGTGGTTAATTTTGGTACTGAAAACATCATCTGGTAGATGGATTTTCTAGGCCAGTTCTAGACTGTGGATTATTAATCCTTCTAACAACTTTCCTAAAACAAAGTAAGAAGTGTCACCTGTGTTACGCTTGTGTGTCCTTCTGCCACATTCCTGTGTATTCACTTTCTGCACTGAGCTGTCATGACCCTGTAAATGTCTGCACATGGGGGTTGTGCCAATCACCCATCTCTGGACTCTTCAAACCTCTGTTAACACAGCTCTGGTGCTCATGGGTGGATCTTCTCACAGAGGAAAGAACCAAAGTGCTTCTGTAAGTAGCAAAGGCCAACTCTTAAATTCCTTTGCATGGTAAATCCATGCACAACATTTTTCCACTATTCCATCTCACTCCCCTCAGAGGATGCATTGGTTAATGACTTGGTAAGAATTAGAAAAAGTCACACTCCTTTCACTGAAACCACACCCCAGTGTAGCCAGGAATGAGTCAGGAGAGCAAACCTGGCTTTCCAGAGTATTCACAGTCTCTTTTCTAACTGAACATGAGAACAAAACACACGGGTGTTCCAGGAGGCGAGATTCAAATCCTGCCCCAACGGTGTCCCCAGGCACAGGCAGCCTCTCACTTCTGTGAGTCCCCTTGATGCAGTGACCCAGCTTGGCCAAACCCTTCATGAATGTTTTTCTGACCTGGATGGTCACAACAGTTCCTGAGAAAGGGCAGGGAGATGGAAAACATCCTCAGGAAGGAGGAAAATTTAGAGATCCAGAGAGAAGAACCTTCAGGCATCCCAGTTGTTAATTCACATGCCTGGAGCCAGCAACAAACCCTGATGAGTCATCTTTTATTTTGGGGACTGGCCATCCCATCTCAACGGGAGCAGGGAGATCCATAAAAAACAGGCCTGCTTGGCAGCAGTGAGCTGCAGCCTCAGAGGAACCCAGCTTTCTTAAAGCCTGTGCCATCTTCCCACGTTAAACAACCTCTGACATGTTCTCCCGTCTCTTTTTGGTTTTAATTTGCCATTCTAAATTGAGACACTAGAGCAGGTGGAAGCAGCCCAGCTCTGGGCTAATTGGTTCATCATGCACGTTAGGATAATGTTCATTCTGGATTTCGATTAGGTCAGTGTGGAGACTGCCTTGGTCAGAGTCTGTAATGATCTGCTTATTAACTCTGGTGCAGGGTCCTTGACTGTACTCATGTTATTAGAGATTGCAGCTGCCTTCAGCCCTGTGAACCACGGAGTTTTATTGGACTGTCTAATGTCCTGTGCTGGACTAAGTGCTCAGTTTCTGTCCTGGCTGGCGCCAGGATTTCGTTTGTTCCTTTCCCATACCTCCAGCCACGCAGAAATTGTGTGTGCTATGCTGCTGGGGTTTATTCCAGTTCCACCAGTATTCACTAAATGCTGTGTGCCGTTAGGGAGGGTGCTTTCTTCACTGAACAAACAATCTATTTATAATTTTCCTTCAAATTCTGCTATGCCTGTCTTCTAGTTTTAATTTAGGCTCAAAAACTTTTCTTAGGGTCTGACCAAATCCAAAAAAGAATGGATCACTAGTGATTTACACAACATAGAAATATATTTGTGACAAGGGGCAACACTTATTTGTGTTGCAACAAGAGTTATCCTGCTTTTGGGTTATTTTAGCAAAACTGGTTCATTTTTGACAGTAGGCTTTTCACATCTGAGCACACTATTAACCCTTTCAGTATTTCCCCATCTAAAACATTTCCAGAAAAAAAGACATTTTCTTGCTTAACTGACTCAGAGATTCTTCTTAATGTTCTCATTGCAGTCAGATTTGATTACTGTGATACATTTTTCTGCTCATCTTCCTCTTGTTAGCATTAGTTCCTTTCAGTGGTTCAGCAAAACTTCTGCCACTGCCTAAAACTGCTGACAACAACAACCCTGATTTCTAGGACATGTTATTCTCTGCACTGTTTCCCTGTTTGTTGATATGAAACTCTTGGTTTCACGGGTTTGATTTTTAAGAATGAAACTCTTTTCTGGGTACATGGCCAGGATCTTCTGAGATGAGTGGAAATGTCCCAGAGATGTTGGGTAACTTCAGGTGGTGTGAGAAGGGCATGAGAAAGTGATGGAGGGGTGTTCAATCAGTGGCAAAGCCGGTCTTGATTCTGTATGTGTGCAAGGGGCAAAATGGAGCTTCCATAAGTTGATCAGGTGAGAAAAGTTAAAATTTCTCTAAGAAACACGGTCTTGTTAAATAATTCCCTAAAGAAAACAATTCTAACCTGGGCAGTTAAGGGGTTTGTGCCAGGATTTCAGTTCAAGATGTCTTGGTCTTCCCTCACATCCCTGATCTTCTCACTATTTCTATTCCCGTCAGTCCCCTCGTGTTTTCATTCTGGGAGGTGTCAATACCCCTAAAGTTTTCAACAGAGGCATCAAAGGCATTTTGATCAGACAACTGAAGTGATCAGCAGTGCTCTGATTCCACTCCATCTGATGGCTGTGGTCAAACTCACAGCAAATTTATGCAGAATGAAATGAGACACATACGAATGAACAAACACGAAAAATACCTCCCCCTAAGTGCTCCAAGTAAAGATTTCATTTTCACAGAGAACCATGTCTTAAATTAAACTCAGCTTATGGAATTTCAGCACGTAGCATCCTGGATATCAAGCTGGCCAACCCAGAGGCTCTCTGACCTGTTTAACCCTGACAAGTCTTTGCTCGACTCTCAATTTAAACACAAATTCATAATTTTAATATTGATTTATTTGTGAAGTTCATTTGTCCATAAAACTCTCTTGAGTTTCACAACAAATTCTGGTTACCACCATTCTCACTGATGTTTTCAGATGAACATCCAACCACTCCAACAGCATTTGTGAGCATACTGTGCTTTCATTTTTTTTTGATGGGAAGGGATTTTGGTTTGAGTTTGTGTTTTGAGGGTTTTCTTGAGAATCAACAGATCAGTGACTCTTTTAGTGATGTTGCCACAAAAGTCATCGCTAACATCCTTCACTGAACAGAAAGACTGGAGGTTAAATGGCCAAATTGATACTACCAGAACTAAAGTAAACAAAACTAGACACCTTTTATTGGAATCTCTGGATAAATGACCACCTCCATCTTAATTTTAGCCTGGTTTTGTTGTTAAAAGGAATTTTGGCTTCTCATGCCAGCACCTCTCTCCTTTACCCAAGCAATCCTGATGTCCTCAGACTCAACACTGTCACTTACTGTGGGCTCACCTCATTTCTCCTTAAGGAAAAACCCTCAGCCCTCTTGCATTTACCTAAGGAATGAGGTACCTTGATGAAGATTTGTGTCCAGTTTTTTCAGACCTATGGGTTGCCTGAAATCAATATTTCCTCATGCATCCAGAGGCAGCGATTCCTCATTTGGGAAACCTGCCATACTGAGTACAGCCACCTCACTCATAGTTAAGGAACAAATTATAAAGCACTCCAAGTGCATTTGCCCTACTGAACTTTTCCTTGTCCAGCTTATGTGGCATTTAATTAAATAATGCTCCATTGCACACCGTGAAAAAATTACCAGGAAGATTTTCTTGTAATAAATATCTCCTTCTAAAATGAAGGATAAAGTTTAGTCCCTGACCAACATAAAACTCTTCAGTGTATTCCTCTGGTATTGCTATTCACTGCTTGGTTTATTTGCATCCATCCAATATCTCCAGGATTCCTAAAGCACCCACTGCAATGGCACCAAAGGATCCATAATTTGCAAAATAAACTTTGCATGCAATAAAACTATATGATTCATGTCATCTGCAATGAATGTAGCAGGGATCTGCATTCCACAGCTACTAAAAATTTACCTACTTCACACCTCACTTCTTTTTTGTCATTTAGTTTTACTTGCATTTGTCTGAGGTTTCATGACTTCATTTTCTCCACAAGTTTCTGCTCCATCACACCACGTATGGGAGGGGGAGAACGCCACCTCAAAGTTTTTTTCTTATTTTTAGATAATCTGGGAGGACTGAGGAGAAAATTAAGCAAAATCACAAGAGGTGATTTAACCAGAAGCATAAGAAACCCTGTCTCAAGTTTGAAACAGAGATTTCAATTCCAAGACAGAGATTTTAATAAAGTTCCGGGTATAAAACAATCCAAATAAATAAAAACTCCTAAATGTGCATATTTTTAAAGGAAAAAGAGCAAGGAGTCACAGATTACTAATTACCTGTAAATTCTTATCAAAAGGTACCAGCAAAGTGCTCCTAAGCAAAGGAGAAGGGTGGGGAACAACATGAATCATAAAATACCGATGATAATTCCTTAGCCAATTTTCCTAACACCTGTAAAATTCTCCAATAGCTTATCTTGTTCTCATGCTCAAAAAAAATAAAAAAGTTTAAATGTAAGCTTTGTTGATAGTTATCACAAATTTCCATGGGATAATCACAGCAAAAAGCACTGTGCAAATGCAGTGTAATTGTAAATTGTCAGTACTAACATAATGCAGGCACTGGTTAATTATGGGCTGTATTTGATCCATACATAACACTCTACTTGCTTCAGTTTGAGTTCATGATAGCCCAGACTGATCTTAGAAGGGAAATATTTCTATCCCAGACACAGTAAATCATAATGAGGGATGCTGGACTTTATTCTTGCAAAGCTTACAACAGGCCAAGTCAAGTATTTCAACTTTGCACAAAGTTAGAAATTGAGGAATAGGTCTTGGGGGAGGGGCACGAGGGGTGTTTTGTGTATTAGAGATGGACTTCCCTTGGGTGATGCAATGATTGCTTCAGAGAAAAACACTTTCACAGCTTTTTGTGTGTCTGTTTTACTTGAGGAAGCCAGAACTGAGCTCTGAACTGTGCCACTTACAGACCCACCCGAGTACAGCAGAACATAAAATCATGGAATCCTGTAGGTTGTAAAAGGCCTTTGAGAGGGTGACATGTGACAGGACTGAGTATAAATGAAAAATCTTGCTGCCTTGCCAAGCATTTTGCAGAGTAAACTGTTCAACAAGTGTAACTACATTTCTAAGCAGCAGCAGGCATTGAATTTAAAAAAAAAAAAAAAAAAGTACACCCCAAGCATTCAGTAGGAATTAAAATTTCAGATGCTTTGCTTCTTTCCTTGCAAGCCAAGGTGTCATGATCCACAGTTTCATTTTCTCAGACTTGTTGGAAGGGCTTTACCAGCAGTTTTCAGGAGCAAGAAGACCTAAGAAGTCCTGCTATGCCACCCCTCCAGACCAAAGTTTTCTCCCTCCCTACTCAACAGGCTGATCACTGTGTCCAAGTTCCACCCCCTGCCACGGACAGGGACACATGGGCTGGGACACCAGGCTGCTCCAAACCCTGTCCAACCTGGCCTTGGACACTTCCAAGGATGGATCAGCCACAGCTTCTCTGGGAAATCTGTGCCAGGGCCTCACCATCTCACAGGGAAGAATTTCTTTCCAACAGCCAGTCTAAACCTACTCCAAACCATCCCCCTTGTCCTGTCTCTCCATGCCCTCATAAATATTCTCTCCCCATCTTTCCTGTCAGCTCCCTCCAGGTACTGCAAGGCCTCATTAGGCCACCCCAAAGATTCTCTTCTCCAGGCTGGACAATCCCAATTCTCCCAGCCTTTATCCCTATAAAAATCACTGGAGAGTCAAAACCAGCCATGATAGTGCCACAAATCAGAGTTGTGTCTCCCACGAGCTGCAGCCCGAGCTGGTGTGGGGCAGGGTGGCATTGGCCATGAGGGCAGAAGCACCACCACATTCCTTCCTCTCCACGGCACCAAGGTGAGGGCGGTGGAGGCTCCCAGACAGGAAGACAAGGCAATTAGAAAAGTGACAAAAGACATTCCCAGCCTTTTGATGCAAAGTGCAATGACACCTGTGCAGTAAGAGCTGCCACATGAAGTTTTACATCATGTCACGATGATGTCACAAAACATACTGCGGCCTTTCACATGATGCGCTGCATCCTCTGACACCACCAGGCCACAAACGGTTTGAACAGCCAGCGCTCATTTTGGATTAGTGTAACTGTTTGCAAAGGCTCATGGAAACAAAAACAGGAGTGGAGAAAGGATAACATTAGTCATGGCCATATTATGGCTATCAAGAAAAATTACTGAAAGTGATCTGTGACACCTGAGTGGTGACTTCAGGAGCAGTTACAGGTTAGCAGCTGAGTTGTGGCAGGCTCCCAGGAGCCCTCTGGCAGGAATGTTGTTTTTTTTGAGGAGTCCAAATTTCCAAGGTGTAACACAGCAAATAAGACACAGGTGTCCTCCAACAACCACTGAAAGGAAGTGCTGCTGAGCACACCTCAGTGCCAGACAGCTGGAGCACTACCAAACATGCTGCTGTCATTCCCACAAGTGCTCTCCTTGGAAGAGAATACCTCCAGGAATGTATATTAAAGGACTGGAAATGTTAATTTGCTGGCACAATTTCTCTCAAGAAATCTCCTGCCAGTGGGGAAGAAAAAAATATGACAAAATCATAGAAATGTGTGTCTTACTTTTCACCTAAACCCAAAATATGCTTTGGGTTTTGTTCTAATATTTTATTTTGTAGATCAAAAGTAGCATTTCAGGTTGCTCCAAGTTGTCAGTTATGCACAAAAACCTATTTCATGTGGTCATTACCTTCCTCAGTGTTTGTGTTTGAGAAGCTGGTGAAACAAACTGCAACTGTTCTAAAAAATGTACATATAATATTTTCTTCTCCTTTCCTCCCCATGCTGAAATAGCCAAGACTAATAACAATCTAGTTTCATTCGCAGATTGTATATCCTTAGGGTGATCATATGATTCAGTGATTGCAAAACAGAGATTAAAAAAAAGTATTTTAGTCGCTTGAGTTATGAAACATCAAGAAGTTACTTAACATCTGTAGCCAGAATTAAATATCTTAAGGTACGCGACGTATCTGGGGAGAACACAGCTCCTTGACTTGCCTGAACCCTGCTGCTGAAAGCTGGAGCAGAGTTTGTCACGGGGACATTGACAGTGGCACTGAGCGAGGGGGATTTCCTCACAGTCCGCGGGCAGGGAAGAGGTGGCCAGTGACCCACGGCGCTGTGGTTTGGGGACTGAAAACACACATTTGGGCTAATCCTGACCCTTGTTTATCGACTCTGAGTGCAAACCAGATGTTCATGCACTTCTGTCAGGGAGGTTGGAAAGTACTGCTTTGCTTTGGAGAGACAACTCCATCCAAAACAGCCCAGATTCAGTGACATCTCTGAGCTACAGGTGTTCTCCAGAAAGGAAATGCGATGATGTGCTGAGCTCACAAGCCAAGGGCATCCCACACAGTGTTCACCACAGCCAGCACGCAGGCAAAGCAAAAATAAATCCAAAACCTCCCCTTTACATTTTTCCCCCACAGCTTTGCTGACACTAAATAAAGCCAACAACAGTGTCACTCACAACACTGAGCTCAGCCTGCATCATTCCCTGCCTTCTTCCTGCTGTGATGCACCAGAGTCTGGGTTTGGATGCAACCCTCCCTCTTTGCTTTGTTATTCTGGGATTTTTTCCATCAGCAATGATCACTAATGAGCCCAAAAGGCCAAATTCTCCAGTCTGCTTTCCCTAGCAAGTGAATTGTTGTGCTGGCCTTCCAAAACCCACAAGGAAGGTGATTCTTTTCATTTCAGGTGCTACAGACTCCAGATCCTGCAAAGCTGAGTAACAAATGCAGCTGACAAAACTATCAGTGGCTCTTTTGAGGTGAAAAATGGATTTCACAATTAAGAATCAATTAGATGCAACCCCACACTTCGATAAAGCAAAAATCCTTTATTTTCTAATAATTATTCATTGAGCACCTCCTGCATTGACCACACACTTAGTGCTGTCCACTATGCTTAATCATCTATTCAAAGGAAATTTCTCTCCCTGATAAGGAATCAGGGTTGGGTTTTAATGGCACAAAATCATGGGTCTGCAGAGTTTGCTGTCTGAGTGTTGAACTCACGGTGATTTGGTAACAGTAAAACAGAGGTTACAGATCCTAGGATGCACAAATTATAACTAATTACAGAATCACAGGATGGTTTGGGTGGGAAGGGACACTCAATCTCATCACACCCCCTGCTCTGGGGCAGGGACACTTCCACTGTCCCAGGGTGCTCCAAGCCCCGTCCAACCTGGTCTTGGGCACTTCCAGGGATCCAGGGGCAGCCACAGCTTCTCTGGGCACCCTGTGCCAGGGCCTCCCCTCCCTCACAGGGAAGAATTACCTGATATCAAGTGTTGGTAGACAGAGTCTTTTCAACCACATTTAACACATAATCAAAGCCATTTTAGTTTAGGCATCACAGAGAGAGAAAAATGAGAAAAAAGCTTCTGCTTGTAGCACCGGATCAGCTGCAGTCAGGGATTGTCCAGGACAGAGCAGATTTCATCATTCCCCTTTGCTTGTGATGCCTGTTTGGGTTCTTTGAAAACAAAAAAGGAAATGGAAAGGGAAACAAAAGCTTTCCCATGCTGCCTTAGAGGCAGAGGAAGGAGAACTGAGCTGGAATGGTGCATCTGGGGGCAAGCACTGCTCCTGTGCTCAATGGCCAGGCTGCTCTGCTGAGCTGAACTCCAGAATGGTTTGGGGGGGAAGGGACCTTACAGCCCATCTCATTCCAACCCCTGCCATGGGCAGGGACACTTCCACTATCCCAGGCTGGTCTAAGTTCCATCCACCCCAGCCTTGGACACTTGCAGATAAATTAAAAGCAATTCTGGGGCCAGACTCATGTCCTGCCTGTGCATCTCAAACAGGCGTTACCACAGGCCATGTAACTGATACTTCCAGAAGCAGAGGTTTATACAGTGCTCCAGAATATCTGCTGGATAGAAATATAAATAAGCACTGCTCACACAATTGCACTGTGGGACCGTTTTGAGATGAGTGGGGTTATAATGCATCTGCAAAATCAATTTTTCTATCTTGATTTAAAAGTCGAGCCCAAAGCAATTTTCGTTACTTTGAAATTTTTATTTTGCTTTATTAACTCCCCCCAACAGTTGAAAAAGCCCTTGGAATACACTTATTTAAACGTGCCTTTTGTGTTTGTCTCTGCAAAAGAAAAGTTAGTGCTCAGTGTTGCCCTTGCCTGTGAACTGCACTTCTGGGGAGAAAATTCAGTCCCTTCCATTTGAGAAATGAAATTTGTTAAGTGCCTGGGCCACAAAGCAGCAATAAGACTGTTGGCAATTTGAAAGATCAAATTAAAAAGAAAAAAAAAATTAAAAAGCAAACAGCTGAGACACTGAGTCTAAAAATTATCTATGACACATGCATAGTAAAATGTTTTTACAAATTCTCCAAAGGATTTTTAATTATTACAGATTGTATTAATTAGGTAATTATGCAATAGATTGTTTTGGAACCATTCCCATCTATTAGGTATGCAATATTATGTATACATGTTGTTTTAAGAACTGTCCTGCTTTGTAAACCTCAGCTCCAGCCTGATCCTCAGAGGGGCTACAGGGGTGCAATAAAGCTCAATTTTTGCCATGGTGGACACCTTCTTGGAAGCAGAATAACAAGTGACCTAAAGGAAAAGCAGCTCAGAATCTTTTTTTGAAAGCTACAAAATATTATCTTTAATGAGCATCTGAGGATTAATGACCATCTGGGAAGGGGTGATGGCTCCAAGTGCAGCTCAGGGCCATTAACTCCAACTCCTCATTAAAAGGTGCTTAAGGGACTTTATGTGCAACACTACACAGGTGAGAAGAGCTCCTGGGCAGTAGAACATTCATCTAATTGTTTCAAGTGACAATATGGAATTATTCCTACCTTTTGGACTAGAATTCCCAAGAAAAGGTTCGTGGTGGGTAAAAGGAGAATTTGGCAACACTTTTTTTTTTTTCCCTGCCTCGTTCTCCTCTCATATCATAATCTCCAATTTGAATCAACAAAAATGGTATCACAGAATGGTTGAGTTGGAAAAGACCTTAAAGTCCATCTCATTCCCACCCCTGCCATGGGCAGGGACACCTTTCACTATCCCAGGCTGCTCCAAGCCCTATCCAACCTGGCTTTGGACACTGCCAGGGATCCAGGGGCAGCCACAGCCTTCCCACAGTTGGAGAGGAACAAGGTGCATATGTACCCAGGTCTTTAGTTTAAACATCTGGTGATAAATACACATCCCACAGTCCACATAAAATTAGAGCATGATTTCTCAGCCTCATTGTGACAGGATTTGTACCTCTTCCATTCCCTTTCTCTACCTCTGTCCTCATCAGAGTTCATTTCTTGAGACTACACCACGATTTGGAAAGTTTGTCCTCAGGTTAAAAAAACAAACAAAATGCAAATGACCAAACCAAAAAAACTATAGGGGAAAAAAACCCACAAAACCACCTCAACAGTACTATTCACCAGGAAAAGATTTGATGACTATTTCTCTACCCCTTTCCACATCTCACTGACCACAGAGCAGGTCTGCTGGGACAGCCACCTGCAGCACCCATGGGCTGGGGGACAGAAGGCAGCAGTCACGTGTTTACAAATCAAACACACAAGCAGTTTTTAATTTACTTTAATCAACAGTGATTAAGAGCAAGAGGAGACTCCATGCATGCCTTCAGGGCAGCTTGCCTGGGAGAGACTGGAGGGAGCAGAGTTGTGCTGGTGGGAAGGCACTGGCTAAGAGGGCTGCAGAGGGCCCCGAACCCTGCAGGGAGGGTCAGATGGATCCCAAAACCTAATAGGAACTGAAAACACTAATTGAGCCTAGAGAAGAGGCTGGAGGGTTTCCTATGACATTTGCAGGGGAAGAAAAGATCTAAGGAGAAGACAGAAAAAGAAGCTGGTTTGGGAACATTATGTAGACTTTATTAAGAAACATTTAAAAAAATGTGTGGTTGAAGAGAGAGCACAAATTCCACTAGTCCTATAAAATCCCAGTCCTCACCATAATACCCATTTGTAACCCAGCCACCAGGTGATAAAATCTCTTCACCACCTTAGTGATTCTTCCCAAGAACACTTATTGATCCCTCATCAGCTCTCTTTAACCTCATTAACGCTGTTTTAACTGGCATTCATTCCCTGTGCCATCCAAGCTAGATATTCCCTTGGACTGAGGAACCATGTACAATATCAGTTCATGCTTCCAACACTGGAACTTGCTTGCCAAGTTTTCAAATGCATTAAATCCTTAACTACATAAAATAGAAAACCCTCACCTTAGAATTCTAGCCAGCACTTGATATTTTCACTCATTTTCTGATACACTGTTCATGAAAGTGATATTCTGGTCTTCCCCCTCCTTCCTTTTGGCATGTTTAAACATTTGAAATTGTTACTCCAGTAGCCCACTAAATGATTTTGTTCTACTTCACCCACATTGCTTCATTTCTTGTATCACTGCTTGTCCTTTGATTACAATTGCAAATGGAAAATGTTTGAAAGTTGGTTTTGTTCTGAGAGCAGCTCGAAGCAAAGTGAATTAGTGGATCAGCCTATTTGGCAAGTGAGTCCCCAGCTCTGAGGGTGCTGTAATAAATTTCACATTCACATACTGAAGTTCCAAGTCCACATTGCACAATCAACACCTATTACAGTGGCTAATTTAAAGATAGTTGTGGCCTTTACCCCAGATTTGCAACACTTAAATAAACGGGGCTGTTCTGGTTAGCCAAAACATTTCCTCAGTCCAGCTCTCATGAAACAAACTGGCTGTTCCCCCATTGCAGCATTAGGGGACACGTCTGAAATCAAAGCGGGAGAGGAGGCACTGAGGTTATTTTGTCCATGTGTCCCATTTTGAAAGTGCTTTTGGACATCTTCAGTGCCCACAGAGTCATTCCCACTGCCCACAGAAGAGCTGAGACAGTGCTGGAGGCTTCCCTCCCTCCCCACCCCCTCCTTTTTTCTTTCAACCACCTTGAAATTCAGATTAAATGACAGTCCCAGAATAGGCTTCTTTTCCTGCTGTTTCTAGCACAGATTCCCTAAAGCATTTCCACCATCTCCAGCATGTACTCGTGGCCAACCTGAGCCAGCAGCCCGGTGACAACTCGCTGGCAGCGGCGCGGTGCCGCGCAGGCCGAGCGTCCACCTGGAGCCCGTGAGCCGCCCCTCAGCAGAGCCCTGCCCAGGTAGGGGACAGCAGGGCTGTGCCCACCATCACAGGCTGGTCCCCAGCGCCTGTTCTGAGCGAGGAGCAGCTTGTTAACACGGCTCCTTCCCCAGCAGATGGGCTGGAGCACAGCAAACAGGAGCCACGGCGGGCGCTTGGCAGAGCTGGCGGCGTGGCACTGCCTGGCTCGGGACGTCACGGCTGTGCTCGCCCCACACGGACATCTGGGCACTCACAGGGATGTCACACTCTTGTCACCTGTTCCTCGCGAAGAGATGATGGATTGGGTTGACCTCAGCAGCAGAAGGGATGGACAGCTGACAACCACAGCCCCAGGATGAGGCCTCAGTGCAACATGGAGTGCTCAGCTCTGCTCAGGATACGCTCCCACTTTTCTCCTTTTGTGGAACAGCAGTTTGTAGGCATGAACACCTCAGAGGAAGCCCAGAGTTTTCACTCTACGCAGAATGAAGAGACACCAGTGCTCACTGGGACCCCAGGGCTCCACCCAGCACCAGACCCACTGTCCTGCTGCAGGAGCAGCACTTCTGTCATCTCTTACCTCTACAGAAAGAAACAACTCCTGCCAAGATCCTACAACCCTTTGAAAAGCATCCCCTTGCCTGGTGACACAGAGTTTGAAAACATGGCCTGTTACCATAAACCTCCCAGCGTGCTGCTGCTGCCACGTGTTTTGTCAGGAGATCAAAATATTTTAAAATTGAAGACACAAAGCGCAACTTCCCCAATCCATCATGGGAAGAAACACACCCAAAAAAAGGACGATGTGCTCGTGATGCAGTTGGAAATCTTTAAGGTTCCTTATAAACCAAGTAATTCTAGGATTCTATGCTCACTGTCAAGCTCAGTGTCAGAGGCAGGAGCAGACCATGCTGCAGGTCTGGTTTTAAACCAGAGAACCACACTGCACTTTCACTGAAACTGCAGACCAGTGATGGGATCTTCACCCCACTTCCCTTCTCTAGAGCTCTTACTCTAAAATCTTAGATCCCATTTAAGCCTCAAACATTAATATCTCCATAGAAAGATGGGTTAAAGAGGGAGAAAAAATGCCACCTTTACATTCATTGCATGAGCATCTTACAGCTAAAATCCACCTTTATGTATGTGCTGAGGCAAAAGGTTTGTCTTGACTTAATTTCATGATTGCAGACTTGAAATCAGGGCTGTTGCATAAAGATCCAAAGCACACAGAGGTTTTGCTCTTCAACAAGATATGAAAAGTTATCAAGTGTGTCAGAGTCAGGTTGGACAAGGTTGAATTATTACAGCCATAAATAGGAGGTAAAGAGGGACTAAAAGATGTACCTTTGATATGTGCAGTGATTGTTTACCGAGAGCTTCAAGAGAGGCATCAGTTAGGAGTGATTTTAGGGTACAAATATAGGAATGTTAAGGACCAAGCAATGAAAAAAGTATTTTTTCCTTTACCTATCAACTGAAAACCAGTGCATTTTAGCAGAAAAAATTAATGCAAAATAGTCAAAGTTTGCATGATATTCATATTTCTCACTCATACCTTAATAATCTTTCTAATAACTAACTTCGACTGTACATGCACCATTAATAAACCTTTAGAATCATAAAAAGAAAGAAGAAAGTTAAGCTAGTATGGCTAATTAAAATTAGTTTGTTGGAAGTTTAATCAATTAGCCCAGAGTTTTCAAGGCAATATTGCTGCTATTCACGCTCAGTGGAAGCACTTTCAGGCAGCCCTTTATTGCAACATCTCTGTTCGGATGACCTTTACTTCATAAAGCACTGAGCTAAACATTTTATACACAGGGCAAAATCTGTTTATTGAAGGATGCCAGGGGACTGTCTTTAGGAATATGATTTGGCTTCACTTGGGTAATTTACCAAAGACAGAAGAAAGTTGCAAACCTATTTGTAACCTTCATTTGAAAGCCATGCCATTTCTTTGTAATGCTGCCTCATCTCAAGATTTGAGCTGTGGTTTTGCAAATAAACCTTCTCCCAGACAGATGCTCCAGTGATTGTCCTGGTAAACCAAAAAAAAAACCCCGCCACAAAACACAGGACAAACAAACAAACAAACATCCTTCCACACAGCAGATGCTTTCTCAATTACTTAATTTAACTTTTGGGTAATTCAGACATGATTTCAGGGAATAATATTTTCCAGACAGAATTTATTTATTAAGCAGTTTGTGGTCAGGCATCAATTAACCAAAGTAGGCAGCACATCTTTGGGAGGCATTGGTTTCCCAATTCAGATAGGGGGGATGGATAAGGGTGTTGACATTGTCACCAGGTCCCTAATTCCAGGGTGTGTCCCCCCCTTGAGGAACCATCACCCTGGATCTTGTGAAAGCCCGACTGTTGAAACAGCACCTGACATTTCCCCCTGAACTCCTGGAGCATTTGCTGATTCACTGCCCACACAGGGGAAAAAGCACATTTACAGCTCAGAACAGTGCCTTGCCTGGCTGAGTGATGTGAAACAGATTTCTGGGCTCGCTGTGGAAATCCCAGCACTTCTTTTTTGCTAATTTGCAGCCCAGTTTTGAACTTGGCTTTTCTGCAGTGCATGGGATGAACAGCTCCAAACTGTACTTAAAAATAGGAAGAAAGACTTAAATCCAAAGATAAATGATGTGACTCCATCCTAGTGTACTGTTGCTCTTTGAGCTGCATAAAGCTGTGCTGGGTGGAGGGATTAGGTTGGATATCAGGAAAGGTTCTTCCCCCAGAGGGTGCTGGGCACTGCCCAGGCTCCCCAGGGAATGGGCACGGCCTGGAGGCTGCCAGAGCTCCAGGAGCGTTTGCACAATGCTTCCCAGCACAGGGTGGGATTTTGGGGTGTCTGTGCAGGGCCAGGAATTGAATCAATGATCCTTGTGGGTTCCTCCCAACTTAGGATATTCCATAATTCTATCCTGTATTTTCCACTGGGGCTTCCATGGGCATTTTGCACAGCACAATCACCAAAGCCTGAACCAGGACAAAGCTATCCCATTGATCCCATATAATGTTGAGGAATAGCTCACGAAATGGGAAAACAGCTCTGGAGCAACCTGGTCTCATGGAAGGTGTCCCTGCCCATGGCAGGGGTTTGGAATGAGATGAGCTTTAAGGTCCCTTCCAACCCAAACCATTCTGGGATTCCGTGATGTCCTTTCAGAAAACCAGGATATAGTTACAATTCCCTTCGTTATCTTTCCTACACTGAAATATTACTGAGTGTTGAAGCTGATTTTAATCTTTAAATGAATACCAAAACTTGTGAACAGTTTTGGTAACAAATGATCCAGTTTGCAAAGCTGCCCAAAATTAATTGCAAGAAAGCCACTAAATAGACTGTTTATGGTACAACATTTTATATCAGAACACTCACTGCTTTCACTATCAAAATGTGATCCTAATTCCCCCCTTCCATTTCCTCTTTTCTCCATTTTAACTGCAGTTTCATGGTCACTATTTTTTTAAGTAAATGAGTACATACTCAGCCATAAAAGAGAAATACCAAGCCCTGTTTTCCCTAATTAGCTGTGATTGTCTTGTACAAATTCTGGAAGAAGGAACACCACATAGATGATTTCTAGAGGTAAGAAGAATTTCTGCTGAAACAAAAGTATCCTCCAAAAGATACTGTATTTCTTTTTCTCTTTGACAAAGAGGTGTTCAACCCAAATTTTGTAGTTAATCAGAGCAGTTACTTGCAATGCACACTTTCTGCAAATTCTGGATATTCTTTAAAAAATATTCTTGTAAATCATTCATAGACTCAGACCTAACTCTAGTTTTCTAATCATCAAGAACCTCAAACAGATTTGCCAACTCCTGTAAACGATACATTCCCATAATCTATCAACTAATATGTATTTTCAGGAAAGAAAACTTATGTAATGTGCTATTAAGAGACTACTTGTATTAAAATAGTTATATAGCTCAGAATAAAGTAAAATTCTCTGTATGAACACAAAAGCAGTTATTAATTTCTTGACAGTTCCTTTAAGTTTAAAGGCTTGAAAATAACAAAACTTATATTAACATTTGCCTGTAATGATAAATACACCTATCCTTCAAGTCATAAAAGTGAAAGTACCAGCAATATCCTGAAAAAAGTCTTTAAAAATTATAAGGCCGTTAAGATTATTCCTAGAAAGTAAACCAGACTTTCATAAATTCCCAGCTAAATGCTGCCAAACCAAATTGTATCAGTTTCTCTCATCCAAACTTGCCATTTGCCTTCTTTTCCTCTGTTTTTTGTTTTGTTTTGGTTTTTTTTGTTTGTTTGTTTTTTGTTATTTTTTTCCTGAGACTGTGAAATTAGCAGTGTTGATTCAGAATCCCATTCCAAAAGGCAAGGGCTGGGAAGAGGGAAAACTCCCCTATATTTATCAAATTCAGTAGCATCAGATAGGAAAGGTTCCCAGAATTCACTGAGAGATAAAATTCATTAAGTTATGCTTCACATAAAGTCCTATCTGGCATTTGAGGTTTGAGAACAGTGGGACAGGACAAAAGTGTGTCTGCAGCTTTTCCATAAACTGTGAGAGGGCTCCTTTTTGGGAGACTAAAAAACTCACTTTTTTTAAATGACCCAAGTTATACACACACACATTTATATATAAAGTGTCATGAGTTATTTTAGTGATTTTGGACCAGCATCACATAAATAAAACTTAAATGCATGAAAGTCAATATTTTCCTTTCTACTTCTCAGCCTTTTCCATCAATTACACTAAATAATGAGAATTTGGGGGTTTTTATTACAATCCTACAGTTTCAATTACCTTCATTCCAAAGACATTTTCAAGCCAAATAAGATTTAAATTAAAAGAAGAAATTTCTAACAAGGTGCTGAAGTTGGTCCCTGTCCTGGAGCAGGTCCTCACACTCCTGGCCCCATGGAAGTTAATTCTCCCTGTTGCCAAGGGTCCATTTTTTCTTTTTTAATCCAGTGAGAACAGAAAACACCCAGAAGTGAGACACAGAAGCAAAAGATCAGCTCCAGCTGAAGGCACTGATATTTTGCTGTCTGCCTGTTCTCATCCACGTTGACCATGGTCAGAAAGAGCCAACAGAGTTCACACAGAGCACAAAAAACTTAAGAAGGCAAAAAGCAGGTGTCTCCCTTAGGTGGGTCTGAAACACTTTCCTAACTTCATTTATTATATTGAATAGATCTCACTGTTAGAGAAGGATTTTAAATACCTTTAAATTAAAAAATATGAGGTATCCCTGTCTGGAACAGAATCCAGCTACCAGTTTGCCAGAAAATCTCAACTAGAAATGTAGATTAGAAAGAACCCAAACAAACAAGCAACCAAAAAAACCCACAACAAAACAAACAAACAAAACCCCAAACCACACAAACAAAAAAAAAAACCAAGAAAGCATTATAAACTCAGAAGATGCAGGGTTTCAGTTTGAAAAGTCATATTAAGGCATGAATTTCCATAACTCTTCAATAAAATCCCAAGGCTAGCATTTTCTTAACTAGTAGCACCGACCTGGACTCTTGTCTACACACACAACACCAAAGGTAAAACATTTTTAAAAGTACTGGGGACCTCTGATGAGGTCTGGTACGTGCAGGGATTTCCACAGACAGATTCTGTCTGTTCTTCCAGGTTTCTCCTAATTAGTTTTTCCTAACTAATATTGCTACCGGAGGGAAAGGTCCCCAGTCCACAAGCAGAAGGAAAGCTGCATAATCCTTATTTCCTAGAAGTTATCAGCCCACAAGGTTTTTGCCAAAGGTTTATTTAAAGTCTTCCCCACGTTGCTGCTTTTCCCCATTTGGAGATGCCCACATCTGCTCCCAACCTCTTTTTTAAGATGAAATATTTTCACTTAGCTACATACTTTGCAGCTCATTATGTTTTCAGACCTGTTCTGTCTCAAGGAGTTTGAGCCATCTGAGCCCCTTGGGAAACACATCCTTCATGTTTGAAGCTCTCCAGGTGTTAATTTTATCTGAGACAATATTATCAGCCTTTCAGCTGGAAAAATACAGGAGATGATCTAGGGTTTTGTCCATTCTTTAACATCCTTACCCGTAACAGCCAGGGTTGTAACTTCCACCCATAGAATTTCAAAGAAGTTAAGTAACTGAAAACTGCAAATGAAGTTCTTCCACCTCTTCTTCGGCACCAGTTTTAGTGAACAAAAGCCCAATTTTCAAGGGTGTTAAACAGAAACTGCATTGACATTTAAGGATATTTCAGTTTCCACTTTGACATCTAAATAAGTAGCGAGATTCGCAGCCGCGCTTAGAGCAATAGGAGCAGCAGAAGGCTGAGAACATTTGGGAAGCTCTCCCCGAAATTCATAAAAATTAGCAAGACTAATTATAAGTAACTTCACTAAGCCCGATGCTTAGACATTTCAAATGACATCAGGGCTGAGCGAGGGTTTGAAATTTCTCAGGAGCACCCAAAACTTAACTGCTCATCTAAAATTCATCCTTTTTTTTTTTAATTTCTATTCCCCAAGCCATTTTTCAACTCATGCAGTTAAGACTTTGGGTTTTGTAGTGGTTACAGATATTTCCACCATGGTGCTCAAGTTCATTGTCCCTTGACTGACTAAAAGGTTTTACAAGAAATTTACTGCTCTGCTTCAACGTGGCTCAGTCCAAAGTGGTTCTTTTGAAGAGGACACCCAAAATGGACAATAGCAAGCAGCTGCTTATGAAGAATCAATGAAATTTTGATGCCAGGGAGATTTCTACAATTTTAACTGTAAACATTAACCAGAGAAGCTACATGGTCTTATATTTGCCTCAGTTCTACCAGGGGCAGTCTTACCATCTTTATGAACATCTATTTCTATGACTACTGTAACCCATTCAACTTTCATCAGATACACACTGAAAAGGTGATGCCCTATAATTTTCCTTGCTTATTTCTGATCCTTTGTTACTTTTCATATTTAAATCTTGTCACTTTAGCCCAATTTCTGAAGAAACCTGCCTGAAAGGAAGTGCTTGAATTTATTGTTCAGTTTTATGGACTGTGTACCTGAAAACCTACAACTTTCTGTGGTCGGAAAGCAGATGAATGAACTGACTTAAGGAAAAAAAAAAATGAAAGAAAATTCAAGGATGAATAAATGGCAACACACAATTTCCCAGAGCAACCTGACCTGAGCATCCCAAGGGAGAATCATTTTGTTAAGAATGAGTGCAGCTTGTTTGGGAAACAGTGCACTGTCAATACAATCTTTACAATTACAGTCACATGATCGGTACATCTGGAAAATAACAGTCAAGTGATTAGTCTGAACTTTGCCTGGATCAGGCAATTTTTACACGGCTCTGTCGAATGTCAGACCTCCTTCTCCCTCACCAATTTCAGCTATGTTGCACCATGATTTCAAGCAGTGAATCATCCAGCCCTGTGCCAACCATCTGTTTCGTCTGCCCCCTCAGTGTCTGAAATTAGATGACGGAGGGCAGGGCAGGCTTTCGAGAGTGGCCATTAATGTTAGTGGAGGAGGGGCTCTGGCGACAGATTTTCCATCTGAAATCACGGACTGTTAAAAACTGGCAAGGACTAGAGAGGAGTGAGTAGAAACATAATGCGAGGAAGAAGAATTTGTAAAGGAACAGGGACAGAACAACAGAAGAGAGGAAAGGATTGGGAGTAGGAAATGGGGTGGAGAAGAGGTAAAGGAAATGTGATGATATGAAGGAAGGAAAGGAAAAAGATTTTGGGGATAAAAAGAAAGTAGGAAATCTCCCCAAATTCCCCTGCACCTTTTCTGTTGGATTAATTGTTTATTCTTTAGTGAGGAACAATGATTAAAACAGACTTGCAGTGCCAACTAAAAATTCCAGCAGTCCTGGAAGAGGTAGCAGGCAGAGCAGAGGAAAAAATTATGAATATAAAAGGAGTAAGACAACTCTCAAGAGTTCTACTTTCACTCAGGCACCTGCAGAAGAGCAGGGATTAAGAAGAATACTGGACTCTGGGAAGGTTGTGCACATGGAAACCACAGAGTGGTTGAAGGATTCTTGCAGACTCTTCCTTTCACTGGTCATGTCCTACAAACTCCAGTTTTCACTCCAACATTTCTGAGAACCCTCAAAGTGCAGATCCAGACTTCCTTTTGATATACAGTAATATTGGATAGGGAAATACAACCCTTTTCACTAAATAATCCCCAAAATGTAGGAAAAAATAAAAATCAATATTTTGGGGATAATGATGCAAAATTGAAACAAAGCACAAACCAAACATACGAACTCCATTGTTGCCTTCTGGTTTTTGACTCACACCAAGCATTGTCCTACATCATCCCACTGTGATACTGAGCACAAAACTGAGAAATTCACTCCCCCAACCATTCCTGGTCAATCTTTCATCAGCACAAGCAGAGATCCCTCAGCATAAAGGAGAGATAGGGAATTGCATATGAATGAAGAGAGGTAGATCAACAAATTGGTCTCTCTTCAGTAACGAAAGCAAATATTGCTAGAGAAATGTATTGTACATTTTTATATGTATCAAAAATACAACATAAATCTCAGTTTATAAAAGGAAAAGCATTTCTCTGAATATTAACTAATTTTCTGAAGTAGACTAGTTGGGAAATCCAACTTACTACTATCCAGAAATAATTAATTACCTCCATAAATCTGAATTGTACCATTTGATCAGTGGTTAGGACATTTGACAGCTATATAATAATAACAATATTAAGCACTTCAATTGTATCTAAGGAAGCAGTCCCTGAATTGTGTTGCTTGGCTAACACATGGTTTTGCTGAATTTGGCCAAATATATCACTGACTTTATCAGAAGAGTTTTGTATTTCACACAAGTCAATGTGCAATGCTGCTGCTACTGAACAACACAGTATTTCTGTCTAAGCATCATCAAAACATTTTTAACATGTCAGATAAAAAATACAACATTAGATTTTCATAATATTTGCAGCTTTCTGGGGTGATTATTATTAACAATAACTTTTTGAATGTTTATTTTTATGACGGGATTTTCTTAAATACCATTAGTATACTGTATTAAAAAAAGCTTTAAAGGAAAAAGAAAAACAACAGTCCAAACACTAATTTACCTGGGATAAGTCGATTAATTTATTTTGGGGGAGGAAGCTAGATAAAGGCTATAAAAAGGACTTATTTACAGCAGCATAATTTTTTATTTCCATTCAATATTACAGTATAAATATGGTGTCTGCAGGTGGATTATCTATCCCTGAAAGTAAATTTTGGTGAACAACTCCAATTCTGGAAAAAGAAATCCAAAATATTTTATTTTACGTGACAAATAGAAGTTAAAGATTTTTGAACAGGAATGGACCAAATTTTTAAACAATCATCAAGTCGTGCTCTGATTTTTGCATCCTCGATTTTGCACCTGCAGTCAAGCACAAAATTGTGGGCACAGTCAATTGTGAGAGCATCTCACTGTTTGATTGTACCAGCAAATTAAATAGTAACTGGTGATGCCTGGCTGCTGACTGCTGCACCCATCATGGAGCTCAAAGACAGAATTAGATTGCTTTTAAAATAAAATGTGTTCATATCTAAACAAAGTTCTCAGTGCACTTCTTGCATTTAATGGCACATTCACACACTGGATTGGCTGGAAGTGGCAAAGAAGCTCCTTTGTGAGCTGATCTTGCACTAAGATCATTTTGAAAAACAAACTTATTTGGATTTACAACCCTAAAGTAAGTTTTCCTCCTGCATAAAGTTCATACCTCAAGATGATTTTCAGCACCCTTTTTCTGTTGTCACCCTTTCCATCCTCAAAGTTCACAGCAAAGGTGAGTAAATGCAAATAAAAATTTGGTGCATTATTTCTGAGAGGCAAAGCAGTAAATCTGTTTAATTTGCAGTTTAAAAACCTATGGACATGTGACCATTTCTATGGCTCACCCCTGCATATTCAATGCTAGATGCTATTTTCTTATCACCACCCCAAAAAAGGACTACAGTAATATTCACAAACAGAATAAAGTTTTACCCATCAGTTCAGCTTGACATTATACTCTAGAGACATCTCTTTGGGACAGTTTTTACTTTATGACAGCTTTCAGGAGAAGCTATTACTACTCACAGCAGTATATTTGACAGAGAAAAATATGACTTTCATAATTAATGTCTGGTGACTTTGTTGCTCTTAGAGAGGAGCAGAAGATTCTCATTTTTATCCCATTTCTGTTCTCCTGTAACACATTTTTAGCAGTCAGGAGCTGCAAGAGACTACCATTAATAGCAAAGTGGAGGCCTCTCTTTGAGGCCTCTTTGCCATCCCAATCTGATTGTCTGCTTGTAGTTTTGGGAACACAAATTCTTGCTTCCATGTGGAATATGGGCATTCATCGTGCTCTGATGCCAGGGCACTTCCACCACTTCCCTATGGCTTCCGCAGTTTCCTTTATTCAGGACTCCTGTGTTTCTCTTCTACTCTCCTTTCCTTTTCTCCTCACCCAAAAGGAAGTTGTTCTTGAAATCATTAGAGTTTCATGACGGGACATTTTTGTGAGAATTGTCCCCTCATATATTCATGAAGTTGGTTATTCCAGTATTTTGTAAATCATAAGATCATGGAATGGTTTGGGTTAGAAGGGACCTCAAAGCTCACCTCATTCCACCCCCTGTCATGGGCAGGGGCACCTTCCACTATCCCAGGGTGCTCCAAGCCCCGTCCAGCCTGGCCTTGGACACTTTCAGGGATGGAATCTTCAAAAATGAGACACCGAATACTTGCTCAGTGCCTCTTCCCCGGACACTGCTACAGCTCATTAAGGCCATAACCCTTAATTGGGGTATACTAGGAAAAAAAAAAAAAAAGATCATTTCTATGGAGATTGGAAGAGAAAAATAACACCAAAGGGAAAGGTGAAAGATTATTGGATCATCCAGAGATTATAATACCATGAATAGACACACTGTTTTAGGAGAGAGTAGTCAATGATACCTAAAATTTCATTAAGGTGGCTTCTAGACTTTGATGTACAACCAGAGTTCACCCAACTCTCATCTGGCTTAAAGTGAATATCATGTATCATTTGATTCATATTACTAAGAAAATAAATTTTCCTTTCCACCCAGAAAGATCATATAGCATATAAGAGTTATTGCAGATACTACTATTTTTTTTTTTTTTTTTGAGTAATACTGATGAGTCTGTTCTATTCCTAGTATTAGCCAGAAGTCTTAGGGAGATGAGAAAGATGTAAACATTTCCCTGAGAATTAGTCAAACAAAATAGTAAACAACCTCAAAACTTTGTTTTGTTCTTCTAAAGATTGAAAAAATAGAAAATTCTTTGCTTTCTTGTCCCCCGTTCAGTCTCTGGTGGGTGAGACTGCCCATGTTTGTAGTTAGGCAGCTGGCTAAAAGTCACCATAAAAGCAAATGTTGTAAGTACAAAGCACAGAAAAGCCCAAATCTTCCTTTAATGCTTTACTAGCACTTCACTAATAGGCCCATGGGGTGCAGTCAGTCAATAATAACCCAATAAAATCAATAACGATAAACAAGAGTCAGTGTTCTAATAAAAATAGAATTTTTAAAATCCAAACCAGCTGTTCCAGTGTTATGTACAAACACAGGCCTGGTGCGAGGGTTTGCTCTGTTTCCAAGCATCCGTGCTCAGCTGCCAGTCCCACAGGCAGTTTCCTTGGAGGAGGCAGAAGTGATGGACAACACATAATCAAACTTTACTGCCAAGGTGAACACACACATTCATTGCTTGTTTTATTCTGTGATTTTAATGACACTCTTCAAGTTTGGGTTTCTTTTTTTTTTTTTCATATTTACTTCATGTGGTTTGTTTGACACAAAAACGGGGAAGATTTTACTCCAGTATTTTCCAAACAGAATAGAAGACTATTTTATCAAGACTTTGGTCAGCTATGAAACACCTTCCTTGGGTTAAAGTTGGACATTTCCTTTATACCTACCCAGGTAATAAATTCACCGTTTCTGTCCCCAAAGGAAAGGCCACACACTATGGAAAGTCATTTGGAGAGTGAATGTACTGGGGAAATGATGAGGAGCAGAACTGAAGAATCAGAGATAATATCTTGGCTGCCTTACAATTAAGAAATATCTGCTCTTATTAAATGACTTTGTCTGATAATGTCACTTTTGCTTTTAATCTCCAAAAACATCTAAAAATTGAAGTATTTCTAATTTGAGCAAAATAGCAAAATATATCTCAAAAATAAGTCATAAGTTACTCTGTATCAGTCAGAAAAAGGGATTCTTCCAGCCTTGGAAGGCTCACTGCAATCTTGTCCATGCTACAGGAAAGTCAAAGACCAAAGGCTCAATCCATTTCTTAGAGAAAAAATTTAAAAACTCCAAATCTTACACAGCTTTTAAGATTATTGAAATATGTTAGATAGATTAACTATTAGTTTCCGACTTCAGAACCAAGTTTAACTTAATACTTTAATGTTATTCTTTGATGTGTAGAATTTTATTTCTTTTTTATAGGGGAGAGAATTGAAACACAGGTTTGTGCTTCATCCCAATCTCATACATCACACAAAGCTTTGGAGTAGTTTGATTTTACCAGTAAACGGACCTGAGTTTCCAAAAAGAAATACAAGACATTTGAGACCAGAAGTGCTTCAGCCTAGAACAGATACCACTGATGAGAAAGAAACTACTGCTAGAAAACTTCAGCTGGTGACATGAGAGAACAGAAAAAAAAAAACTTGGAACACCAACTACCTGTGCGGACACAGAGTAATGTTCAAATTTGTTACTACCACAAGGAGAAGGGAGTGAAAGACTCTTAGCAAAGCAACAGTGAAGTAAATGGGCTGCACACATCCATTAAAAATTTTCCTAAAAATTTTTGCAAGACAAATTCTTCACCTGATTTGTTTTGCTGAGCATTTGGACAGTGCACAGGTAAAGTCTGACCAGAAACTGTTACAAAGGGGTTCTACCAAAAAAGTGCAAAATCTGGTATCAGATTGACACTTTCTAATCAAAACTAAAGCTGAAGGAAAATAAAGAAGGTTTTAGCTCACTTGCAGTCGCACAGGTGAGAAAGGAAGTCACAAAGGCTACAGCTCCTGAGAAAAACATCTGGCCAAAGATAATTTTCAACAATTACACCATAGTTGGATATCCTGATGAAAATTCTTCATCAGACAGAGTTGGCTCTCATTTATTCTCAAAAATCCACCCCTCTAATGGCACAAAGGATGTGCCCTATCTTTTTCCTATCTACCCTTAGACATATTTTCTTACCGGGTGATGAAATTTATCTTCTACTATACAGCTTCTTCTGAACGCTCTCTGACAAACCCCATCAAAAAGTGCTCTGTTCTGCTCCAATCATATGTAGAGTAATGGTTTACTCATTTTCTGCATGAAAAGATGGGCACGGTACTTTGCAGAAACCATCAAACCTCTCATTTCGTGTGCTCTTCCTACAGTGCTCCTTTTGCCAACATCATTAATTGCACATGCCTCTGCCGCATATACTAAGAAACACGGGCCTGGCCAAAAGCAGTTCCTGGCACCATCACCACTCTGATATATGCATTTCAGCTTAACAATATTATCAACACATGGCTTTGAATCTTACTCAAAAAAAAAAAAAAAAAAAAAAGTTTTACCATCTCTGCTGCTAAGGGAGAAAGGAAAAGTTCTCCAGTTGAGGTATTGTTTAAGAGAGAACAGAGAACACCTTATTAGCAGCAACTGAGAGGCCACAGCTTATCCTTTTGGCTGGAGTAGAGTGGTACAAGGTTTCTAATATCCTTCAAGACATCCATTATTTTACCACAGAGACACAAGGCCATGCTTTGTGTGCATTTTTATGAGGGAGAGGTGTGGACGTCCAATCAGACGGAAAGGCGCAGTTACGTGCTCGTGAAATGAATTACACCGACGTCTGTTATAAATCTTTAACATAGCTCAGGAGATCAATTAAGATGTTCAAGCAGCTACAAAAAGGATGATTGAGGCAAATGGTAACATCAGGATGACCATATGGTAAGGGAATGCTAGAACTGCGTGGACATAAAACGCGAGCCATCGGAGCGCCACCGCTAACGAAACAGAGAGCGGGAAACACGGCAAGATAGCGAGAGGAATATCAGGAGGAGGGAAGAACAGCACAGGATACATGTGCAGAACTCAGTATTATGAGACTCAAATAAGGGAAAGATGGCTTATTCCTACAGGTCCCAGGTTCAAGATGTCGGTGCAACACAGAGTTGATGATCCCAACCCCAACCATGAGGGTGAAGGCATGTCTGAATGTTTAAAATAATTATATTCAATACGAGACCATCAGCTGTACACAGCAGTGATTTTTGTCCTCTTTCTCCTGACCTGCAGGGATGGAATGACTGAATGGACCTGCCTTTTTGAACATCTCTGATAGTTTCCGCTTGAGATTGCTCCTTGGGCTGCTATTCCATGAGCCATCATCTCTGCAGGACATGGCAGCTGATGGACAACCTGCTTCCCATGCTGTGCCATTGTAAGGCGATAACAGCACCGTTAACTCATATCACTGCTGCTCTAAGGTTAAAAATCTTTCATTTCTTAAGGTTGTTCAAACTCCTGAACTGCAGTAGACAATTGAGCCTAACCTTGCACAAAAGTCCTAAATCCATACTGGGAATGAAGGCAGCAGCACAAGTTCCAAAACATCCTCAGCTCCTGATCAGGAATAGGAAGCCAGCACAAGTTCCAAAACATCCTCAGCTCCTGATCAGGAATAGGAAGCAGTGAAGAAAGCACCTTCTGCTGAGCACTATTCCTTCTCTGAACAAGAGACTATTTAAATAGACAGATATCTAAAAATAGTCAGAATATTAGACAGGTATCTGACAGGTATCTAAATCTTTAGTTCCATTGAGTTCTGATCTGAAGACTAAGTTTATTTAATCTGATGATTAAGATAATTTCACTCCCACACATACTCTAAGAACTGACCTTAAATAATCTCAATAAAAATATTTCTATCACATTTTATAAGGTTGGGATTGTTTCACCCTCCTTTGATGCCTGAAAAATTAACAGGAAGTAATGGACATTAGACCATATTTAGCCCAATTTTTAACAAAATACCCTCAGGTGCCAAAAATTTAAGAGTATTCAATATTTATAGTGTTTATTTTTTCAATAATCCATCTTTAGACTGGCTCTTTCCTCTTACTAAACTAACACAGTGCATTAAATTTCAGAAATATGGCCATTTTTCATTTTAAAAAACACAAGAAACATTTTGATAGAAAAGATAATAAATTTACAAGATGATGTTGCTGTCTACCAAGTATACAATACTGTTTAAAAAGAAGGGGAAAATTAAATAAATTATTTTGCTTTTGACTCTGGCTTGCGCAGTGACTGGAGTCAAAACCGGTGAAAGATGAGGTTGTCAAGGTGAAGGAGAGTATTAAGACATTTTGAAAATTAACTTCTAGATATAGAAAAATCACTAGAAAGATTTTTTATTGATTAAGAGTTATTCTCTTTTACTTTCTGGGCATGTCCTGTTCTACCCCCAGAGACAGATGGAAGGGTTTTACATGGCTTTCCGTCAATTGAGATTCATGTGAGCACCTGTCAGAAGTTCAGCAAAAGACCCAACAAACTCTCATTTCACTTAACAGGGAAGTGGGGAGAGAAGGTCACGCTAATGTTTGAGCATTTTGTGCCACAATTTAAGAGAACAGCACATTATATAGAGGAGACCTAGATTAGATATTGAGGAGAAATTCCTCCCTGTCAAGGTAGTGAGGCCCTGGCACAGTTTCCCTGTGGCTGGCCCATCCTTGAAAGTCCAAGGCCAGGTTGGACGGGGCTTGGAGCAACCTGGGATAGTGGCAGGTGTCCCAGCCCATGGGCAAGGGCTGGAATGGGATGAGCTTTATTTAAGGTTCTTTCCAACCCAAACCATTCTGTGATAACTATATATAATGCAACAATAGCCCAGATCAGTCAGGCATTTCAGTCCTCAAATCCTAAAAACCAAACCTGTCCATTCTGTCATGAAGAAACAGCCTGTGAAAGGTTCAGAAACACCTGACTGGGGCATCTTATCACAAAACAACCAGACAGTTTTTGCTCCCCTATGATTTGGGCACAGAGCCCTGATGGCAACTCTCCGACTGTCTTCAATAGAGCAAAAGCTGAATTTCTGCCTCTAGTGGAGGGAGAAGCAAGTAAGTGGGGGAAATAGCATCTCCTGAGTGATTGCCAAGAATTCCCACAAAAAATAAACACAGTCTGGTGGTTATGTTCTTAACAGCTGTGTTAATGGGGTTAAAGAAACCTTAAAGAAACTCTGTCTTTTTTTTAAATGAGCCCTGTTCTTAAAAACCTGATACGGTACAAGTTTTGCTTTTAAACCCAGTGTGGTTCACAACTGAGAAAAGTGCCACTCCAGCAGGCATGGAGATTCCTGAGGGAATGTGCAGGGGCCTCTGTCCCGGGAGAGCCACAGGCTGCAGGCAGGACAGTGATTTCCAGCACTGTGGAAAGCCTCAGTAACTTCTAACATGGAGCTGGTGACAAGCAAAGCCCTGCATCTGGGTAGATCAGCTCTATGTGACACCTCATCATTGTCTACTTCCTTATATACCTTCATTTCAGTGATATAGATATTAAAGTCAGATTTTTTTTTTAAATAATAACTTCAATTAAAAACTCCGAATAAAAAAACCCAACAGCACAAAACCAAAATAACGTAGAACAAAACAAGTATTTTCACTCAGGTTTTGTTTCTTTTGTACAAAGAACTCATGGGATGAAATTCAGTGTAAGGATTATCCACCTCTGATTCTGTGAATCCCAGTCCATTCTCAAAATAGGAAATGATCTCAGTTCAATGTAAATAAAACCATTTTCCTCAAAATAAAGCATGGCAGGGGAATGCTATGGAAAGCACCAAAGCAAATGTAAAAAACTCAATGGATTGCAATCCATTAGTGATTATAACATTAGCTCTTGCTTTCTCAACTTATTTATTGGTATTTCACAGCACTTAGGTTCTTGTGGCATGGCCTCTGTACTCACTGTGATAGCATGTTTGTTAGTGAGTCCTCTGAATTTCTGAAGAGGTGGAAAAGCAGCATTTACTGAGCAAAACTGTCTCCTTGGCATTGTTAAGACAGTTCGGAGCCTTAGAGTAACATCACCTTCTCTGTCTTTGTGTGCTTTGGGCCTGGTGAGATCCATGGGCATGAAAAGGGGATACACAGCACCCAAAATGAAGTTAACTGCTCATTAGTTAATTAAAATAACTCAGAGGAGATAAAGCAGTTATTGACACTTCCCAGAGAGTGCAAGGAGATTGGTTTTGTTTGCACACTGCAAACCTTTTACCCATATCCCCATCCTTTACAAAGGTCTAACAACCTCTCCAGAGCCTCATCCTCTGACACCAGTTCCGCCTCCCATTTGTAAAAAACAATAAATAAATGTAGAAATACACAAGTAACAGGCCTGTGCCTCTTTCCTCTGCTCAGACTCTCCATCTGACATCTCTCTCCTGAGACCTCCTACCCAGGCACAACCCAGCATGGCTGCTGCCTTTGACATGAGGTCAGAGAGGATAAAGCAGGAGAGGTGGCCCTGGGGACAGGGATATGCCATGGGCCAGGGACATGAAGGGACAACCACAGGCACCATGGAAGGGAAGTTTTTTATCCCCTGCCCCTTCCTGGCTCCCTCTGGCTGCTACATCCACCATTTCCTTTGGACAGAGAGACTGCCTTCACATTACTCCTCTGTTAGCACAGAGTCAGCAAAACAGCCATTACCCAAATCCCAGGCACACCATCAGACCAAGGGCACCACTGCAGCCTCACCAAAGAGGCCAAGGAGATATATTTCAAACTATAATCAGTCTGCCAAAAGAGTGCAATATTCCACAGCATCTAGGACAGAAAAAATAAAAAAAGTTCTCAGCATGAACAGCAACAGCAGTGGGGGTCTCCCCGAGCAGCGTATCTTGGAGAACAGTGAATCACTCCAATCTCCCTGCAAATGTCAGGTGCCTGATTCTCCGTGTCATCTGTGGCTCTGAAATGGTTTCCACGCAGGACCTGCTGTCGCTGCAGGGGGCGAGCAGAGCTGTCACAGGAGGGATGGAGCACGCGGAGCTGGGCAGGGCCAGCAGCACGAGAGGCCTTCGCGCCTCGCTGCCATCGGCCACACCAGGGCCCTCCCCGGAGCTGGCGCCCTGCCTGGAGCCAGGTCTATGCCCAAGGAGGAGCTGCTGGAGCTCCACACATCCCTCTGCTGAACAAAATTTTGGTTTCACACCATCTGTGCACAAACACCCCCGCAGATTCTCAGTTGCGGCACCCAATACAGGTAACTTGGTGTACCCTGCTATCAGAAACACAAGTTCTTCCTCTTGGTGAGGTGCTGAAACAGGTATCCAAGAACGTTTGTGGCTGCCTTGTCCCTGGAAGTGTTTAGGGTCAGGTTGGTTGTGGTTTTGAGCAGCCTGGTGTAGTGGAAGGTGTCCCCTGCCCACAGCAGAGGGTTTGAAATAAGATGAACTTCAAGGTCCCTTCTAAACCAAACCATTCTGGGATTCTATGACTCCATTCACAATTACAGATGGACATGCTCAGATTGAGGCCAGCATTGTAGATTCCAGCTGCATTTCCTATAGCTGGCATCATCTGTATCACAGAATCCCAGGTTGGTTTGGGTTGGAAGGGACCTCAAAGTCCATCCAGTTCCAACCCTCTGCCACAGGCAGGGACATCTTCCACTACCCCAGGTTGTTCCAAGCCCCGTCCAGCCTGGCCTTGGGCACTTGCAGGAATTCAGGGACAGCCACAGCTTCTCTGGGCACCCTGTGCCAGGGCCTCATCACCCTCACAGGGAGGAATTTTTCTAAATCTAAACCTGTTCTCACTTTGAAGCCATTCCCCATGTCCTGGCACTACATGTCCCTGTAAATAATCTCTCTCCATCTTTCTTGTTGGCTCCTTCATGGACTGGAAGTCCACAATTACTTCACCCCAAAGCTTCTTTTCTCCAGGCTGAACAAACCCTGTTTTCTCAGTCTTCCCAAGGGTAGATGTGGGGTCTCCAACACACAACTGCCTTGGCAGCCGTGATTCCATCAGCCACACAGCAAAAAGATCATTTGGAGAATGAGTATCACCAGCTCCTGTGTGACACCTGTGCAAAACCTTTTCTCTGCAAAGCAGAAGAAAGAAGATAACAGAAGAAAAGTCACAGATATGATCCTACTGCAACTTGTGCATGCATTAGCAGCCATAGAAGAATTGGAATAATTTCCTTCCCAGCTGGGTCATAGCAAAGCTAAAGGTGAGGTTTGGAGCTCTGCAGACACATCCCTGGACTTCTACTCCATGCACATTAGATGCCCTCAGGGAGATGTTGTTGCAGCTGTGCCTGATCCTACATTTGAGCAAGTTTTTTTCTTGCTGCCCTGAAACTGCCTGAAAGCAACTTCTTGTAACTATTTCATTAGAGGTGACTGCCACTGCAGCTTGTGGGCTTGGGAAAAAAGTCACTTTTACATTTCCACCTGGAACAGTACACTGTTGTCACCCCAATAATGGAGCTCCAGCCAACACAGCCCTGCTGGCAGGAAAAGGGCTGGAGAGGCTGCAGAAGGCTCCCAAGCTGACCATGTGCCAGAAGGGATCAGGTCCCTCCCTCCTTGCTCTGCTCCACCCCCTGCCAGTATTTCAGCTGAAGCCACAGGCTAGAGGTGGGCAATAGCTCAGCCATATCCTGCTTTGTTCAGAAAAAAGGACATGCAGACTTTGCAAGTGTGAACTTGTCTTTAAATAAATGCACACAAACTGAAAATCATTTTCTTTCAAGCAAGAAACGCTTCAACTTTAGAGTTTCAAAACAATCTCTCCACTTTAAGTAACTTCTCATGGTTTTTTTCTTACAGTTTGAACACAAAATTCAGCAAAGTCCCCTGTTTTTTTTCTGTCCTAACTTTGGTTGAAAATTGTGAACTGAAGTGACTATTAAATTTTGTGGGGGGAAAAGATTTGGAACCAACTGTGGGCAAAAGCACTGGCTGTAAGAACAGACCTGCCAAGGAGTTTCCCCTGGCCCCCAGACTCGGGTACCAATGATCCTTCACACAACCTGATCCAAGAGAGCTTGGGGAAGGGAAATGAGCAGGACACCTCTGCAAGGGCAAGAATTGCTGTGCTAAATCCTTCAAAATTTGAACACGGGTTTTACTACAGCACCTTCACTACCCACATGCAAAATAAAACTTATGAGAAGAGTCAAAGGGAATGCGAGACCCCACCACTGGGCAGGAGACAGTTTAGTCAAGACAGAAGGCAGCCTTGAGTGTTCAAAGAGCTGTTCTTTGGCCCCTTCTTCTCATACCAGATGGATTTTCTGGCTGAGACTTATCTGTAATTTTCCTCATAGCTACTTTACAAAGGGAACAGAGCAAAGAAACCACTTGGATCTGGTTTCTTAGAACAGGAGAGAGAATATCCTCAGTGCTGTTTTGGATCTCATAAGTCACAGGGGGCACCTTACCCCTTACCTCCCAGTTCAAGTGTTCCTTGCATTGCCTTGATCACAATCCAGTTTTTGCACTTTCCACTTGACTCTAAATTCCACAAAAGAGCTTGATTAGGTTCAAAAGTGGAGCTCAGGAAAGCTTCAGAAAACCTCCTGAGTCTCTTAAACGTGTAAGCTAGAAAATCCATGTGTTCCAGGTCCTCACACCAGAACGTGGGAATACCAGCTTGCCTGAAGGTTGGAACTAATCCAGCAACCTAAACACCATCAAACTAGGGATGCTGGGAAGAGACTCTACACATCCAGGTTTTTCATCTGGCCTCATCCCAGTGATGTTCTGGCGCAGCCCCAAACGTGCCAAAATGCTTTGGTGTTCTAATCCGCATTAAAGCCCTTGCATAGAGCTTTATTCCACACTTCCCAAATCCTCTTTTCTCTTCAGCAGACAAAACCCCCCGATTTTCATACATTCCAGAAATGCCTTATGTTTGATCCTAAAAGCAATGATGACTCCACTATCATTTTTTTTATGCCAACGTAAAGTGTCACATATCAATGACCTTCTCACCTGATGTCCACACAGAAAATGAAGGGGCTACAACAGTGTTACACAAATTGCTCCCAGCAAACAGAGCTTTCTGCAATAAAGTATAACAAGTCAGAATTCCTGCACTTTCTGGATCTTTAAGGGTGAATTCCAATTTGATGGGGTTTAGGGGTACAAACAAGGACCTGGCTTTGATGTCTATGTTATCCTGGACTGCTAAACTAAAAGAAACAACACAAGATTTGTGTCCCAGTCGGAAGGAGAGCACTGGGCAGCTCCTCAGCCATCCTGAGAACACTGGCTGGGCACTGAGCTCTGCCTGGTAGAGCTCCCACGCTGACCCAAAACCTGCTTGATATCCCAGAAAAAATCATTGTGTAGGGGTTGCTTGTGTACAGCAGCCTCCTACAGCCTGGTCCAAAGACAGTCAGGAAAAACTGGAGTGAAGGTTATTAATAAAAATCCATGTGCCTCAAAAATAGCCATAGGATAACTTCTCTACCAAGTTTTAGCCAAAAAGCTTTTAAGATTACTTATCAAGTCATTAAGCCAGTCATTTACTTTCACTACCCATTTGCTGGTGCACGTAGAAGACTCACGTTTTTCATGGTATCTCTCCAGTACTGTGCTTTCATTTTCTTCAAATATTCCCACTTTACATGAATTTTAATGCCACATATCAGTAAAAAAAAAAAAAAAAAAAAAAAAAAAAAAAGGTAGTCAGAAGACTGAATCCACTAAGTTGTTTTTGGAAACTCTTGGAAAACTGTAACGCTACTGAAAGGAACATCAAAAAATAAGTGATCCTTAAAAAAATAAAAAAAGGAAACCCCCTACACACACATGCACATCCTGATTCATTCCCTACTACAGCAGACTTTAAGGAAAATATACTACTATAAAAGAAACATATCCTCACTTTTGAAGCCATTTTCAATATACACAGAAATAGTATTTATACCTCTTCCATGCCTTATCTTCTACAACTTACATCTTTTACTGATGCTTACAGCTGCCTCCCCCTCAAACACTGGCTCTATTCTTCAGTGAAAACCTTTCTAAAAATACAGAGGTGGAAAATTACCTTGCACTTTAAATCTATTATGTCATTGAGGACAGGAAATGAGAAATAAGGGAATTTGGAAAGACACTCTCAGGCCAGAGAGATATTCATCTGTAATACAAACCACGTAAACATGTCATCTCTAAGAGGTGCATAAGGCATAAAAGCAGTTAATGGTAAACACGGCGTTTTGCAAGCCCGAAATCTTACAGGGTCATTGTCATTTCCATCCTGCCACAGAGGTTACAGGCAACGGGGCCACGGCATTCCCCAGGACCTCAGAAGTGACCTCCAAATTTTTTATGTGTCCCTTTCAGCTCCTGTGTGGCCAGCCCAGTGTCCTCATGGCCCATGAACTCCACAGAGTGTCCCTTCTGGGAGAGGGCCACCACACTGCCACCCACGGCCCCAGCAAGGCAGGACAGGCACTAGCAGGAGATATTAGCATTTAATCGTCAAAGGCAAATTGGGATATCTCCCAGATTTTCTTTTCGTGTGGACAAAATATTGTTTTTCACCATTTTGAAGATCAGGTCCTCAAAAGATTATAAAAAAAACCAAAAGTGTAATGATTGCAAACACTGATTTTTATCCATGGAAAACTGTATTTGCCAGGAGACAGCAGCAAGGGTGCATCAACTTCAGTGAACTCACCGCCAGAGCAGCTTCCTGGAGTTATTACAAAACTCAGTTTCAGACTGGCTTGCAAGAAGACCACAAACCTTAATTAGTGCAATAACAGGGGAGTGGGGGGAACAAGTCCAAAGCCTCCTTCTGAACAATTTTCTATTTGTTTATCACTATCGCTTCCATGGGCTAATTATTTGCTTAAGAAAATACCTTTAAAAATCCTCTCAAATAAAAAAAAAAAAAAAAAAAAAAAAAAATCAGCAGTTTGTTTTTCCACTGTGGGGTTTACACTCCTAAGTTTCAGCAACACAACGTACCAGATATTTGATGTTACAGATGGTTGTGGGGAACCAGAAATACTTGAGGGAGGAAGGGCAGGCTGTACTTTTTGTATCTTACTGAGAGCTGATGCCTTTTCAGCAAGAAATTCAGCAGAATCGCAGTGGCTCACGAGCACTTCTCCAAAAATGAATGAAGAGGCAGCTCCAGAGGCCGTGTTAATTGTGCTGGAGTGCCTGCTAATGTCGTGTTGGAAGTTGCACTGGTGGCTCCAAAACAGAGGCTAAAACTTCCTAGTTTTATTTAAAAGTTTGGTGGCACTCGGGATATTCTTGGGATGTGCCCAAGAAGTGGCAAAACCCAGAGCTGCTTCTTCATCCTTTTGCAGAGGTACCAGGTCTCTCTTCCACATGTTCCAGCTCTCCCTTTTTTGTGTTAACAATTAATTATGACACATATTTCAATTAGCATTCCAACCCTGTGATCAATGACCCACGTGCCTTTGAAACATGGGCAGCTCCATCCCTCCAGGAGGAGCCACCAGCACCCTCCGTGCGGGTTCCAAAGGGTTAACCCCCGAGCGAATTCTTCAGATGTGTAATTTAATACTTCATAACTGCTGAAAACTGGAGCCCACATAATTTATTTTCTTTGGTCTGGGCACATTTGCCTCATGCTTGGCTGTGGCTGACTTCAGAGAGACACACCTAAAGCCCTCAAGTGTCCCAAGTGGCCCATGTCAGTTATGCAGAGAGATTGTGGTGCTTGGAGGGAACCCAAGGATTAGGTGTTCCTGAGAAGGTTTTTTTGGCTCTACAGAGCCCACGGATGTCATGGGAATAAGGCCGCGCTCCTCCCGTCGCCTCGAAGGCCGCGGATCCACGGGGGATCCAACCGCGCCGAGACAGCCCTCGCGCAAAGGTACACATTAAAATAAACACAACGTGCCACCAAAAAGCACGGAGAGGGAAGGAGGAATTGCTGAGCGGAGAGGGGAAACAATTGCTTCATTGTGGAGCCGGAGCGAGGAATCGCAGATCCGAGCTCCACCTACAGTCCCCTTTGCAAAGCTGACTCCAGCCCTGGCTTTCCTCCACTGCCTGCTCCCGATTTTTTTAAATTTATTTTTAACATTTCTATTTTATTTTTTTTAACAATTATTTTCACTGCAAGAGCGATCTGCATTTCTATTTCAGCTGAACCTGTGCATAGCTAAAGCTGTTGCATTGTCCCAGTGCTTTTAAGGTTAGTTTACTTTCTGTATTTTGAAAGTAAATAGCCTGCTTTTTCCTGGAATTTATTTTAGGATTCCGTCTCTATCACTAGCTTTCATTTGCACCAGCTTCATATCGTCTGACAGTATTTCACATTTTTATTGCAGCTTGATTGCAGTGCAGTAGTTTCATCATTCCAGGAAAAAAATTATATATAAAAAAATGTTTGTCTAAATTGTACTCTTGCCCTCCTTTTAAAAAAAAAAAAAAAAATCAAATTAAATCAAGCTTCAAACATGATTGGGGTTGCAACTTGTAAAAGCAGTAGCCAGCCTCTGAAAGCATCAGGGAAAATATTCCTATTTTCTACTTAAAAAAAAAAAAAGCCTTGGACACAAATTCAAGCTTTGATGTTGGTGCCCACAGGGTACCTCCCATCCCATTACCTAGGATGCCGCTTTCCCTGGAAGAAGATGGAAATCCCTCCTGAAAAAAGCTGGATGCACAACCACTGTCCTTCAGGAGTTTGTTTGGACAGGTCACCAGTACAAGGCCAGCCTCCCCACACCATCCATGGGGAGGAAATGCCACCAACTGGGCAAACAGGACAGAGCTACAGCCAAAATTCATCTCCACCAGACCCAGAAGGGATTAGAACATTAAAAGGCGTTGTCCAGCTTCTGAGCAACTCCTTCATTCATCTTAATGGTTGGACTCAAGGACCTGAGAGGTGTTTTCCAACCTAAACAAGTCCATGATCTCCTGCCATCTCACACACCTTGTGTGTGCACTCTACACAGGGAGCTGTGTTTGTTAGGCAGCAGAAGAAACCAAAAATAGAATAAACAGGCACTCTGATCACATTGTGTTTCTTGCTGTTAATTCAGGTCCACCCAAGCCCCTGTGCTGGATCACATCCATGAGCTCCATTTGGCATCCAGTCTCCTGGCAACACCAGGTCTGCTGAGAAGTGGAAGCCCCCTTCCATTAAAGAAATTCCTACATTGGGATTCCTGCCATAATATTGAAAGACACAAATTAGGATGCACACCAAATCATGGAAGGAGGAAAGCAGGTGAACAAGATATTAAAGGAAGATTTCACTTAGAATAAGGTAGGGAATCATTAATTTGTTAATTTGTGAAAGGTTCTGAGATGTTACCATGATCTACTAACACAAATTAAGGGCCTGGGACATCTCCCTGCCCAGGGAAGGCTGAGGGAGCTGGGGCTGTTCAGCCTGGAGGAGAGATAGCTGAGAGGGGACCTCATCCTTGTCTGTCCCTGTCTGCAGGGAGGGTTCCGAGCAGAGCCCAGGAAGTTCCTGAACCAGGAACTGATCCCAGGAAGTCCCCCCTGAACAGGAGGCAGAACTTCTACCCTGTGCAGTGACCAAGGCTGAGCAGATTGTCCAGAGAGGGCGTGGAGTCTTCCTCACTGGAGATATCCCAGAACCATCTGGACACAATCCTGTGCCATTTTTGTGGGATGGCCCTGCTGGAGCAGGGAGGTGGCACCAGATGACCCCACTGTGGTCCCTTCCAGCCTGACCCACTCCGTGATTCTGTGAAAAACCCTCTTATCCACTCAGCGTCTGTGAAAGAGCAGACAAGGAATTTAAAAACTCTCCACATCTTTCGAGAATTTTTAATGAACATTATTATTATCTCACTTCATGGTCCAATATGTCCAAAATTTTCATAGCTCCCAAATGACAGAGGGTTTTACCATCCTCGCATCCTAGGTGACAAAGCCAAGTAGGAAAGATTGAGAGACTTGGATGCCAACAGGAGGGTTGGAAATGGAATACTCTGTTCCATCTCCTGTGCAGCACTTCCCTCTCCATGCACACTTTTACGAGGCAGATATTTGACCTGTTACACCATGATACATAAAATAATAATAAGTAATGAGTGGGTGGGTGATCTCACCAGTGTCTCTAAACCTCCTGCAATGTGTGGGTTACGAGGTTTGAATCACACAGAAGTAGCACCAAATTTGCCTGCTGCTTCAAAGGAACTGCGGAAGGAGGAGTGGCCAACTGGTGAGGAATAAAGGAAATTAATAAAACCTGAAACAAGAATGAGATGAGTAGAATGGAAGCTATAAGGAAAACAAAACAAGAGTAACTACTTGTATATAAAAAAAGTAGATGATGTTCAGTCAAGCTTCTGATCAGTTTCATCCTTGACAAATGCTTCCCATTTGTGGAGAGGATATCTTGATAAATAGATATTTAATCTTGTTTGGAGAATAAAAGAACAGGTGACATTGATCCTTCCCATCACTGTCAACCAGAGCAACTCCCTGCCACAGCTCCCACACCAGTACAAACAAGACCAGAACCAACTATGCGGGTCACATTACAAAAAAAAAAACAACAAAAAAAAAAAACAAAGAAGAGAAAAAAATTAAATTAGTAAAAAAAAAATTCTGTGCCCAGGCTGGATTTCTACCCCTACATTACTTTTCAAGTAGTCAGGACTCACAGGAGTTTACTTTGCCATGAGGCTCCCATGGCCAGGCCCTACATTTATGAATGAAATTGCTGCTTTTTTCCAAATGTAAGATCCGAGACCATGGATGAGTGCCACTTTTTTTTACAAAACCCTTAGGAGCATGAGTGTGCTGTATTTCTTCAATTCAATGCTGATATATCTGATTTCCCTCCAGGACAGACCAAATATTAAATAACACTGAACAGGCTGAGTGCGCAGCTAAAATACTTCCACTGAAAAGTTTTCATTCTCAGCTTATTTCCTAGTTTACAAAAGCTCTTATCAAAAAAGCTCTCTAAATTGGAATTAGTTAGTGATCCAGGTCTCTAAAGCCCAGGGACTGGAAGTGAAGATTTCTTAATTATACCAGCAGGGGCTTGATTTCTATTCTTAGTGCAGCTGGGTAGTGTTGTTAGGTTCTTGCAGAGCTCTGTTTCTCATTGGCAGGGGTAGCCCCTGGTTTACTTTGACCAAAAAAAAAAAATAAAAATCGAGCTCTTGAAATTGAAGTGCCTTCATATACGTAACAAAACATGTACATTTCGTATACACATCCAACTCTTCAGCAGGGCACAAGTTCCTTTAAAGCTCAGTAACTCATTACTTGGGGATCTAGTCACCAGTCTCAGAGTTTTCACTCAAAAAACTTTCATTTTTTTATTTTATTATTTTTCTCCCAATGGGCCTTTAAATATCTTGGTTTCTCTCTTCTACCTTGGAGGAACCAGTTGCTCAGCTCTAAACTCACCTCCAAAAAAGGCTAAACACCAGCCCCACAACAAACTTTTGGGATCAAGACCTAGATCATGAGCAGCATCACAAGAACCCAAGTGTTAAAAATATCCACTCACGGTGACTCAACTTCTGTATAAATCACTTCCCTCCTGTATTACAGGGATGGACCCAACCTAGAGAACAATAACCAAAACCAGCCTTGCACTTCATGTAGAATAAAAAATTCTACCCTAAGACTGATATCGCAGCAGATTAGCTCTAAAATCCTCAAAATAGTCTAATTAAAAAAAAAACCCTTGCTGAATAAAACATGGTGTAAAATATAGCAACACAAGCCCATAGCTGCAGTTTAAGTGCACTGAGGATAAGGGGTGGGGGAAAAAGGCATATTAGTTTATCTTAAGGCTCCTGGATAGAACCCAAAAATTGGGCTGAATCCCCAAGTAGGTCATATTTCTCTCATTAAAATATTTGACTCACACTGGCAATGTTCTCTGAAGATAAATGAACTCTGGACTCAGAACAAGGTAAAGCTGTAATTATTAAAGCAACTATTTAAATCTCAATTTGACTGTTGCTGGTCACCTTCGTGAGAGGAGGCTGGTGGTCAGCCTTGGTTCCTGCTTCTTTTTTGCCCACACAACACACAAAAAACTCCTGCAGGACCAGCCAACTGCACATCACAAGGCAACTTGTGGTCACTTGAGATGCTATTTTTAAAAAAGGCACCGAAATTTTTGCATCTTTACGTTCCTATCTGCTCAAGCTGTTTTATCAAAACTCAAACTTTCTTGCTGGGAATCGGTTCCCTCTTTGGTACCTTTTCTGCCAAAATCCAACTGTAACAACAAAAGTTTATAAACAATGAAAATTCCAGCTGCTTGACATCAGCGACGTGAAGCTTTCACTTCACACTGATACAAATATTTACCCTGAGCTCTGGCAAAGCTTTCCTTGCCCATGTCGCCCTTAATCATACATTTTTCCTTGATTGAGTTATGCTTTCCAGTACGTGATTTGCTCTGGTTTACTTTTTAACACATCCCAGAGGCTTCGTCAAAATCAGCTCTGTGCAGGCCGTGTCATTTGGTAGCTGCCAAACGCGCTGCTCAGAAGGACCTTGGCAAACAGCAAAACAGTGTCTTTCTCTAACTGCTCTAATAAATGTGTTTGTTCTGTTCTGACCACCATTTATTTCTTAGATCCCACATATCCATAAAGCAATGAGCCAAGAAAGTAAGCAGAAACACACTCATTTTCCCTTTAATCTACTCCCTCGAGGCAATGCACTGACTTCTCTTACAGACACCTTATAGCTAGGAAGCTGCCAAGTATCGATGGCTCACTTTTTATTATTATTTACGAGACAGGAATGGTATTATCAGAGGGAGTAATAATAAAGGATCACTTGGTTGCCACTTTCATACTCACAAAGCTAAATATACAGGAGTCAGAACAAATATAACTCTACCTGAGCAAATAGGATCATCACAAACCATTCTGACAATTAAATATATTCTTCCAAGAAAGGAAATTTGAGAGATTTCTCAGTTACATTCATATAAAGCCAAGTGCAATGAGGAGGAAAATCTCATCTGCAGCATCTAACATGGAGAGAAATTTATTTCGACCTATTCCTGAAAGTGGACCTAAATCTTAACCAATATTTTTTATTTTTTTTTTACCCTTTTTTTTTTTTTAATACCTCTCTACATCCCACTAAGAGAGGACAAAGAAAAGCAGCAAAACGATGCTGAAGAACTCGGAGCCCTGGGCAGAAGTTTTCTTAATAATTTTTTATTAAGTAGGCAAAATTAAACCCAAGCCTGTGCTTAGTATACTACTAAAGGATGAATCAGCTCCCAGCCCTTCCGGTGGGTGGATCAGTCATCCATGGGAGGAGACAGAAACCTGCACCTGAAGTAGCTCCAAACAACAATCACAGGTAGGTAGCAACTTCAGAAAGGAAATCAGCACCATTTTCAGGCTGCAAACAAAGAAGGCAAACTTGACATTCACTGGAAATAAAAATGAGAGTCAAGAATGAAAATAAAGAACTCCTGATCCACCTGAAAACCAACTCAGGTATTTCATATTTAAGTTCCTATTTCAATAAAATGTTGGTTCAGGTCAAAAAGGATCCCAGATGAGCTGTTTGAAACAAACACTTCAGCTTTGCATTTCAATGACAATTCTTTCTCCTCATTATTTTTTTTCTTTTTCTTTCTATCTAAAGTTTGCTTACTACTGGTGTTTTGCATAAAAAGCAAGAAAACTTAGAAAAAATCTTTATGGTCCTAACATCTCACTTCAGTTCAGGTCAAAACCAGGCAGCTTATTCATAAATCTTATTGCACTCTTGATCTAAAAATTAAACATTCAATAAAACATAAATCTCGAGAATTTTAACATTTTGGATTTAAGAAAATTTTGCTTAATTTATGTAATACAAAATTATACTGAAATATATATTTGTGGGTCTTGGGGTCCTAGCATCCACCACAGGTTACCAGTAGAACTTTTGGGAGAAGTGGCAAAAGGGAAAAGCGATCTGGGATGACTTTTGTATGACAAATTGTTCAGCAAGTGACAGATTCACACTTCAAGCTGGTCAATGCGCATGACTTAAGCACAGCATCTGCAGTGAATTTTCACCTCTCGCTGAAGGAGGAGAATCACTCAGGGTGGTCCCTTCTCCAGTCCCAGCATGGCAGGAGAGAGAATAGGGATATTTGTGACAAAATACCATTAGAAAAAAATCAACCTGGAGAATTTAGAGGATTCTCTGTCACACTTTTTTTTTTTTTTTTTTTTTCCCTACATTTAAATT
>VZTJ01003580.1:3511892-3529131 GCA_013397795.1 Orthonyx spaldingii
CTGACATTAACATTAACCACCTTCAGTCTTTAAAGAGAAAATATTTTGGAGTTGCCAGGTGCATCCTGAGTGTTTTGAAATCCTCCAGTAAAACCCCATTTAATGTCAAAGTCATTCAGAAGCCTCATATACTTCTACTTGCCACATATACATATTTTAAAATTTTATTCCAAAATCACATTAGGGATATTTTAACATTTGTATTAATACAGTATGACAGGAGCCCAATAATTGCACATCTCGTGGTCACTGTCAGCCTTACAGATACATATTTTCATCACCTGAGTTTCTGGGTTCATTTGGAAATAAAAATATTTTGACCTGGTACTGGGGTGCCAGAATTCCCCTAGAGCAATGGGAAAAATGAATCATCAGAAAGACCTAAAATATAAAGAAACTAAACTTCAAAAATTAGCAAAAACCACTCCAAAACACAGCAATTCATTGGTTCATCTCACAGTCAGTGGTGATGTTTCCTTTACCTAACAAGGTATCTCTGTCTCAGCTGGTCATTCCTAAACCCCTCAAAAGTCAATGCACATAAAAAGGTGCCTCTAGGAATGAATTTATTTCATTAAAAGGAAGAAATGCAGAGCTTGATTCAGCTGCCCAAACAAGATGATTTGTGTGCCCTCTAAACTGCAGGACACGGGAATGTGGATGGAGCACATCCCCACCAGAGGATGCAGCAGGAGCTCCTCAATAAATGGGTATTTGTGACCAAAATTCACTTTATTTACCACACCTTAGAAGACAGAATCCCTCTCTGCTGACTAATTAGGGGTTGGAATCAGGTGACTCTCAAGGTCCTTTCCAACCCAAACCTTTCCATGATAACGGTATCCCAGCTGACATCCATGGTAAAGTACAGACAGGTAAAGGCAGGGAGGTGACACCCAACCTACGTGGCTCCCACAAAAAAACACCCAAAATGTCACAACGAGCTGAGCTGACAAGAAAAGGGGAGTCTCACATGACCTCACAGGTAATTAACCCCTATAACTAATGAATTAACAGAAAAATCCACAATTGCAGCTTTCAGCAGATGAAATGTACCACCGAGAGTCCAAGGACAGATTTCCCACCCCCACAACCAAAATTGCTGTTATTCCCAGAATTCACCACATCACCAGACACGAGTTAGAGGAAAAAACCACCAAAAACATATGAAGGTGAACAAAAAAACCCAAGCAGATCAAGTAGTTTCTTCTTTAAATTATTGAAATTGATTTTTTTTTAAGTCACAAGTGAAATGCACATTTTGGACTGAAACCACTTTCTAATGCCTCCAAGGCTCACTCTAGAGTTAAAATAAAAAGCCCTTCAAGGCTTTTGATCACATTGAGGAAAATATCCAAACTCTGCTCAGATAACATGCCTTGGTTGAATCATTTCCTTTTTTTACATAACATTTTTGTTGACTGAAAGAAGCTCGGTCTAAACAAGTAAAGAGACCTTTATTTTAGTCTTACTGATGAATTCTAAGGATTTCTCTTGCTGCAATGAAAACTTTCCAGACTTCCAACCCCAAATTTCACTATGGATTTCAATAACTTCTCTGAAGAATTTCCTGGAGTTTCATGGCACTGAACAGAGGTAACAAATGACACAAACGTAGATTTCTTACAATGGCCTCTATATTCTATATTATTCTATAATCCTTTATCTCTCCATCAAATCTCATAAAATCAATTTTTAGAGTCTCTTGCCTCTTGTCTCCTCACTGTTTCCAAATTCTCCCCAATACCAGAAAAAAGAGGGTACTTTTCTCCTTTATCTGTGAATATAAATTTATTTTCCCTCTTGTGTTTCCAGGACTGCAAGAACTAAAACTGGAAATTGGAAAAAAAAGTTGGGTTTTTTTATTAGAACAAGATATTTTTCCCAGTAATGGTGTCAGAAAATTCTCTGTTGTAGCAGTTCTCTGTCATTCCCAGGTGGAAAGTCAGTAGAGGGAGCACAAGAGCACGCAGAAAAATGTTAAAGGACGACCAAAAATCCTTACTTACATCCAATCATTATTATTGGGGGGGGATTGTTTTCTTGACTATTCCCATCTGCCTCACCAGGAAACAAATGCTTACAAATTATATAAAGCAATCACGTTGTTTTCAGAAAAAAACAGACCCAAACCCCAGAAGTTCAGCAGTGTAGATGAAGAGCTGGAAAGCTCTGTCTCACCAAACAGAAAATCAAACAACTTCCTTAAAATAGGCATCTTAATCATGATGCTGAGTAACTTCCTATTTTAGGAACTGCCACAAAGCATTTCTGGCCATGTTCAGTGCAGAACTTTTAATAAAATGTAATAATCACTGCAGAATTCATCAGGATCCATCAGAAACGAGCAGCTCTGTCGAGACCTGGGACAAACTTCGTTACATAACGGAAAAGATGACAGAATCTGCTTGGGTTCAGATTCTGTAATTAAACGCAAAGCTCAGTCCACATTCATCTCAAATTTGCTGAATTCCCAAAGTTTTTCAAGAATTCCTCACGTCTCACTGCCGGAAATCTCTGGACTCAGCTTGAGTGAACTTGGAACCATTTATGGTTTTTTTATCAAAACTATGGGAAATTCAATTATTTTTCATGGTTTTGGCTCTGTATCAACTACAACACTGCATTTCTGTGTGCGCTTCATTTCAACATTTCAGTTTTATTTCAACCTCAAAGTATGATCAGGAGGACAAAGTCCTTCCTTATATCACTGGATATAAATCCAGAGGAATGACAGTGATTTTGTTGGTGCTCTTCCAGTGTTACACCATTTTAAATGAAAAGTTTAATGTGCATTTCAAGGCTGAAGGGGGAAAAAAACCTGAACAACTCCACCATGGATCCCTGCAAACTGTGGAGCTGAACATTCCTCTCATTCCTGGGCATAAAACTGCGTTATCCTTTGGTTTACAAATCCCTACCAGAGGGCTGAACACAGTTACATGTCTAAGGACATGCAAGATTATGCTCTTCCCATCATTTTAAATTAATTACATAAAACTGTGCTCTTTAGTCACTACAAAGTTCTTTGAAGACCCAGTAGCTCATTTGGAACAGCTTTAAAACAGTGTAATATCCCTCTCTAGATTATTTTTCCCAAAAGTACAAAATTCAGCCAAAACACAATATCTTCTTTATATATTTTTGCTTCCTATCCAAACCAACCAAATCCCTGTGAAATAGAAAATATTAATATTTTGTTCCTAATATTTTTGCACAAGAAGTATGAAGGGCTATAGTTTTCTAGAAGAAAGGAAAGGAGAGAAAAGGGAAAATATACAAAAAAATCACAATTTTTTTCAGTTGATAAGTGTGGTATGCATTAAACTTCTCCAGAACTGCTCTATAAAGACACTTCCTTATTTTCTTCTACACCAACACAGCACACACCCAAAGTCCTGAGACAGATATTCCACCAATTAAGAGAAAACAGATCCCTTCCAGTCTTTGAATCTTTGAATAATTTTAACTTGGCCACTAACAATTCCAGGAAAACTTTTCTTCCTTCTGTTCTTGACAGAATCAAAGTTCAAATACCCAAACTCAAGGGTAGGTCTCACATTAAAGCCCACCCAGACATCCAGAAGAAAACAAAAGCAAGGATCTTCTGGAATACTTAAATACCTTGGTATTTTCAAAGGCCATGGAAACACCCAGCAGAATCTTCCACACAACTGCAGAATTTTATGAATTGGCCATCTGGGGTCTGAACTGCTACCACAGGACTGAGAAACTCCCATGGAGTGTTTTAATAATCTTTTGAATCGAGTTACTGCACTGTTCAGTTTTCTCTCTCTTTTCATTCATGAATCATTTCCTTCTGCTGTCCAGTTCCCATCTCGTGTGAGCCAAGGCTGGTATTTCCTTGTCTGTATTCAAATATTTATTTGTGTACATCCAGCAAGTATGAACTGCCCAAGTGCCATCACAGCCCAGTATTTCTTGCACTCGTTTAAGGCAGGGACCCATTCTGAAAGGTCGGAGTGCATAAATTGTGTTTACTGGCTTTCAATTAGCCTCATATCACATTTGTGCAGCTGGAATTTATCCTTTGGATAGCCAAACGTGGCAAAAATCAAGTTCATTGCATACTACATGTAACATACATGAAATATAAGAAATAAGGACTATGTAAGAAACAGAGATAATAAGGCAACCTTGTCACATCTGGGTGCTACATTGAAGTCAAAGTTTCTGTGACCTTGGTCATTATTTCAGGGTTCTGGTGGAGATTTACCTCTGCAAACATGAGGTGCACAAATGATTAATTGTTGTAGATAATTCCAATCTTTTTCTAAGGCAAAAACAAGGCACCAATACCTGTGGAAATGGATTTTCTGAAGTTTTTTCTGAAAAGTCCCAGAGTACAAAATTAGCACCCAGAAACTGAGACCCACAAATTGATTTAAAGTATTGTTTAACACACAAAGTAGATGAATAGTTTATGTATCAAGCAGAGTCCTGACCGATAAATACTCCCTTCATTAAAACTGTTTCACATCACTAAATTACAAGAACAGTACTGAGTATTTCTGAGTTACAGGGGATTCTAGAAAAGCCCTACTTACAGCAAAGATTTCAGCAGCATTTTATTTTAAAGAAGTTAATATTAAACTGATAGTAGAAGTATTTGAAAATGCAAAACCAAGAACACTGAGGCGTCATTGATCACAGCAGCACGCACACACACAGGACACCGTTGTGAAATACGGGAGAGATGATGGCAGTAATAAAAGATACAGCTAATCTTACTTTATGGAGACTCAGAGGAATGCACAATGCTCTACTACTGTACTGGCAGGTAATCTACTGCCTCTTTAAATAAATCTAAATATTAGGTCTAGCAGGGATCAACCTGAGAAAATGCTAAAATATAACTGCTAAGGTTAATACTTATTTAATACTTGCTTTTCTACAAGACTTAAAATGAAAAGGCTTTCCAACTATTATAAGATGTACAGTCTTAATCTACATTTCAATAAGATATTTAAAGGCAATGCTGAAACTGTCAAGGACCCTTTCTTAAGCCTGGGAGAGGCCGACAAAGGAGTGCTGACAGTTCCGTTTTCCGTGACACGGAAGCATTATTTTATCAAGAAAATGTTATTATGCTTGTATTCATCTTGGAACTCCTCTTTGCAGACTTTTCCAACCCCCCAGCTGTATTTGGTGGCACGGATGGCTCTGTACCACTTGAGCTGTCAGGAGTCCTTCCCATGAAGGTAGATGAAGAGATCAGCATAAATGCACCTTCTTCTGTCCCATTTTATACAGAAAGGCTGAAAACGAAACTACGGGAAATTTCTACGATACCCATAAACTGTGAAAGTACTCTAAAATGTGCCTAAAATTCAACCTGTTGTTTCCCTGTAATAGCCAAACAATTATAAAGGGTTTCTAGAAGAGATTTTCACTGTTACAATTTCCATATCTGACATTAACATTTATATCTATTCACTCTTTATGCTAAATATGCTCTTTTGTGGTTTTATTTTTTACATCTTTGTTGCAGGCATTAAAAATAGCACATCAAGCACCTTGTTAAATTAACTCTTTCATTAATAACGTGGCTCCAGTTTGAAAATAACCCCTTTTCCCTTGTGTGAATGTATACATACAGCCCATAAACAGTTTCTAATTAGTCACATGTGGATTCAAATGCAGACTTGTACGCCATAAACCAACACTGAAATGTATAAGAAACTGTCAGTCAGATCAAAAGTCAATCCAAAATCATCCCGTTTGCAGAGCTGAGATGCTGTCATAGTTAGTTAGCCCGAAATGTTTAAAACAGCGACCAAACTTTTATTCTAATTGAGCATGAGTTGAAAGGCTGCACACTTTGATGTCTTGGCTTTTATCATTTGTATATAGCTAAAAACAGCAGGGTACAGGGTTTTTTCTTTTTTTAGTTTCTTAGAAATAAGAGACATTACTTCTTATTGAAAATATACAGGTAGGTCAGGCTGTATTTGTGGAGCCAACGTATGGCTTTCAGTCGTGCGTGTAATCACTTACAGCACCACTCCTCAAAAGTGCAATTAGTGGAGTTTCTCATTACTATTTAACCTTTTCTTCCAGTTCACTGTTGACCAAATCATTAAAAAAATGTCTCTTCTGAATATTATCTGCAATGAGATCCCACATCTCCTCAGGAAACCCGAGGACTTGCACAGCACTGTCATTTTTCAATCCTTTCATTTTCCAGGAGCGGAGAGGGCAGCAGAGCCTGTTTGCAGGAAGCGTATTTGAGCAGATGCCTACAATCTGAGAACATGTTCACAGAAACTTGAGAGGCAGCAATGAAAAGTCCAGGCCTAATCTTATTATAGAAACACTCTGTTACAGCGAGGGAAACACACAAAATGCCAGGCGGGTGGGGAAGCAAAGGAGCCTCTCGCCGCACTTCCAGGCAGAGCACAAACACACCCAATCCAGGGTGTCCTGGACCACCCCTCCTCTTTTTTATGAGACATAAAAACCTTCTTGTAAGAAAAAAAAGCAAACAGCAGAACTTCCACACCTCTCACTTTGCTGGGACCACAAAAAAAACCCCAAAACTCTTATTAATTTCAATAGACACCACAATGTTCCCAAAATCCATCACCTGCTGGCAGTCCATGCCTGTGCTGAGAGTTCCAGGGGTTAAATTAATGCTGTAATTTTCAAGGCTGCAACTCAAATCCTGTGCTCAGTTCTGGGCCCCTCACTACACAAAGGACACTGAGGGGCTGTAGCATGTCCAGGGAAGGGAACGGAGCTGGGAAGGGACTGGAGCCCCAGGAGCAGCTGAGAAAGGGGCTCAGCCTGGAGAAAAGGAGGTTCAGGGGGACCTTGGGGCTCTGCACAACTCTGATAGGAAGGGGCAGCCAGGGGGTCGGGCTCTGCTCCCAGGGAACAGGGACAGGAGGAGAGGGAACGGCCTCAGGCTGTGCCAGGGCAGGTTTAGATACCAGGAAAAATTTCTTGACTGCAGGGGTGGTCAGGCATTGGAACAGGCTGCCCATGGCAGCAGTGGCATCACCATTCCTGGAGGGCATAAAAAGCCATGTGAATGTGACACTTGGGGACATTGATCAGTGGTTGCCTTGGCAGTGCTGGGGGAATGGTTGGACTCAATGACCTCAGAGATCATGTTTAACTTGACCAGTTCTATGATTCCATGATTTATGGTGGCCCAGCAGGACTGAGGCTGTGCATCACTGTGTGCACACCTGGATTTGCTCCTCTCCTGGTAGCAAATGAGCCTCTGTCAAAAGCTCTGCCAGCACCAGTGTGTGCATGGAAAGGAGGGGAGGCGAAGGGACACATCCTCCTCACAATATCCGTGGCCAGCTGGCTTTAAATACCATAAAGTAACAGCAGCAGGACTGACCCACTGGCTCAGCAGCCACATCTCTGATGAACTGGTTCCTCCTGCATTTCCCCAGCACTTGCTGATCTGCTGTAACTTCACATCCCTGCCAATGGGGCTGGAAATGCTGTTTGTGAGGACAACCACCCTCCTCCAACCTCTACAAAAGTTTTCACTCCCAAAAAATCCTCTCCACTCATGTTGTTCAGTCTTAGTTTAAATCCTGTGTTTCTCCTGAGACAGGAATTTATTGCAATCTGAAGAAAGCAGCTTCAGCACAGTTCTAGTGACTGAAAGGAGAAATTTAAGAGGGAACCCCAAGGCGGCTATTCCTTGGCTTGGAATTGCAACCTTCCATGCTAAGGCTTGAGCACGTTTTGTGCCAAAACTCACACGGGTGTATTTGTGACCAAATCATTATCAGAACTAACCTGGCCTGACAGAAAACAAAAATTTACCTGGCACCACAAACAGGGATAACAACTGGAGACTCCAGGGGAGGAAGTGGTGCACAGATTGTCCTTAAGTCTCCACAGAAGGCACTTCACAGTGCCACAGCATCTCTGAACAGAAATCACCATAAAGTTCCAATGACCTGAGGGTCATCTCTGAGACCAAGAAACCATTGTGTTAGGGACTGTATGAAAACATGCTAAGGCACAAATTCCCGTATCTAAAAACCAGATGGGAAAGGATTATGAGAAAATTATGACTTGCATTTTCCAGATGAAGAACAGAGAGAAAGCAGACCTATTTTGTTCTCACCTTTTTTTTTTTTTTCCTTTAAGGAATAGCATAACTTCACTGCTTCCAGCAAGAGATAAAGCAACCTTTGATGGTTTGTCCAAGGACACCCCAGAAACCTGTGGCAAAGCCGGGAACCCTACACAGCCAGAAGTCCATTCATAACACCATCCTAATTCCCACGGAGCATTAGCCAAAAGGTGATTAGGGAGAGTCGCCTCGAACATTTTCCACAATGGAACTGTGCCCAGTGTATTCCCTCCAGAAATCCCATGTCAGGGCTTCTCCACGCTGAGGGTGCCAGATATTTCAGGCTTAGGGTGGCAGTGGGGAAGGCAGTCGTTCCTACCTCTTAGCTTTGGTCTGAAATTAAGAAAAGGCTGCAGGATCTGTGGGAACAGGATATCTAGCAGTGTTTGCAGCCATTATTTCCCCTCTTTTATAGTGCTACCTTTTAAACTACGCTTGAGATCTCTGTTGTTGTCTCGTACCCCGTGGCACTGGCCTGGCGCGATGAGACTTCGGCGAGATACAGCACATAAAAGCATCCACTGCGAGTGTGGCGAATTGCAATGACAAGGTTGGGTTGGAGGTAACTTGTGAATGATCTGGTGAATTGAAAACGCCTGCGTGCTCTGCCCAGGAGCGGTGCAAAGAGAATATGGGCAGTGCCAGTTGTGTGCTCCAGGCAGGAGCCTTGCTGAGAACACAGGAGAAACACACCATACCTTATTAACACGCCCAGCTTCTCAACGAGCTCTCCGCAAAACAAATATAGAGCATCAGCAATCAACCATATTATTATTAATAATGTGGTTCAAATGTGCGGAGGAGGTGAATTTGGTACGAATCCAGCATTTGAATGATGCAGTTTGAAAATGAAAAGCTCTGCTTAGGTACCCAGAGAACACAGGCGTTGCTATAAAAACCCAACACGCGGCATACAAAGGCGTGCAACTAACTAAAACCCAGCTCAAGTCATGAATAAAAACAATGCCATAATTCTTTGCACTCTGGAGCATCTTTCAGAAATCATTCTGCATGCATTCCCTGGTAAATACAACATCCTTGCAAGACAGATGAGGAACAGTACCCTGGTTTTCAGGATGGGAAACAGAGTCAAAAACAATCCCACACCCCAACACTGCTGGAAGGTTATTGATGAGGGCACACGATGATGGTGACATATTGACTTTATGTGGCATTTTAGTGGGGCCTTTGGGGTAAGGATCTCCTCAATTCCTCCATGAAGAGGAACACCAGAGCCCCTTTCCCTTCCCTAAGCCATCAAAATGGTGATGCAATGCATCATAAACCCCCTCTTCCTTTATTTTCCTTTCCTTTTGTCACCTCCCCTTATGCGTGTCATTTTCTTTACCTACCTAAACCTACGTGGGTAAATCTGTGATTAAACACACCTCAGTTCCAACTGAAACTTAAATTTATCATCATAAAGCTCCTGGTGACACAGTGTGATCAACACTTACAGATTCACGGTAAAAGCACACCATTTTTGCTGTGAGTTAATTCCCTGAAAATAGTCAAAAATCCAGGTTTAAACCAAAACACTGACAACACTTCAGTGTTTGTCCCCCAATATGTAAAAAAAATGGCATTTTATAAAATAGAATTTCCATGTTACTACTATCAACTTGCATAGATCATCTTTATGCTGTGGCATGTTCAGGACCTGATTTTTAACTTAAAGCACCACTGTAGTACTTAAGACATTTTTCAATAAAAACCCAGTGAAAAACCAAGCAATTCACTTCCAGACAAGAGTATCAACTGGGACATTCCCCATCCCAAAACCCCTTCCTCACAACACTTCTTTTCTCTTGTTAAGCCTTTCCTGGAGCACAGCTAAAGTATTGTAACTCCAGGGAAGGTCTAGCATTTAACAATGATCTAAGATCATTGAGGTGTGTGTTCCATTTTCCCAAAGTTCTCCAACACCTTTACATTCCCTCCACCCAACAGGCCAATATCCTCCTTTAACACTTAAACGCTGTTGCTTTCCCTCTACTTAAACATTACTGGGGGATTTAAATGACTTCCAGACATAATTTTAATATTAACTTACTTTAGATTGAGGCCTCCGTATACTTCACCCCTAATCTTTTTCCATTCTGCTGCTGATCATCTCAACCCAATATAGGATGTACCTCTGCTTGGGAGACTCAGTGTTTCATTAACTCTGGTGAGGATTTTGTATGGAAGCTATGAGATATCATTTTACCTGTTTTCAGCACTGTTTAAAAACAGTTTCAAAGAATATTCATCTAAAATATGTAATCTGTAGATAGAGTCCGTGCCCTTAAAAACCACCATCTATTAAAATATACAAAATCTTTTTTAACCTTGACTTAAATAAAGTGAAATTCTATATTCTATGAGAAACTAGAGAACAAGAAAGACTTCTGGATAGTGATTAAAACAGCAAAGAAACACCTTGAGGCTCTTTATTTTGTTGAAGCACTAAGAGAAGCAGTTTAGTCCCTCTCATGGGAGCACAGGCTCATGTATTTATATTTTTACATAATTTTTTGTGGGCACAAGAAGTACAGAACCAAAATTTAACACCATTGCATGTTTTATAAGTATTTTAAATATTACCATTATGGAACAAACATATTTTATCATTCATAAGATTTTGCCTTATTAATTACTGTAAAACCAAGAGCATTTTTTTTCTACCTTTTTGTTATGATAAGCCAAGATATCCCATCCCTGTTGATTAATGATGTCAACCAATGGCCACTGACATCCAATTGCCATCCAGAATGTATTTTCTCTATTAAAAAACTGGCTGATACTGTAACAGGAATATTATTCAGAAGTTATACTCCCCTATCTTAAATTTTCAAGTATTCTGTCAGGCAGAAAGGGAGAGGAAAACATGTTTCCCCCTCCTCGCTTTTCACAGAGCTGATGAAAAGAAAAATGTTCCCAGTTTTGCTGTGCATTTCGCTGTAAATTTGTCACACATCTCTAATCATTTCTACTAAATGTGGTTACCAGCTACAGTGACAGTTTTGTTGGGAGGAAATCACAAGCCTTAAAAAAAAAAAAAAGTGCACATTTTATTAAGTTTCTTTTTGAAAACTGTTACCATTGCTGCAAATACCTCTGCATCAGAGAAGGGGGAACGCTGAGGAAACCATGGCAGGGAGGAGGATGTGAGGCACCTGACCACAGCAAGGAGTGGGAGTGAGTTCCCCTGCCCTGGCTGGAATAGTGGTGGTAATTCCAAACTAAAAGGCCACACTGGTAACATCTAGAACAGGCACAGTGCTCTCTTCAACCTAATGTGGACATTCCAGAGCAGGATGATAACCAGCTACAAACAAAACTAATTCAGGAAAATTATACAACCTCACTCTGCATTGCTGTAAAGAGCACAGATGGATTTGGTTGGGCCTTAAAACTCATCCCATTCCACCCCCTGGCATGGGCAGGGACACCTTCCACTGTCCCAGGCTGCTCCAAGCCCTGTCCAGCCTGGCCTTGGACACTTCCAGGGATCCAGGGGCAGCCACAGCTTCTCTGGGCACCCTGTGCCAGGGCCTGCCCACCCTCCCAGCCAGGAATTCCTTCCCAATCTCCCACCCATCCCTGCCCTCTGGCAGCGGGAAGCCATTCCCTGTGTCCTGTCCCTCCAGCCCTCGTCCCCAGTCCCTCTCCAGCTCTCCTGGAGCCCCTTAAACACTGGCAGGAGCTCTGAGGTCTCCCTGGAGAAGAATTCTCGACTCTAGCAGTTGATCTCTTCTGGAACAATCCCTTTATTCTGGCAACGGCACCATTATCCTCCACTATAAGCAAACACCACTACTTCTATTTCACAAAACTAAGGAGAAATCAGGATTTTACATGATTTTCCCTTGAATTTAATCTATTTTTCCATTAAAGAGCCTGATCACCCCAGCTCTCTCACACTATCTCCAGAGCAGAGGGGCTCCAGCCCTCAGAGCATCTCTGGACAACTGAGGGCAGCTTCAAACCAGAATTTTTAAGCTGGTTTTTATTTCTTTTATTAATCATCTGAAAGAGGAAGAGCTTTGCAAGGGGGAAGCTCCAAAATTGCCATTTCAAGTGTTTTGTTTTGTTTTCAAAGCATATTCGAGTTAGGACAAAAGGAAGAGAAGGAGAGCCTAAGAAGTGCTTTCAAGTGAAAAAAGAGACAACCGGGAGGGCAGAATTTTGGGGGAAGATTTCTGTTACATCCTGTACGTCCAGTCTCCAGGCAGAACTGGGGGGAACGAGCCAAAACGCTGAACTCTATCAATGCCATTCTGGCTTTTGAATGAATGTGACAGTGAGAGACTGTGGGAAGCAACTTAACACAAATGGAAAATTTGCAAGTGAAGAACTATAATAATCGTCTCCCATAACAGCCAGATCAGGTTTCGAGGAGGTTTTCTCTTTGCTTTTTTTGTTGTGGTGTTGGGTGGTTTTTTTCCCTTCCCCCCAGTGCAGTCTAGCTGGCACATTTTGTTCAGGATACTTCTGAGAATAACTAATAATTTGCTGCTACTGATAAATAAGTTGGGTCACAGCACAGAAACAGCAGCAAGAGTTTCAGGGAGCTTCGCTGTCATATGCACAGAAAATGATTCAGGTACAGAAAACACATTTTTAATTCTTTCCACATCCACAGCTGCTGCAAATCAGAAGTTTTCTGTTGAGTTCTGTATAGTGCAGCAATTCCTCAGCTGGGAATAGCAGCTCTTTCCCACCCCAGGCATGTGTCTCTGTACAAGCTCTACCACAGGCCTTCCCCATCCTTGTTTTAAGGGAAAAAAGACAGAGTTCAACCACCCCAGCAGAATATCACCAAAAAACAAAACAAAACAAAAAACCAAACAAACAAAAAAACCAAAACAAACAAACAAAAAAAAACCACCAAAAAACCAGTGAAATTGAAGCAAATATACCACAGGTCCTGGATTTATCCTGCCTCAGCAGCCCAAGTGCATCTCCTACCACAGTCCATAGAAGACGATCCCACTTTCAGGAGACTGCCACAGAAAAACCTGAATTTTATCAAGTTCTCATGTTAACCTGACTTCTCACTAGAGGCTGACACTGCCAAAGCCTTTCCAAATTCCAGCAGCACAGCCATGTGCCCCCTTCCCCAGGCAAAACTCAACAAGAGGAATTCTTAACACCACACACACCCAATTTAAGGGATGCAGATTTATTCCCCTTGGTTGCACCCAGCACTTGGAAGAGTTGATCTCTTCTGGAACAACCCCTTTATTCTGGCCATGGCACCATTATCCTCCACCATAAGCTGACACTGCCACTTCTGTTTGGCAAAAGTAAGGAGAAATCAGGATTTCACATGGTTTTCCAGCAGCTCCTTAAACTGAAAGCATTTTTTCCATTAAACAATTAGTAGGAACTAGTGCTGATACACACAAGCAAATTCCAAAACCATTAGAAATGACACAAACTCATGCTGATATTTGAGTCATCATTGCATATCCCTTTTGTACTATTTAGAAAAACCAGATTAGATGTACATTAACACACTCATTGACATTGAGGCAGTTTACTGCAGGAAAAAGAGAAAAGCAGTATAGAATAGCAGATTTTTCTTCCTTTTTTTTTTTTTTTTTCAGGAAAACAACTCAATCCTGATTTTACTACAGAGACTCCTTTCCCTGGATCTTCAGCTTCATATCCAAAGCTCTCTGTGTTTCATTTACACCACTGGCTTTGCATTTCCATGAATTGCAGGAACAGCTGCCATATCTCTGCATTAGACTCAGCCAAAAAGTCTTTGATATTTCAGTTCCTTAACTGACAAACTCATGCCCACGAGAAATCCATGAACCTTTAAGGAAACACATCATGGAGAAACCTGTGGAAGGCACCAGTGAGCAGCCAACCAACTGTGCTAGGGCAAGTGGTGGTGGCACAGAACAGAATAAGCCAGACACTCACCTGGAAACAGAAATAAAACTTCCTAAAAGTCTCTTCAATACTGCACAGAACATGCCACAGCTCCAAGAGCCACTTACTCAGCCAAAACCAAGGAGCAGCTCCCAAGGGCACAACAAGAATCATTTCTACCTTCCACAACTGTGGTGAATTCTCTCTATTGAAAACACTTTCCAGTTTCATGACAACAAAACCTGAATTTAAAGCCTTTTGGTCCTCACAGACCACAAAGAAAAGAGATACTGGGGCAAACTCACCCCAAAGCTCAGACCAACTCAGAGCCACACCACCGTCTCAAGTCTCTCTTCATTATTAACACCCCACAGGTTTGATCCAAATCCTCCAAAACCAAGCCAAACAACACCATGGACTCTGTCCAATACACCAAAACCATCAAAGAGCCAAAAGCTGCACCACACTTACCCTGAGCCACAGATGATGCTCAGAAGCAGGAGGAGGTGATGGTGGCGGCTCCCCAGGCCCCTCTCTCTCTGATGTGCTGGGAGATGTGTGAGCACACAGCAGAAGCTCCTTCCAGGGTACCCAAGGTGTTTTCACTGCAGGAAGTTCAGCCCCAGCTGCTGCTCCTTAGCCATCATTCCCTCAGGTGAGCAGCATCAGCCTGACCTAGGAGCTTTTACCTCAGGTGACCTTAATTTCAAGCTCCAGGCTACACCAACCAGTTTTTCAATCCCATGAGCAAATGTCCTTCAGGTGTGTCTTGGTCTTGAGAGGGCTCTAATTACCCTCACTGAAACAACAGAACTGTTTTCCACCAAAAATAACCGACTCAAAAGCAAGAATTCCTTTTTTTTGTAATTATCGAATAAACAAAACCAAAAGCTTTTCCCATGCATTGCTAACCTGACTCCTCATCTGTACAAAGTACAACTGCTGAAGTGACTCCTCTCCCTGCACAACCCTGGGCACAGCTCTCTGCCACACACCCCCAGCTCTGGGGCTCACATGGAAGGACATGGTAATCAATTTGAGATGCCCCCAAAATTGACCCACAGCTGCATCTCCAGGACCTCAGTGTCTCTGATAACCCCGGAGAGGGAGGGGAGGTGAGGGGAGCACTGCAGATCTATACATGAAACGCGTGGCTGAGAGTGTGGGGGGTACAGCCCGCCCAGCAAATGAAGTGGCTGAAAGTGATGCAGTAAAGCTTGAACTGAGACAAGTTTTCTCTGGGCACAGCCCTTGGGAATGCTCTTGGTTACTTTGGGTAATGAGAGAAAACAGAATTTTCCCCTGCAGGGAGGAACACTCTTTCCCTCATGGCTGTGGTCTCACCCACTGCTCCTCTGTGCCCAATTCTCCTTTAGCAGTTTCCACCCCAGCCTAACTCCTGGGTTAGTTACATTCTCCTCCTTTAGTCTTGTAAACTTCCTCCTGATAAAGAATTTTTTTTTTTTTTTTGCAAAATGCACCAGCATCCTCAAAACACCTTCTATAAACACCACACTTTCTAACACCTCCAGGGGTTAAAAATGTATTTTATTTTCCTTTGCCACCTACCTCAAGTGCTGAGTCATGGCCCCAAAGATATTTTTGTGGAAACTCTTTAATAAAGGGCCTGCTAAATGTGTACAAGCACACAGTGACCTGCCAGGTCCCTGCTGGGGCATCCAGTGGCAGAGAAGTGTTTGATACCAGTCATCCCCCATGTTTCTGTCCTTATAGGAAATGAGAACTGTTTCCTCTATAGATATTCTCTTCTGCCCCCCCAGTCTGCTGGGTGTTTTCCTGCAGTGCCTGTTGTGCTTCCCATACTCTTTCCCAGAGAAATGAACCTGTCACAATCTCTTTCTTTGCTTCCACCTCACAGTAAAATATTTTTAAGGATATTTTGGGAGGCTGAGCTTTCCCAGCTCCTTTTAAAGCTCTGTCCAGAGCACCCCTGGCTGCAGGAGGTCAGCTTCCATCTCTTGATGGAGTTTTTCATGTCCCTGCCTTTTCCCAGCACATGCTGTTGATGAATTTTGGAACTTTATGACAAACAACTCTGTAAAAAGTCATTTCACCTATGCAAAATGTGTTGATAAGTTCAGCAAAATCAATGCTGTACTTTACTCAGGTCCTGAGTTTTACTATCAAAAGCCTTCTAAAAAAGCTTTGTTACAAAATATTTATAATACCAAAGCCTCTTCTAAACACAGAGTTTACTCAAACTTAACAAAATGTTTTCCCTTCAAACTGACAGAATTGTTCACTTTTCAAACAAGCCTCCCATAACACACTCCTTTGCAATAAAAAAGGGATTTTCATCAGTTTCCATCCAGCTTCCCAGCGTCCCTGCTGTATCCCTTTGTACCCCTGGCATCCTCTTCCAGGGAATACCGAGGTGGATCAGCTGTCCCAGGATGTACAAACTCCACGTCTTTTCTTGGCCCCACCCACGAGCGGAGTTCTCTCTGCTCCACGAGCACTTTGCACATCCTCCCCCCGGGATATGATTCCCCTTCCTTAGCAAATATTAACCTTTCCAAAAGTTACTTCCAAATGTTCTGTTTGCTTTGTTGTGTGTGATTTTGGCTGGTGTCAGCCTGGTACTTTTATGAGTCAGATCCCCCTAATTGCGAGAGGCAATTAGCGCAGTTCATCCATAGCTTCTTTTTATTTTTGTGCCTCAGATTAAAGACATATTTCTCATATACTCTCCTTTTCTTTTTTTTAACGTGGCATGTTATATCCAAATCTCCGCAGCACAGTTTTATGGTTATCATCCTACAAACCAACTGAAAACTCCCCAGAAAGTGCAGTGTTTCAGAACTTATCTTCATAAATGAAGTGCGTTTGGGTCACTTCCTTTTTCCCTGCACGCCTTTTTCCCAAGCAATGTTCAGTAACCACTCTGAATCACCGACCTGGAACAGGTTTGTTGTTTGTGATGTATCTCCCTCTGCCTTTGCCCACCAGAACCCTTTTCCTTTTGTTCATTCCTCCACAATCTTCCTGCAAAAGCACTTAAAATCTAATTGCTAACGTAACAAAGGCATTCCAGATTATGCTTGATTTTGCCCTGTATGAATAGGAGCCCATTTGCCTTTAGAATAAAATGATATTGAAGTGATAGGAGAAACCACAACTGGGTTGTCAGCTCCATCTTCCAGCTCTACTGGGTCACGAAAGACATAAAAAAAAAAAAAAAAAAAGGGGGGGGGAGGAGAAAAAACATTCAGCCACAACCAA